>JBBFKN010000095.1:167500-357220 GCA_039654755.1 Calcarius lapponicus | reverse complement strand
TCCAGGATTTTTAAGGGAATATTCCCGTTTTTTTGGGGTAAAAATTCCCGGATTTTTTTTGAAAAATTCTCGTTTTTTAGAGGAGAAACATTTCTGGATTTTTTGACACCAAATGACCTCAAATAACCCAAATATCCCTAAAAAATCTCCCAAAACCACAAACAATACCTAAAAAACGTTACTAACCTCAAACAAATCCAAATAACCCCAGAAAACCCCAAATAACTCAAAATTACTACAAGTACACTAAATAATCCCCATATACACCAACAAAACAAAAATAAGCCCAAAGAATCCCCAAATAACTCCATATAAACAAAATAACCAAACCAAATTAACCCAAAAAAACCCAAATACTTCCAAATAACCAAACTAAAAAATTAACCAAAAGAACCCCAAACAAATCAAAATAAGGCAAAAAATCCCACCAAAAAAACCACAACAAAACCAAAAAACCCAACCCAAATAAACACAAATAAACCAATTTAAACCCAAAATAAACCCAAAGAACCCTACATAACCCCAAATAAACAAAAAAAACTCAAATAAACCCCAAATAATACCGAAATAAGCCCAAATGAACCACAAATAACCCCATTTCCTCCCGTCCCTACCCCGGCCAATCAGAATGCGCCAGGCGTTCTTATGGCGATCCAGTTGCTGGGCGGAACCTCAGAGCACTGACCCCCGCTCAGCGATTTTCAGCCAATCAGCGCCCGGCAGGACTCTGACTCATCAGTTGCTAGGCAGAGACCAAGGCCTCGCGCTGCTCTCCATAATCAGAGACCGCGCGGGATAATTTCCAGCCAATCAGAGCGTGCGTCGCTGATGACTCATCAGTTGCCAGGAGCGGAATTTGGGGAGGGAGGAGGTGACCCTGGGAATGGGGTGGGGACCCCCAAATTAATGCAAAACCGGGTCCGGACCCCAAAACGGAACACGAGGGGCCTGGAGCCCCCAAAACCAAACACGGGGAATGGGACAGGGGGGAACGATCAGAAAGGGGATGGAGAGTGGGGAAAAGAGGGGGGCGGGACCCCAAAATTGAGGTGGGAGGAGGATGGGGCCCCAGAATTGAGCAGGGAGGGGGATGGGACCCCCCACACAGGACGAAGCCAATTTTGTTCCTGGAATATGTAAAGTAGTTAATGGATGTGCAAAAAGATCTATGAATATGCAACAGGCTGATGTAATGGGAGACAAGGTCCATCGAGCAAAGGTTATTATGGCCACCAAGACCCCCAGTTATTTTCGGGGACACCCCTTCATTAATCTGGCTTTAATGACATCACCCTGTTGCATATTCATAGACCCTCATGCATATCCATACACTAATTTACACCTTTCAGGAACTATTTTACATGGCCCGTCCTTGGGGGTGTCTCCCCATTTCAGGAGCGTCCCCTGGATAGGAAACGTAAATCCCACTCCCTCTGAATACCAATAATATTAATATTAATATTAATATTAATATTAATATTAATATTAATATTAATAAACTATGAAAAATAATAATTCATTTTGAAATGAAGGGGCTCTCAGGCAAAGATATGGCAGTAGAAAAACCAGTTCTTTATTAGGAAAAATTAAAAATACAAATGCAGTGGTATGAACAAAAAAAAAAAAAAAAAAAACAGTGACAGAGTCAGAATCCTCTGGGAATCCACTGGAAAAAGGGCTGATCCTTTGGGAATCCATTTCTTACCCCCCAAGGACAGGGCAAAGGCAGGGCCGTGGGGTTTTTATAGGATATCCCAAGGGTGGAGGTGGGGTTTGGGTCAGGGGAGGAGTTCTCAGCAACACAAGAAGGGTGACATCAAATTCCTGCCCCTTAGCAACAGCAGCACTCCACACAGAATGTGTCCCCAAATCCAAAACTCCCTCTAAAACAACTGAGAAATTATGGAACTTCAAATATAATTGATCACTTTCCTTCATTTAACCCAGTTTTGGGTGTTTTTAAGGGATGAAGATGAAGCAGAGGAAAAATTAAGGTGAAACCAAAAGGAGAAGCAGCCAGGTGTGTTCCCAGCATGGATCACAGGGAATGTGAGTGACCAGGGCTGTGCCCAAAGTGCCTCCTCCAGTGGGCGATGGAGCTGGAGCAGCGCACGAAGCTCTTCCCGCACTCGGGCACTCACAGGGCTTCCCTTACCGGTGCCTATGTTGGTGTTGGGTCAAGTGAGAGCTTCTGGAGAAGCTCTTCCCACACTGGGGACACTCATAGGGCCTCTCCCCAGTGTGGATGCGCCGGTGGGTGATGAGGTGGGAGTTGCGCTGGAATCCCTTCCCACAGTCGGGGCATTGGAAGGGCCTCTCCTCTCTGTGACTCTGATAGTGCTGGAGGAGATGGGAGCTGGTCTGAAACCTCTTCCTGCATTTATCACATTCATAGGACCGCTCCCCAGTGTGGATGCGCCGGTGCCTGATGAGGTCGGAGTTGTTCTTGAATCCCTTCCCACAGTCGGGGCATTGGAAGGGCCTCTCCTCTCTGTGACTCTGATAGTGCCGGAAGAGATGGGAGCTGGTCTTAAACTCCTTCCCACACTTGGAACACTCATACGGCTTCTCCCCAGTGTGGGTCCTCTGGTGCGTGATCAGGCTGGACCTGTGGCTGAAGCTCTTCCCACATTCCCCACACTCATAGGGCCGTTCCTCTGTGTGGATCTTTTGGTGGACAGTCAGGTGGGAATTCTGCCTGAAGCTCTTCCACACTCCACACACTCGTAAGGCCGTTCCCCAGTGTGGATCCTCTGGTGCTGGGTGAGGCTGGAGCTCCGGCTGAAGCTCTTCCCACACTGGGGACACTCGTAGGGCTTCTCCCCAGTGTGGGTCTTCTGGTGCCTGATCAGCTCGGAGTTCCACCTGAAGCTCTTCCCACACTCCCCACACGTGTGGGGCTTCTCCCCATCATGGAGCTGCTCATGGAGCACCAGCTCCGAGCTCTGCCTCCATCTCCGGCCGCCTTCCCGGCCCAGGCTGGCTCTTTCCCCCTCAGATCCCCGCCTGCTGCGTTTGCAGCCCCTCCTCGTGCGGCATCTCCGGGCCTTTTCCTCCCCGTTGCCTTCCTGCGCCGTGGAGCCGCTCAAAACGGCCTCTTCCACCAGGTTCTGCCGCGGGCATTTGTCCTCCCTGCTCTCTATGCTCAGCTCCTGCTCTGGGGAGGAAGGACAAGGACAGGATGGGATTGGCCTCCGTGCCACAGGCAAGGGCAAGGAGATCCCCCCAGGGCTGTGCTGCAGCCGGGGCCGTGCTGGGCTGGGAGATGCAGCAGCACAGAGGGGAAAGGGGCACTGACTTCCTCCTCACCTGCCTCAGTGTCCCGGGGCATCTTCCTCTTCCTCACAGCCTCCCAGGGTTGGCAATGGGAAATCCTGGTTTGGGGAAAACAAGGGATGAGCACGCTGAGTTTTAAGGTCCCTCTGTCCAATCTACCTCTACAAGTCACGCCCATCTGGGCTCCACAAAAACCTCCCTAACACCAAGATTCAGCCCTGAAAAAGCCTCCCAGGAGTTCCCCATCCCTGGTCTCTCCCTTCTGGTGTTCGGGGTTCCCCTCTGTCCCAGCTGCTGGGGTCACGCTTGGATTGGGGGTCCCCCTTCTCCTGGGTGCCCGCCCTGCCCAGGCTGCTGGCAGTGCCAGCAATGCCAAAAGCTCCCCCCTCTTGGCTCTCCCCATTCCGGGATGCCGGGGCTCTTTGGGCTCCCGGGCTCCCTTCTCCCCTCATTCTCTGCTCTGGGCTGCAGCGGCTCCAAGGAGTCCCCCCTGCCCCTCTCCAGGCTCTTGAGGCTCCCGCCAATGGCGCCGCTCCCCCTCTCTGGGCTCCCCACTTTGGGCTCCTGGGGGACACAGGGCTCTGCTCCTCCAGGCTGCCTCTGCCGGCAGCCGCCACCGCCACCCCCGATGTCACCCTGAGGGGCCTTTTCCGCTCAGCCTTGGACTTCTTCATTCCCCAAACATCCCCCAAAAACCCAACTGGGAGCAACTGGGAGTGACTGGGAACATGCTGCGGGGAACTGGGATACACTGGGACATACTGGGAGGCACTGGAACAAAAGTGAGGGTGAAAGAGAGCACCTCGAACCACGTGGAGCACAACTGGTTCATACTGGCAGGGACTGGGAGCACACTGGGCTCATATTTGGATCATACTGGGAGGGACTGGACTAATACTGGGAGTATCTGAGAGCGACTGGGAACACACTCTGCACATCCTTCCCCATACTGGGCCTGACTGGGAGCAACTGGGAGCACGCTGGCAGCAAATGGCATCATACTGGGACTGACTGGGCTGATCTAGGAAGCAACTGGAACCATGCTGGAGGCAGCTGGGACCATCCTGGGAGAGACTGGAAGCAACTGGGATTATACTGGGATCACACTGGGAGGGCTGGCATGTGACTTGGATCAAACTGGAGATTACTGGGATCATACTGGGATTGAAAGGGAGCGACTGGGATCACACTTTGGGCTACTGGGAGCAGCTGAGGGAAACTGGGATGATGGTGCAAGCAAACTGGAGGAACTGGGAAGGACTCGATGCCTGCTGGAGGCAACTGGGATATACTGGGCATGACTGGGGGATCCTACTGGGAGAACTGACACCTTACTGGGGCCACTGGCAGTGTCTGGAAATGACTACAGACATGCTGGGAGCAACTGGGATATACTGGGAGTGTCTGGAATCATACTGGGGGGACTGGAACCACACTGGGAACAACCAGGACCATGCTGGGGAGAACTGGGACCACACTGGAGGTAACTGGGACTGAGTGGGATCACACTGGGAGGGACTGGGATCATCTGGGGAGTGACTGGGACTAGAGCAGGGACAACTGGGTTCAACTGGGACCATACTGGGAGTGTCTGTAACCATAGGGGAGTGATGGAAGCACACTGGGAACAGCTGGGCCCATGCTGGGAGATACTGGGATCACACTGGAGGCCACTGGGGCCACCCTTTGAGCAACAGATGGAAACTGGGATGATGCCAGAGGAAACTGGGAGTAACTGGGAAAGACTGGGTTCATTCTGAGGGAACTAAAACATACTGGGAGTGTCTCTGACCATACTGGGGGCACTGGAACCACACTGGGAACAGCTGGGATCATGCTGGGAGCAACTGGGACCATGCTGGGGGAAACTGAATCCACCCTGGAGGCAACTGGGCACGACTGGGACCCTGCTGGGAGGGACTGGGACTGTTCTTGGAGCAACTGGGATCATAATGGGAGGAACTGGGAACATCTGGAATTATGCTGGGAGCAACTGGGATCACACTGGGATTGACTGGGAATGGCTGGTTTGGTGGATTTTAGGGGGTTTGAATTTTGGGGGATTTTATTGGCATTTTGAGGGGGAGTTTTCCTGGGGGTGTTTATTTAAATTTTTGCCTTTTTTGAATTTTGGGGGTTTTGCTGGGATTTTTTGGGATTCTCAGAAATTTTGGGGGTTTTATTGGGATTTTTAGGAGATTTTGGGACACTGTATTGGAATTGTGGTGGCATTTAGCGGGATTCATTGGGGATTTGAGGTTTTTGGGGGATTGTTGGTGGGATTTGGGGGGTTTTGTGGGGTGTTTGTGTGTTGCCAAGATTTCCTTGGATCTTGGGGGAGATTTTGTGGGACTTTTTATGGTTTTTGGGGACATTTTTGGGGGATTTGCAGAGTTTAATCAGGATCTTTGGGGTTATTGGGATTTCAAGGGATTCTGTGGGCTTTTATTTGGATTCTAGGGTGTTCTAATGGGATTTTGAGTGATTTAATTGGAATTTTCGTGGGTTTGACTGGGACTTTTGGGGATTTTAAGGAGATTTTGGTGCCTCTAAGCCCTTCCCCACACCCAAGGAATGCCCCAAAGCCCCTCTAGAATTCCATTAAGACCCCACGAAATCCCCCAAAATTACAAGAAACCCCTCACAAACCCCAGAGAATCTCCAAAAATCCCAGTGGGACTCACCAAAATTTAAAAGAACTCCCAAAAATTTCAATAAATCCCCCCTCAAGAAACCCCTCACAACTCCAATAAAATGCCCCAAAATCCAAAACGCACAAAATCACGTAACTCTCACCAAAACCCAGTAATTCTCCCCCAAAGCTCAATAATTCCTCCTAAACTTACAATCAAATCCCCCAAAACCCAAAATGCCCCCCCAAAATGCCCGAAATCCTCAAAAATCCCCCCACAAAACCCCCCCCCCCCCCGGATTCACCAGGGGCCGTCCTGAATCAGGGGGGACCTCGAAGATTCTTGGGGAGGGGGCGCCATGGGAGACCCCCCAAAAACCGGGGGGGGGGGGTGGGGGGGGAACCCCTGCTGTGCCCCCTCCCCCCGAAACCCCCCAGACCCCGGTTCAGGGTGGGCCTGGGACCCCCCGGGACCCCCAAATCTCCCCCGGGACCCCTCCAGGAACCCCAAACCCCCCAGAGCTCCCCCAGGGTTGCCCCAGAACCACCCTGGACCCCAAAATCCTCCCCAGGACTCTCAGACCCCCCCCATTTTGACCCAAAATTGAACCCAGACACACCTGAGACCCCCCAAATCCATCAGACTGCCCCAAATCCCCCTCAGACCCCTCAATCCCCCCCAAACCCTATGAAATCCCCTCAGACTCCACCATATTTCCACAGACTCACCTCAGAAGACCCCCGATCCCCTCAGAACCCCCCCAGTTCCTCTCAAAATCCCCCAAAATCCCCTCAGACCCTCCCAATTCCCCTCAGATCCCCCTAAACTCACCTGAGAACGCTCCAGACGCTCGCAAGCTTCCCCCCAAGCTCCCTAAAGCCCCCTCAGACCCACCAAAGGCCCTCAGACGCCCTAATTCGTCCCAAACCCGCCGCACACCCCTCTATTTCCCGTCAATGCCCCCAACCCCCCCCAATTTCCCCTCAGACCCGCCCCAAACCCCCCCAGTTTCCCCCCGGCCCCACCTCAGCTCCTCCTCAGCCGCTCCCCGCCTCCGCCGCGTGCGCGGGCTCCCAACAATGGCGGCGCGCCCCGCCCCGAACCAACCAATCACGGCGCGGCTCCCCTCAGAAACGCCCGCCTCCCCCGCGCCGCCCCCAGCCAATCAGAGGCGAGCCGGAAGCGGCGCCCCCCTTCCCCCGCCGCCGCCGGGACCCCCCGGGCTCAGGACAGGAGCGGGAGGGGCCTGAGAGGGGATCGGGGGGGGCGGGGGAGGGTCCGGGGGGTCTGGGGGGGCTTTGGGGAGGGGTCCGGGGGGTTTGGGGGGGGGGCTGGGGGGGTCTGGGGAGGGGTCCTGGGGCATTGTGGGGGGACCTGGGGGGTGCGGATGGGTCCTAAGAGGGGTCTGGGGGGGGGGGGGGGGTGGTCGTGGGAGGGTCCGGGGGGTTTTGGGGAGGGGTCGTAGGAAGGGCTTGGCAGGGTCTGGGGGTGCTGGGATGGTCCTGGGGGAGTTTGGGGAGGGGCTCTGGGGGCTCTGGAAGGGTTTGGGGAGAGGCTCTGGGGGGGGTCTCAGGGCACATCCAGGGCTGGGCCCCACTGGGCTCTGGGGGCAGGTTCCTTCCAGCCACAAGCATTCCAGGGTTCTGTCAGGGGCTCCCTGCCCTTCTTGCCTCTGCTCCCAGCTGCAGAATGTGCAGCAGAGCCGCCTTTGCTGTCTGCTCGGGGAGCCCAGGCAGCTGCTGGAGCCTGAGCCTGCCCTGCACAGCTCCCTTGGCAGGCACGGCAGGAGCAGCGCCCTGGCAGCCTCAGCAATCGCCCTCTGGCATCTCTGGCACACTCTGCAATGGGCTGCAATTCCAGCTGCCAGCAAGGAAAAGCTGCTCCTGCCCTTCAGGGCCAAATTCTGAAGGGGCCAAGACACAAGCCCAGCAAGATCTTACACAGACATTTCAATGCCAGCCTCCAGAACTTCATCCAGGGCTGTTGGAGCACCTGGATGGGGAAGGAAAAAAAAAATAAAATCAGGGGAGGCTCTTTGGCTGGGAGCTGCCCCCAGGTAAAGAGAGACCCTGGAAGGGAAAAGGAGCAGACCAAGGAAGGCAGGAGAGAAAGCAGGACACAAATGGCAACCAGCTGAGAAGGTGGCACTCTGAAAAGCAAACCTGAACTGATGGAATAGCAATGGGACAGAAAGGAAGAATTCGGAAACTTTCTTTACTCTGCTTCTCTGAGCAACCTGTGCAGCCAGGACTTCAGCACCCTGACAGGGAAGAAGCATTTTCTAGATCAAACCTGAATTTGATCCTTTTACTCTGAGCCCAGTAAAATCCCAAGGAACTCATTTGGGGTCGTTTTCATCAAGGGCCCGAGCTCTTTGTTCCAGCACATCCAGCGAGCACCAGGCAGGACAGCACGGGAACCCAGCTCCCAGCTGAGGGACTCAGAACATCTCAGCACCAGCAGGGCACATTGCTCATCTTTGCTCCAAGAGATTTGAGAAATGAAAGCCCGGAGATGAGAGCTCTTTCTCAGAGCAGTAATTGCTCGTGGATGTTAATGAAGTTGATAGGGTCTGAATTGGAAGCGTTGGTCTGTTGTTAACCATTGAATGTCACAGTTCGAGGAGTTGCCTTTAGTTGCCGCTATTCAGTGTTCCCATTTGAGCCTGGATTTGTGTCTCTCCCCGTCCCACTCTGGATTTGTGCCCCTTTCCGTCTCAGCCCGGATTTGTATCCCTTCCCGTGCCAGGCTGAATTTCAATGAGAGGCTGTGGGAACTCCACGAACCCTCTGCAAACAACAAAGCAGCCCATAAACGAAGACTTTACCCAGCAGAACCGCACGAAATCACCCAGCCTTCAGCAGAGCCGGATTCCGTGCTGCCGCCATCATTTTCATAGCGCTCAGCTTGGAGGATCCCCCTGAGCTCCGAGGGCAGCGTTGCCTTCCCAAGGACTCTGGTGAGGACGGAAGCCCCGGCTCTGCCGAGAGACAAAGCTGCGCTGCTCCTCCTCCTCCTCCTCCTGCTGCTGCTGCTGCTGCTGCTCAGCGCGGTCCTGTGGGAGCAGCGGCGCTGTGCGCGACCCCTCGGGTTCCGCGCCCAGAGCTGTCTTTAATCGAGGCCTTTTTAAAGGAGCTGCTCTCCTGGCCCTGTTTATCGCACTGCCAGAGCCCCCAGAGCCCTCCCCAAAACCTCCAAAACCCTCCCGGGACCCCCTCAGGACCCCCCAGAGCCCTCCCCAAACTCCCCCAGGACCATCCCCAACACCCCCAGACCCTGCCAAGCCCTTCCTACGACCCCTCCCCAAACCCCCCGGACCCTCCCACGACCCCCCCCCCCCGAGGACCCCGCTTAGGACCCATCCGCATCCCCCAGGTCCCCCCACAATGCCCCAGGACCCCTCCCCAGCCCCCCAGCCCCCCCAAACCCCCGGACCCCTCCCCAAAGCCCCCCCAGACCCCCCGGACCCTCCCCCGCCCCCCCCGATCCCCTCTCAGGCCCCTCCCGCTCCTGTCCCGAGCCCGGGGGGTCCCGGCGGCGGCGGGGAAGGGGGCGCCGCTTCCGGCTCGCCTCTGATTGGCTGGGGCGGCGCGGGGGGAGGCGGGCGTTGCTGAGGGGAGCCCGCGCAGTGATTGGTTGGTTCAGGGAGTGCGGCGCGGTGATTGGTTGGTTCTGGGCCGGGCGCGCCGCCATTGTTGGGAGCCCGCGCACGCGGCGAGGCGGGAGCGGCTGAGGAGGAGCTGAGGTGGGGCCGGGGGGAACCTGGGGGGGTTTGGGGCGGGTCTGGGGGGGAAATTGGGGATTTTTGGGGGCATTGACGGGAAATCGAGGGGGTGTGCGGTGGGTTTGGAAGGAATGAGGGGGTCTGAGGGGGCTTTGGTGGGTCTGAGGGGGCTTTAGGGAGCTTGGGGGGAAGCTTGAGAGGGGCTGGAGCGTTCTTAGGTGGGTTTAGGGGGATCTGAGGGGAATTGGGAGGGTCTGAGGGGATTTTTGGGGGATTTTGAGAGGAACTGGGAGGTTCTGGGGGGATCGGGGGTCTTCTGAGAAGAGTCTGAGCGGATTTCATAGGGTTTGGGGGGATTGAGTGTTCTGAGGGAGATTTGGGGCAGTCTGATGGATTTGGGGGGGTCTCAGGTGGGTCTGGGGTGAATTTTGGGGGGAAATGGGGGGTCTGAGGGTCCTGGGGAGGTTTTTGGGGTCCAGGGTGGTTCTGGGCCAACCCTGGGGGAGCTCTGGGGGGTTTGGGGTTCCTGGAGGGGTCCCGGGGGAGATTTGGGGGTCCCGGGGGGTCCCAGGCCCGCCCTGAACCGGGGTCTGGGGGTTTCGGGGGGAGGGGGCACAGCAGGGGTTCCCCCCATTCCTCCCCCTGGTTTTTGGGGGGTCTCCCATGGCGCCCCCTCCCCAAGAATCTTCGAGGGCCCCCCTGATTCAGGACGGCCCCTGGTGAATCTGAGGGGTTCTGGGGGGATTCGTGGGGTTTTTGGGGTTTTGAGAGGGTTTTGGGGGATTTTGGGGTGGCTTTTTTGGGGTTTGTGGGATTTTGTTGGGAGTTTGGGGGGAATTATTGGGGTTTGGGGTGGTTACATGATTTTGGGGGGTTTGTTTATGTGTGGGGGGTTTCTGATTTTGGGTGTTTTTTGGGGGGGATTGTGGGGTATTTTGGGGGGAGGATTTATTGAAATTTTTAGGAGGTTTTTAAATTTTGGTGGGTTCCACTGAGATTTTTTGGGATTCTCTGGGGTTTCTGAGATTCTTGTAGTAATTTTTAGGGGATTTGGGGGCGGTTTAATAGAATTTTGGGGGCCTTTGGGGCGGTCCCTGGGTGTGGGGAAGGGCTGAGAGGCATGAAAATGTCCTTAAAACACCCAAAAGTCCCAATAAAACCCCTCAAGTCCAAACTAAACCTCACAGAATCCTATTAGAACACCCTGGAATCCCAATAAAAGCCCACAATGTGTCTTGAAATCCCAACAACCCCCCAAAGTCCCGATTAAACCCCAGAAATCCCCCAAAAATGTCCCCAAAACCATAAAAAGTCACAAAAAATCCCCCCCCCCCCCCCCCCCCCAAGACTGAAAGAAATCCTGGCAACACCCCAAAAACGCAACAAAATCCCCCCAACTCCCAACAAAAATCCCAAAAAATTCCTACAAATACCCAAACCCCCAAAGAATTCAACTAAATACCCCCACAGTTCCAGTAAAATTGGACCACACTTCCAAAATCCCCTAAAAACCACCCAAAACAACCCCCATAATTCCAGAAAATCCCAAAAAATCCCAGTCATCCCCCTGCAAAATTATAACCCCCCCCAAAAAAAATTCAATAAACCCCCAAACACCCCCAGAAACCCCAAGGTGCCAATAAAGCCTTCCAAAATCCACAAAACCCCCCAAAATTCCCCAACTCCCCCACACCCAACCCTTCTCTCCACACACCCCAAGAATCGCCCCTGAGCTCCCAACAAACTCCCCCAGGCCACAGAGCCCCAAATGCCGCAGCCCTGCCCAGCCCTCCCTGGGCCCTCCCAGTCCCGCCCAGGCCCGTCCGGGGCCGCGGCCAAAACTGCCCGGAGCGAACGCGGCGGGCCCGGAGCGAGCCCGGAGCCCATCCCGGGCTCGGCCTCAGCCTCGGCCCCTCGGGGGCGTTTGGGGCCGGCCTGGGCAGGGTCAGGGTGGGCTCCGATCCCTGGCAGGGATTCCCAGCCTGGCCGGGGGGATTTTAGGCCCCTTGGGCTGATTGGAGGCCCCATCTGGTGGGGTTGAGGGGGATTTTGGATCCCTTTGGATGATTTGAGGCCCATGTGGGTGGGGTTTAGGCCCATTCAGGTGATTTTAGAATAATCTGGGCTGTTTTAGGATGGATTTTAGATCTCTTTGGATGATTTTACTTCCATATGGGTGAATCTTAATGCTGCGTGGGTGATTTTAGGCCCCCTTTTTTGGTGAATTTAAGCTTATTTTGTGGATTGTTATGTTTTTAGGTCAAACCAAGCCTTTTTAGGATGGATTTTAGGTCCACTTGTGTTGGTTCCAGGCAAGTTTGGGTGACTTAAGGCAGAAGCAGCTGGAATTTAGTCCCATTTGGGTTAGGAAAAAACAGGTTCTTTTAAGGTGGATTTTCTTTGCGTTTCTGAGATTAAAAGGTGTTTTTAGGCCATTTTGTATGGGTTTTAAAACAGTTGGGGAAATTTTAGGCCCTTTAGGTTGGACTTTAGACCCATTTGGGTACTTTTAATGCCATTTGGCTGATTTCAGGCCAAACCATGTGGATTTAGGATGGATTTCAAGGGCCCTTTGGCTGATTTTAGGCCAGGCCTGGTGGATTTCAGCTGCATTTGGGGCCCTTTTGGGTGATTTTAAACCAAACCGGGCCCTGTTAGGACTGCGCGTCCCCTTGGCCCCGCCCCCTTTCCCCTCACGGTTCCGCCCTTTCCCCGCCCCCTTTCCCCTCACGGTTCGGCCTTCGGGAACGGGGCAGGAGGAGGAGGGAGGGAGGAAGAGGCCGAGCGGCAGCAGAAGCAGCTGGAGAAGGGGAGAGGGAACCCTGGAGTCGCCGCAGCCCCGGGAGCATCGCCCCCCATTCCCGCAGGTGGCCGGGCAGGGGGAGCGCGGCCCAAATGTGCCGGGGGGTGCCTGGGATTGGGGTTTTTTGGGGGGATGTTTGCAGCTGGCAGGGCTCCAAAGCCGAGCCGCAGATGGCCCTCGGGGGGACATGGGGGGTCCCCGGGAGGTGTTTTTGGGGGTCCCGGTGTGGGTGGCGGCAGAGCCCCGGCGGGGGGCGGGGGGATGCGGGTCCCCCCCGCGGTGGGGGTTGGGCTTCCCGGCCGGGCCCTGTGAGCTCTGCCGGGGCCACGTGGGGACCGCGCGGGAGCGGCGGCAGCGGCGGGGGGACACCGGTTCTGGGGAGCCCCGGGAGAGCCGCGGCTTCCCCGAGCGGGAGCCCTGAGAGAGGAGAGCCCCAGAAGGGCAAAGCAGGGACCCCGAGATGGGGGGGGACCCCTGGGATTGCCGGGCCCCTGGCAATGGGGGGTGCTGGGGCTGGAGGGGCGGGATGGCCGGGAACGGGGTTCGGGGGTGCCCGTGCCGGCAGTGGCTGCTCCCAGTATGAGCCCAGTCTCTCGCAGCAGGGCCCCAGTCACTCCCAGTTTGTTCCCAGTTCCCCCAGCACATTCCCTGTCGCTGCCAGTCTGGTCCCAGTCCCAGAGCCATATGGTCTGCGACCCTCTCAGTGTATCTCAGTTGCCCTGAACATTCTGGCAGTCATTGCCAGGCACTCCCAGTCAGTCACCTCAGCGTGGTTCATTTGCTCTCAGTTCCTCTGATTATGTCCCCACTTGGCTCCAGCATGGGCCTGGTAGCTTCCAGTAACCCCCAGTCAGGGTCCAATCACACCCACTCTAATCCCAGTATGATTGTAGCCACTCCCAGTATGATCCCAGTCACTTGCAGTCTAATCCCAGTTGCTCCCAGTACAATTCCAGTGCTTCCAGTATAATCCCAGTTACTCCCTGTCTCTCCCAGTTTATCCCAGTTGCTTCCAGCTTCTTCCCAATCACTCTCACTTCCTCCCAGTTCCTTTCAGCACCATTCCAGATGATCCGAGTCAATCTCAGCATGATTCCAGTCACCCCCAATGTGACCCCAGTTGCTCCCAGCATGGGCCCAGCTGTTCCCAGTGTGCATCCATCACTCCCCTATGGTTACAGACACTCCCAGTATGGTCCCAGTTGAACCCAGATGTCCCTGCTATAGTCTCAGTCACTCCCCATATGATCCCTGCCCCTCCCAGCATGATCCCACTCACCCCCAGTTGCTCCCAGTGTGGTCCCAGTTCTCGCCAGCATGGCCCCAGTTGTTCCCAGTGTGGTTCCAGTCCCCCCAGTATGGTTACAGACACTCCCAGTATATCCCAGTTGCCCCCAGCATGTCTGTAGTCATTTCCAGACACTGCCAGTGGCCCCAGTAAGGTGGCAGTTCTCCCAGTATGATCCCCCGGTCATGCCCAGAATATCCCAGTTGCCTCCAGCAGGCATCCAGTCCTTCCCAGTTCCTCCAGTTTGCTTGCAGCATCATCGCAATTTCTCTCAGTTGCTCCCAGAAGCCCAAAGTGTGATGCCAGTCGCTCCCTTTCAAGCCCAGTGTGATCCCAGTAAGCTCCAGTTTGATCCCAGTCACATGCCAGCCCTCCCAGTGTGGTCCCAGTATAATCCCAGTTGCTTCCAGTCTCCCCCAGTATGGTCCCAGCTGCCTCCAGCATGGTTCCAGTTGCTTCCTAGATCAACCCAGTCAGTCCCAGTATGATGCCATTTGCTGCCAGCGTGCTCCCAGTTGCTCCCAGTCAGGCCCAGTATGGGGGATGATGTGCAGGGTGTGTTCCCAGTCACTCTCAGATACTCCCAGTGTTAGTCCAGTCCCTCCCAGTATGATCCAAAGATGAGCCCAGTGTGCTCCCAGTCCCTGCCAGTATGAACCAGCAGTACTCCACATGGTTCCAGTTGCTCTCTTTCACCCTCACGTTGGTTCCAGTCACTCCCAGTATCTCCCAGTGTAGCCCAGTTCCCTCCAGCATCTTTCCAGTTCCTTCCAGTATGATCCCATTTGCTCCCAAGCACTCCCAGTCAGCCTCAGTGTAGTGGCACTCACTGCCAGGATGATCCCAGTCACCTCCAGCATGATCCCAGTTCATCCCAGTAGAAGCCCAGCAGTTTCCAATCACCCCCAGCATGCAGCCAGTCACTCCCAGTTCCTCCCAGTTGCTCCTAGCATGATCCCAGTCGCTCAGAGCTGCTCCCAGTCACCCTCAGCATAATCCCAGTCACTCCCAGTATATCCCATTTGCCGTAACATGGTCTCAATGTCCCTCCCTTCAGGCTCCTGCTCACTCCCAGTATGATCACTGTGTGATGTCAGTACAAAGCCAGTACAGCCCCAGTCACTCCCAGTACAATCCCAGTATGATGTCAGTCCAAGCCAGTACAGCCCCAGTCACTCCCAGTCCGATCCCAGTCCAGCCCAGTCCCTGGCAGCGCTGCCACTGCTGGGATCCCCCAGCCCTGTGTGCGTTCCCCCCTGGCGGATGTGCCGAGAGGAGCCCCAAGGGCCGGCAGTGGCCACGCAGGGTCCCCAGCAAGGCCCAGTTGGGATGTGCAGCCCCCAGTTTGCCCAGTTTGCCTCTCCTTTGGCCCGGGCCGGCTTCCCCCCGCCCGCAGCGGCTGGGAGCAGCCGAGAGCCCCGCGCTGCCCATCCCGACCTGTCCCGGCTCCATCCCCGCTCCTGCCGCGGGCTGCGAGGGCTGCGGGAACGGGGCACCGAGGGTGCGGCTGCTGCTGGGGGAGGAGGAGGAGGGAGGGAAGGGCAGGGATGGAGGGGGAGGAGGATGAGAAGGGATGGAAGGGAAGGGATGGAAGAGGAGAAGGAGGTGGGGATAAGAAAGGAGGAGGAGGAGGATGATGGGGGATGGAAAAGGAGGAGCGGGAGGAGAAAGAGGAGAGACGGAGGCGGGGTGAGGGGGGAGGAGGAGAGGGAGGAGGAGAAGGAGGTGGGGATGAGAGAGAGGAGGAGCGGGAGGAAGAGGAAGAGGAGGGACAAAGGCGCATCAAGGCTGAGCAGACTAACCCACGCGGTCTGGTCGAGTTCTGCCTGAGTTCGCAGCCCCACCTGTGGGATCATCGCCCCCCGCATCGCGCCGGTGAGCGGGGAGCGGAGCCCGGCCCGGATATCCCAGGGGGTCCCTGGGTTGGGTTTTTGGGGGGATGTTTGGAGAATGAAGAAGTCCAAGGCTGAGCGGAAAAGGCCCCTCGGGGGGACATCGGGGGGTGGCGGTGCCATCCTGCCGGGGACGCCCTGGGGGGATCTCCTTGCCCTTGCCTGTGGCACGGAGGCAAATCCCATCCTGTCCTTGTCCTTCCTCGCCCAGAGCAGGAGCTGAGCATGGAGAGCAGGGAGGACAAATGCCCGCGGCAGAACCTGGTGGCAGAGGCCGTTTTGAGCGGCTCCACGGCGCAGGAAGGCAACGGGGAGGAAAAGGCCCGGAGATGCTGTACGAGGAGGGGCTGCAAACGCAGCTGGCGGGGATCTGAGGGGGAAAGAGCCAGCCTGGGCCGGGAAGGCGGCCGGAGATGGAGCCAGAGCTCGGAGCTGGTGCTCCATGAGCAGCTCCATGATGGGGAGAAGCCCCACACGTGCGGGGAGTGTGGAAGAGCTTCAGGTGGAACTCCGAGCTGATTGTGCACCAGAGGATCCACACTGGGGAACGACCCTACGAGTGTGGGGAGTGTGGACAGAGCTTCAGCCACAGCTCCACCCTCATCAAGCACCAGAGAACCCACACTGGGGAGAGGCCCTATGAGTGTGATAAATGCAGGAAGAGGTTTCAGCGCAGCTCCCATCTCCTCCGGCACTATCAGAGTCACACAGAGGAGAGGCCCTTCCAATGCCCCGAGTGTGGGAAGGGATTCAAGAACAACTCCCACCTCATCACCCACCAGCGCATCCACACTGGGGAGCGGTCCTATGAATGTGATAAATGCAGGAAGAGGTTTCAGAGCAGCTCCTGTCTCCTCCGGCACTATCGGAGTCACACAGAGGAGAGGCCCTTCCAATGCCCCGACTGTGGGAAGGGATTCCAGTGCAACTCCGACCTCATCAGGCACCAGCGCATCCACACTGGGGAGAGGCCCTACGAGTGTCCCCAGTGTGGGAAGAGCTTCTCACAGAACTCTACCTTGACCCGACACCAACGGAGGCACCAGTAAGGGAAGCCCTGTGAGTGCCCCGAGTGCGGGAAGAGCTTCGTGTGCTGCTGCAGCTCCATCCCCCACTGCAGGAGGCACGTTGGGCACAGCCCTGGTCACTCCCATTCCCTGTGATCCATGTTGGGAACATACCTGGCTGCTTCTGCTTTTAATTTCACCTTAATTTTTTTCTATTCTCCATCTCTTTGCACTCCAAAAGCCAATATGGATACATCTGTCACCTCAAAATCACTCAAATCCCACTGAAAGCAATTCAATCTTACCTCAGAAGCGCTCAATCACACCTCAACAAAACTCAATGCCATACCAAACTCACTTGATCCTCAGCCACCTAAGTAAGATGGGGCTGGGAAGACACTGGCAGAAGTGGGATCCCAGTTTGGAGTGCTGGGATTGGGTTTGTGTGCGGCTGGGTTTGTGGGATGTATTTGATAGCAAATAAATCTCTCAGACTTACTGATTTCTCTCCCGTTCATGTTCAGGTCCGTTGCAGTTCTGTTTGCGGAGCGCCGCCTCCCAGAGTGTCCCCTCACAGTGGCCGCCCATGGCCTGAGCCCACCCCTTTCCCCTCACGGTTCCGCCCTTTCCCCGCCCCTTTCCCTCACGGTTCCCGCCCTTTCCCCGCCCCCTTTCCCCGCCCCTTTCCCCGCCCCCTTTCCCCTCTCGGTTCGGCCTTCGGGAACGGGGCAGGAGGAGGAGGGAGGGAGGAAGAGGCCGAGCGGCCGCAGCACAAGAGGAGAGGGAGAATCTCGTTGCCCGGGCGGTCCCTGCAGTGGCCGCAGCCCCGGGAGCATCTCCCCCCATTCCCGCAGGTGGCCAGGCAGGGGCGAGCGGGGCCCAAATGTGCCGGGGGTGCCTGGGTTTGGGGTTTTTTTGTGGGGGATGTTTGCAGCTGGCCGGGCTCCAAAGCCGAGCCGCAGATGGCCCTCGGGGGGAACTCGGGGGGTCCCGAAGCCAGCAGTGGCTGCTCCCAGTATGAGCCTGGTCATTCCCAGTATGGGCCTGTGCGTTCCCAGTATAATCCTGGTCACTTCCTCTGCCTCCCTGCATGATCCCAGTCATTCCCACATGAGGTCAGTCCCTCCTGGTCCTTTCCTATGCTGATGCAATTTTCTCCCATCATGGTCCCAGTTGCTCCCAGTTCTTCCCAATTTCATCCAGTGTGTTCCCAGTTCTCCTGTTGTCCCTAGTATAGTCCTAGGCACTCCCAGTATGATCCCAGTCTCTCCCAGCAGGGCCCCAGTCACTCCCACTTGCCCCCCAGCGCGTTCCCAGTTCCCCCAGAATATTCCCAGTTTCTCCCAGTGTGGTTCCAGTCACCATCCGTATGGTCTCAGACACTCCCAGTATATCCCAGTTGCCCTGAACATTCTGGCAGTCATTGCCAGGCACTCCCAGTCACCTCAGTGTGGTTCACTTGCCCCCAGTTTTATCCCAGTTGCTCCCAGTTGCTCTAATTATGTCCCCAGTTGGCTCCCACCATGGGTCCAGTAGCTCCCAGTAACCCCCAGTCAGGGTCCAGTCACACCCACTCTAAGCCCAGTATGATTGTAGCCACTCCCAGGATGATCCCAGTCACTTGCAGTCTAATCCCAGTTGCTCCCAGAGTGATCCCAGTTGCTCCCAGCATGGGCCCAGCTGTTCCCAGTGTGCTTCCATCACTCCCCTATGGTTACAGACACTCCCAGTATGGTCCCAGTTGAACCCAGTTGCTCCTGCTCTACTCCCAGTCACTCCCCATATGATCCCAGTCCCTCCCAGCACGGTCCCACTCACTCCCAGTTGCCCCCAGTGTGGTCCCAGTTCTCGCCAGCATGGTCCTGGTTGTTCCCAGTGTGGTTCCAGTCATCTCAGTGTGGTTCCATGTTGAGAGTTTTTGCAGATTGAGGAGTTCTTGCAGGACAATGGCCATATTCAGCCGATGCACAATCCAGCCTGCTTGTACTAATGGACAATGGACATGTGCACAAACAATGAATAATGGACATGTTCAGAAATGGGGGTCGCTATATCCTGGAAAGAGATACAAGAAGAGTCATCAGGACTCAGCAAGTTTGTCAGCGAGCTTGGGAAAGTCAGAAAAAAGTGAGCCATGGGTGGGCCAGACGAGCACAGCAAGATGTGTGAAAAATTAGGTGATCCAATCAGCATTCTAATTATAGATGTGTGAGCAGCTGGGATTAACCAATCATGTATTAACCAGAGACGTGTGGACAGTGGAGATTTATTATAAATATAGTCTTGTGAGGGATAATAAATTTGGCTTCCCTGGATCCTGTTGGTCATGGTGTGATGTCCCTGAAGCTGCGCACCCTGCCCAGGCGGGCTCTGCTGTGCCCGTGGCAGCGCCAGGGGAGTGCCCTGTCCCTGCCCTGAGCCCAGCACGAGCCTTTCCTTGGCCGTTCTGTCCCTGCCCGGGGCAGGAGGGCACTGCCGGAGCGGCTTTGGTGGCCCCGGGCACCCGGCCGGGCTGCAGCCGCTGCAGGGGCCCCCGGGGAATGTTCCAGAGCAAAGCTCAAAGCAAACAACAGTTCCTGGAGGGGATTCTGCCCCTGGGCCTGTGCTGGGAGCCCAAGGGAACAGCCCCAAGTGCTGGAGCTCAGTGTCCCTCGGCCAGGCCGTGTTCCCTGGCTGGTCCCTGTCCCTGTCCCTCAGCTGTCCTTGTCCCCTGTCCCCTGTCCCTGTGCCCTGTCCCTTCTTCCCTGTCCCTGTGCCCTGTCCCTGTCACCTGTCCCTGTGCCCTGTCCCTGTCCCTTGGCTCTGTGGGGTCGGAGGTGGCAGCAGGACCCGGGGCAGCCCTGGGGGAGAACAACCCTGACCCCAGCTGGCCCAGTTGCCCCCAGGGGTGTCCAGGTCACTCCCAGTGTATCCCAGTTGCTGCCACTACGATCCCTATTGCCCCACTTCTGGTCCTGCTGGGTCCCAGTGTGCTCTGAACCTGCTCCAGTGGGTCCCAGTCCTGGGAGCGGTGTATCTCAGTGTATCCCGGTGTGTCCCGGTGTGTCCGGGTGACCCAGTCCATCCAAGCCCGTCCTAGTCCATCCAAGCCCGTCCCAGTCCATCCCAGTGTGTAGTCCATCCCAGCCTGTCCTGGTCCATCCCAGCATGTCCCAGTCCATCCCAGTCTGTCCCAGTCCATCGCAGTGTGTCCCAGTCCATCCCAGTGTGTCCCAATCTGTCCCAGTCCATCCCAGTGTGTCCCAGTCCATCCAAGCCTGTCCCACTCCACCCCAGTGTGTCCCAGTCCATCCCATTTTGTCCCAGTCCATCCCAGTCCGTCCCAGTCCATCCCAGCCTGTCCCAGTCCATCCCAGTCCATCCCAGCCTGTCCCAGTCCATCCCAGTCTGTCCCAGTCCATCCCAGCTCATCCCAGTCCATCCCAGCCTGTCCCAGTCCCTTCCCAGCCTGTCCCAGTCCATCCCATTCCATCCCAGCCCATCCCAGTCCATCCCAGTCCCTTCCCAGCCGCCGTTTCCCGGGTCCTGCCCCTCCCGGCCCCGGAGCTGCCGCTGGACGCCCCCCAGGTGCTGCCGGGGCTCGGGGGCTCCGTGTTGGGCTCCGTCTGCCGGGCTGGGGCTCGGCCTCCCCTGTGGGGAAGGTGAGGGGGGTCCCCGGGGGTCGTGTCCCCCCTCGGAGCGGGGTGACTCCCCCATGTCCCCCTGTGCCGGGGTCACCCCCTTTGCTCTGCCCAGAGCTCCCGACCCAGCTCCTGCTCCCCCTGGGAGGGGCTTTGGGGAGCCCCCGGGACCCTCTTGAATCCCCATTCCTGGGCACTGGGACCCCCTTGAATCCCCATTCCTGGGCACTGGGACCCCCTTGAATCCCCATTCCTGGGCACTGGGACCCCCTTGAATCCCCGTTCCTGGGCACTGGGACCCCCCTGCATCTCCTTCCCCAGTTCCAGGCCCCTGCACCCCCTTATCCTGCCACAATGCCCCCTGCACCCCCTTATCCTGCCCCAACACCCCCTGCACCCCCTTTCCCGGGTATCCCCTGTTTCCGTGAGCCCGGGGACCCCCGGACCCCCATTCCCGGCCAGCCCGGGGCACCTCAGCCCCAGCCTCCCTGTGCTGGGAAACCTGGCCTGGGCACGGGGCTCTGCGGCTGCTCTGGGATTTGGGATCCCCCAAAGGAAAGGGAGGGAACAGGAGACAGAGAGAGAGAAGGGGATCGGCACTCAGGGATCGCAGTCCCAGCTCCCAGCGCTGCTCCGCCGGGGGTGGGACCCGCAGCCACAGGAGAAATGGATCCAGGATCGCGGTGCTGGCCCCGCTTTGGGCCGAACCCCAGGATGGGATCCAGGGGAATTCCCTGGTGTTCCCTCTTCCCTCCCCCTGCGCCGTTTCCTCCTTTCCCAGTTTCCCCTCACTCCCAGTATGGGCCCAGTCACTCCCCGTATAAGCCTGGTCCCTTCCCCTCACTCCCTGCTTGATCCCTGTTGCTGCTCCCAGTATGGGCCCAGTCACTCCCAGTAGGAGCCTGGTCCCTTCCCCTCATTCCCTGCTTGATCCCTGGTGCTGCTCCCAGTATGGGCCCAGTCACTCCCAGTATGAGCCTGGCCCCTTCCCCTCACTCCCTGCTTGATCCCTGGTGCTGCTCCCAGTATGAGCCCAGTCGCTCCCAGTCATTCCCTATCATGATGCAATTTGCCCCCAGCAAGGTCCCAGTTGCTCCCAGTTCCTCCCACTTCCATCCAGTGTGTTCCCAGTTCTCCCAGTTGTCCCCAGCAGCTACCCCAGTGTTATAAAGGATCAAATCTGTAGCCAAATTTATCAAAAAAATTCGACAAAGATTTATTATGTCAAGTCACAAAAAACAGAAAATTAGAAAACCCAGCACAGCCAAGTCAGCGTCAGCCCCGGGAGCAGCCGCTGGGTGCTCTTGGGTTCCTGCTGGCAGAGAGACAGCGTTCCCCCGAAGGTGCACCCCGAGTGCTCCCAGCAGCCTGCTAATATCCAGTTTATTATGCCTGAGGCAGAGATCACCACATAATTCTTTGTCTCTCTGGACATGTAAAGTCGGGTCCAGACATGTGTAGAAACAGACAAAGAAAGTGTCCCCCTACTCAGAGGAATGTCTGAGTATCTGATGGGAAGAGCTATTCACATGTAGTAGGTGATGCCATCTCAAGTCCAGGTGCAGAACCTCGTGGGCTTCCTGAGATGTCCCGCTGATCATCACCCAGGAAATTCCAGATGATATCTCCCAGGTGCAGAGGAAATCCTTTCAGATGGCTCCAGCTTGTCTCCTGTGTCTGATAACGGGTCCAGCCCAGCCCCAGAGCCTGTGGGGAACTGGTTAACATGTGAATCCCTCCAGCCCTGACAAAGACAATTGCAGGCACCATGGCCCAGGGCTGCTCTGTTCATATGAGAACAGGCTCTGATTTTACCTTAACTCTGTCCGGGAACCAGCTGCAATGTGAATGGCTTCGCTTCCTGGACAGGGTGGTTTCACAAGCATAGGTTCAGACTTTACTAATATTTTATCCATACATACACCTATCTCTATAGCATGAATTATTTTCACTACATATAACACCAGTAACTCCCAGTACGATCCCAGTATGAGTCTAATATGATCCCGGTCTCTCCCAGCAGGGCCCCAGTCACTCCCACTTGCCCCCACTTGTCCCCAGAATGGCCCCAGTTTCCCCCAGCACATTTCCAGTCTCTCCTAGTCTGCTCCCAGTCACCACCCGGATGGTCTCAGACCCTCCCAGTATATCCCAGTTGCCCTGAACATTCTGGCAGTCATTGCCAGGCACTCCCAGTTCCCTCAGCGTGGTTCACTTGCCCCCAGTTTTATCCCAATCAAAGATTTAATCACTCTCAATATATCCCAGTTGTTACCAGTAAGCATCCTATCATTCCCAGTTGCTCCCAGTTCCTCCCAGTGTGTGCACAGTTTGCTCCCAGCAGGGCCTGGTAGCTCCCAGTAACCCCCAGTCAGGGTCCAGTCACACCCATTGCAATCCCAGTGGCTCCAAGGATGACCCCAATAACTCCCACTACAATCCCAGTCACTTTCACTATGAACCCAGTTGCTCCCAGTCACTCCCAGTATGACCCCAGTCACCCCCAGTACGACCCCAGTCACTCCCAGATCCTCCCAGTGTTATTCCAGTCATGCCCAGAGTGACTCCCTGTCACTCCCAGTGTGGGCCCAGTTGCTCCCATTCACCTCCAGTATGGTTCCAGTCATGGCCAGCACCTTTCCAGTTACTCCCAGTCTGGTTCCACTAGGATCCCAGTCACTCTCAGATGCTCCCAGTATTAGTCCAGTCCCTCCCAGTATGATCCAAAGATGAGGCCAGTGTGCTCCCAGTCCCTGCCAGTCTGAACCAGCTGTGCTCCACAAGGTTCCAGTTGCTCTCTTTCACCCTCACTTTTGTTCCAGTCCCTCCCAGTATGTCCCAGTGTAGCCCAGTTCCTTCCAGTATGATCCCCATTTGCTCCCAAGCACTCCCAGTCAGCCTCACTGTAGTGGCACACAGTGTCAGGATGATCCCAGTCACCTCCAGCATGATCCCAGTTCATCCCAGTATAAGCCCAGCAGTTTCCAATCACCCCCAGCATGCAGCCAGTCACTCCCAGTTCCTCCCAGTTGCTCCTAGCCTGGTCCCAGTTACTCACAGCTACTCCCAGTCACCCTCAGCACCATCCCAGTCACTCTCAGTATATCCCATTTCACCTAACATGGTCTTAATTGCCCCCAGCAGGCTCCTACTCACTCCCAGTATGATCCCAGCATGATCCCACTGTCCATCAGTGTGATCACAGTCTGCCCTGGTCACTCCCAGTATGATCCCAGTATGATGTCAGTCCAAAGCCAGTACAGCCCCAGTCACTCCCAGTACGATCCCAGTATGATGTTAGTCCAAAGCCAGTCCAGCCCCAGTCACTCCCAGTCCGATCCCAGTCCAGCCCAGTCCCTGGCAGCGCTGCCACTGCTGGGATCCCCCAGCCCTGTGTGCGTTCCCCCCTGGCGGATGTGCCGAGAGGAGCCCCAAGGGCTGGCAGTGGCCACGCAGGGTCCCCAGCAAGGCCCAGTTGGGATGTGCAGCCCCCAGTTTGCCCAGTTTGCCTCTCCTTTGGCCTGGGCCGGCTTCCCCCCGCCCGCAGCGGCTGGGAGCAGCCGAGAGCCCCCCGCTGCCCATCCCGACCTGTCCCGGCTCCATCCCCGCTCCTGCCGCGGGCTGCGAGGGCTGCGGGAACGGGGCACTGAGGGTGCGGCTGCTGCTGGGGGAGGAGGAGGAGGGAGGGAAGGGCAGGGATGGAGGGGGAGGAGGAGGCGGGGTCAGGGGGGAGGAGGAGGAGAAGGGATGGAAGGGAAGGGATGGAAGAGGAGAAGGAGGTGGGCATAAGACAGAGGAGGAGGAGGAGGAGGGGGATGGAAGAGGAGGAGCGGGAGGAGAAAGAGGAGCGAAGGAGGTGGGGTGAAGGGGGAGGATGAGAGGGAGGAGGGAGGGAAGAGGAGAAGGAGGTGGGGATAAGAGAGAGGAGGAGCGGGAGGAAGAGGAAGAGGAAGGACAAAGGCGTATCAAGGCTGACCAGACGGATCCACGCGGTCTGGTCGAGTTCTGCCTGAATTCGCAGCCCCACCTGTGGGATCATCGCCCCCTGCATCGCGCCGGTGAGCGGGGAGCGGAGCCCGGCCCGGATATCCCGGGGGGTCCCTGGGTTGGGTTTTTGGGGGGATGTTTGGAGAATGAAGAAGTCCAAGGCTGAGCGGAAAAGGCCCCTCGGGGGGACATCGGGGGGTGGCGGTGCCGTCCTGCAGGGGACGCCCTGGGGGGATCTCCTTGCCCTTGCCTGTGGCACGGAGGCAAATCCCACCCTGTCCTTGTCCTTCCTCGCCCAGAGCAGGAGCTGAGCATGGAGAGCAGGGAGGACAAATGCCTGGGGCAGAGCCTGGTGGAAGAGGCCGTTTTGAGCAGCTCCACGGTGCAGGAAGGCAATGGGGAGGAAAAGGCCTGGAGATGCCGCACGAGGAGGGGCTGCAAACGCAGCTGGCGGGGATCTGAGGGGGAAAGAGCCAGCCTGGGCCGGGAAGGCGGCCGGAGATGGAGCCAGAGCTCGGAGCTGGTGCTACATGAGCAGCTGCATGATGGGGAGAAGCACCACACGTGTGGGGAGTGTGGGAAGAGCTTCAGGTGGAACTCTGTGCTGATCGTGCACCAGAGGATCCACACTGGGGAGAGGCCCTACGAGTGTGGGGAGTGTGGGAAGAGCTTCAGTCAGATCTCCAGCCTTAACCTGCACCAGAGGACCCACACTGGGGAGAGGCCCTACAAGTGTTCCAAGTGTGGGAAGAGGTTTCCGACCAGGTCGTGTCTCTTTAAGCACTATCAGAGTCACACAGAGGAGAGGCCCTTCCAATGCCCTGAGTGTGGGAAGGGATTCAAGAACAACTCAGACCTCATCAAGCACCGGCGCATTCACACAGGGGTGAGGGCCTACGAGTGTGATAAATGCAGGAAGAGGTTTCTGACTAGCTCCGATCTCCTCAAGCACTATCGGATTCACACAGAGGAGAGGCCCTTCCAATGCCCCGACTGTGGGAAGGGATTCAAGCACAACTCCACCCTCATCACCCACCGGCGCATCCACACCGGGGAGAGGCCCTACGAGTGTGATAAATGCAGGAAGAGGTTTCTGACTAGCTCCGATCTCCTCAAGCACTATCAGAGTCACACAGAGGAGAGGCCCTTCCAATGCCCCGACTGCGGGAAGGGATTCAAGAACAACTCCCACCTCGTCAGGCACCGGCGCATCCACACTGGGGAGAGGCCCTACGAGTGTCCCCAGTGTGGGAAGAGCTTCTCCAGCAGCTCTAACTTGACCCAACACCAACGGAGGCACCACTAAGGGAAGCCCTGCGAGTGCCCCGAGTGCGGGAAGAGCTTTGTGTGCTGCTGCAGCTCCATCCCCCACTGGAGGAGGCACTTTGGTCACAGCCCTGGTCACTCACATTCCCTCTGATCCATGCTGGAAACACATCTGGCTTCTTAGCCTTTTGGCTTGGCCTTCATGTTTCTCTCTTCTCAATCTCTTTGCACTCCAAAAGCCAAGAGGGATGGATCTGTCACCTCAAATCCACTTAAATCCCACTGAAAACAGCTCAACCTTACCCCAAAATGGCTCAACCCACCTCAAAAGTCTCAATCCCACACCAAACTCATTCTATTCCTGAGCCACCAGAGTGAGATGAGGCTGGGAGGAGAATGGGAGAAGTTGGATCTCAGTTAGAGTGGTGGGATGGGGATTGTGTGGGGCTGGGTGTGTGGGATGTATTTGATACCAAATAAAACTCTCAGACTTACTGATTTCTCTCCCATTCATGTTCAGTCTGTTGCAGTTCTGTTTGCAGAGTGCCGCCTGCTCAGCTCATTGTGTTTGTGTCCCCTTTTCTCTCCTGCCTCTCTTTGCCTGCTCTGTTTCTCTCTCAGTGTCTCCCTTGACCCGGGCAGCACCAGAGACCCTCCCTATATTTAATTGCCTCAGGGACCACCAAATACCCTCCTTTGATTTATTGCCCCAGTGACCACCAAGACTCTTCCCTGATTTAATTGACCCCTGCCCTGATTTAATTGACCCCTCTGTCCCCACAGACCCTCCCCTGATTATTTATTATTTTATTTCCCAATTATTATTTTAATTCCCAGTCCAGGAGCTGATGTTCTGAAGGCTGGCAGGGAAATGTCTCTGTAGGATTTTGCTCCATTTGCCTGCAAGTTTGGGAACATCTTTTCCTGGCTGGGAACTGGAATTCCAGACTTTTGGAATGTGTGCAGGGCAAAACAGACTGGAATCAAATAGGAACTGGGATCAACTATGGACTGGAATCAAATAGCAACTGGGATCATATGGACTGGGATCTGTTATCCCAAATTTCCTCATTATCAAAAAATTCCCATAATTCTGGAATTTCTGTTATCCCAAAATTCCCGTTATCCCAAAATTCCCCTTATCCTGGAATTTCTGTTATCCCGTAATTCCCGTTATCCCTAATTTCCCCTTGATCACAGAATTCCCATTATCCTGGAATTTCTGTTATCCCAAAATTCCCATTATCCTGGAATTTCATTTATCCCAGTTTTTCTCACCATTATCCTTAAATTCCCATTATCCTGGAATTTCTGTTATCCCAAAATTCCCATTATCCCAAAATTCTCATCATCCCAAATTTCCCTGTTATCCCAAATTTCCTCTTCATCCCAAAATTTCCCTTATCCTGGAATTTCCATTATCCCAAATTTCCCTGTTATCCCAAATTTCTCCTTGACCCCAGAATTCCCATTGTCCTGGAATCTCTGTTATCCCAGAATTCCCGCTATCCCATGCAGGGCGCGGAGGTAGAAGGATTCTTGCCCTATTCTGTTAGCCCATGTAACCCACACGTTAGCTCGCTGCTCTATATTGTCTACTCCCTGTGCTTCCTTAATCACTACACTGACCAACATTGTTAATATTTGCCAGACTGCTGCCATTGTTTCCATTGTCTTCGATCACGCTTATGTTTTGCCCAAATTGCTTTAGCTCGTTCCCACTCAGAATCTTTAAAGTGATGTCTTTGTGGTATTGCTATGTCTGCTCCACATTCAGTAGCTACTATTTTGCTTTCCAGTATAATTTGGTTTGCTATGGCAATTAAAGCAAGGTTAAGTTGCACCCACAGTAACAATCTTTGCTCATGTGCTTCTATCAAAGATACATCCTGGAGAAAACTCTGATATCCTCCTGGGTTATGTCCAAAAAATTTAGCTAATGCTTCTCTCGGGGTAATGGTGTTAAGTATGTGAAAACAATTATTGCATATCAGGTTAATAGGCCTAAATTCTTGTTTTTTCCCTTGAACTACTGCTAAATTATGTTCTTGACGAACTTGCTGCCAAGATTTTAAGTTACACTTTATACAATGAACCTTAAGCCACGGCTTGCATACACAACCATGCAGATAACAAGCATTTTCTATCTGATTTACGACTTGCAATGAAAGCGAAGGTAAAAGGAGACTGTGTGCATGTAACCCACGTGTATCAAACCTCTGTGGAGTTGCTAGTACTCCTTCAGCATAGTCCAATAAATTTGGCAGATATTCAGACTGTTGTTCAGCTGTCAGGTGTTGAAGGATCGGATTCAGGGCTGTGTGGAATCGGTGTTTTCGCCCATTCTCCGCCTCTGGACACAGCATGGGCTGGTGACGATGGTTTCAGATAGGGCTTCACCCACTTGGCTGGAATCCAAGGATTCCTTTATCTGTAAGTAAGCACATATAACCTCTTCCTATTAATTTTATTGTAGCTGGTCCTTCCCACACCCCTGTTTCTGGGTTTTTGAACATGACCTGAATGCCGTCAGGCAATTCCTCCCTTGAATTACGTGTGAGGGCATGATGCACAAGAATAGGTGGATCTTCCCTATCTCCTGTTGTTCTAAGGTAATTGAGCACAAAAATAGCTTTAGCTGTCTTCTCCTCAGGGGATAACCCTGTAGTTCCCCCCTTTTGTTTTTGCAGCATGCCCTTGAGCGTCTGATGGGCACGCTCAATAATTGCCTGACCAGTAGGATTGTGAGGAATACCAGTGTCATGTCGAATACCCCATAAATTACAGAAACGTTTGAATCTTAAGGAACAGTAAGCAGGACCTTTATCAGTTTTGACTGCTAAGGGAACATCTGATATAGCAAAGCAAATGTACAGATGTTTTTCAACATGACGTGCTGTCTCACCTGCTAAAGGAGTTGCCCATATAACACAAGAATAGGTATCGATGCAAACATGTACAAACTTTTTCTGACCAAATTCTGCTATGTGAGTTACATCCATTTGCCATAATTGCAAGGGTTGGATACCCCTAGGGTTAACACCAATGCCTAAACCAATGCCATCTCATTGACAGTCAGGACAAGATTGCACAATACCAGAAGCATCAGTAAGAGGAATCTCAAATTGTTTAACCAACATTTTTGCAGATGGATGAAGAAATGCATGAGAAGTTTTAGCTTGCTGAAATTTATCAGAGTTTGGCATTGGCTACCAACCGATCAGCTCGAGCATTTCCTTCAGACAGACTAGGGAGAGCTTGATGACTACGAACATGAGTGATAAAGTATTCCTGCCATCGTTGATTTAGGTTTCTAAGCAATCGGCTTAAAAGGGAATACAAATGCTCATTATTTACTTCCTTAAGTACTGCTCTTTCTAGGCGTTGGACACAACCAACTACATAAAGTGAATCAGAAACAATGTTAATGGCCTCATTAGTCCAATTTTCAAAAGCCAAATCACAGCCTTCAATTCTAATGTCTGCAACGTATCTTTTACCTCTCCAAAAATGACATGCTTTTTCCACACTTTGTCTTGCTGCCAAGTGCAGGCAGCCCTTTTTGACCTTTTACCTGCATCTGTAAATACTGTCTGCCCAGCACTGGACAGTCAGATCTCCAGGGTCTGTCCTCCAGACGCTGATGCTCCAATAAGGATAACACCCAGTGCTGTGGATAAGTGTTGTGAACTTTACCCTCATATCCAGCCAGAGCTATCTGAAAAGAAACAGAATGCCTAATTCCCCATTCAAGATACCAGTTAGTCAATGGTACTACAATTGCATATGGTTCATGTCCCCAGATTTCCAATATTCTCCCTCTGCCCTTCATAATCAAATGAGCAAAAAGTTCCAATCGAGTGGTAATAGTTCTAGATTGTTTTACAGGTAAAAATACCCATTCCAAAATAACTAAAGGATTAGCCCGACTTTTAACCCATTGACAAATTAAGGCGAAAGGATGTTTGGCATAGTTGTCATCCTGCTTGCTCTGAGTGATGATCATCAGCTGAACTGGAACATCCTCGATCAGGCGATGTGCATGCGATGTATCAACCTTTGTGGCAATGTGATCCAAGGCCTGCTGCTGTCTTTTATCCAGAGTCCGTGGTCATCTGCCCGAGACGAAGTACCTAGCAACTGTATTAATGGTTCAAGTTCTTTGTTAGTTATCCCACAAATATTTCTAATCCATTGAATATCCCCCACTAATTTCTGGACATCATGTACAGTTTTAATCTCAGTGGTAATGGTGAGTTTCTGTGGTTTCACTACAGACTGATCAATCTGCCACCCAAGATATTTCCAAGGAGCAGAAGATTGTACCTTATCAGGAGCAATTTTCAAGCCCCTTTTTCCTAACAAAACTGTCATGGTTTTTAGAACAGTTACAGAGTCTAATTGTTTTCCAGCCACTAATATATCATCCATGTAGTGATAGATGATATACTCAGGGAATTGCTGCCCAACAGGTTCTAATGCCCAAGCGACATAAATTTGACACATTGTAGGGGAGTTGCGCATTCCTTGGGGCAAACAAACCCATTCATACCATTTGTAAGGTTCTGCTTTATTGACGGAACGGAAAAGGCAAAATTATCTGAGTCATGTGGATGCAAGGGAATAGTGAAAAAACAATCTTTGAGATCAATGATCAATAGATCCCATGACTCAGGAATCATAGTGGGAGATGGAAGACCAGGTTGCAAGGCACCCATACCTAGCATTACTGCATTAACAGCAGGTAAATCATGTAGCAACCTCCATTTCCCACTCTTTTTACGGATGGCAAAAATTGGAGTGTTCCAAAGGCTAGTGGATGGCTTTATGTGTCCTTCCTCAAGCTGTTCTTGCACTGATTGTTGGATTATGGGCAACTTTTCTTTTGACAGAGGCCACTGTTCAATCCAAACAGGTTTGTCAGTGGTCCAGGTAATTTTAAGGATCGGCTGCCCTTCAGTGGCTGCTGCTAAAAAGGCTGTGTAAGAATGGTAGCTTTTAATTGACTTAACAGATCCCTGCCAAGCAAGCCTAACAGGGTACCAGGAGTTTGCATAACATAAGGCCTTGTAGATACATTTACTCCATCTGGGAAAGTAAAAATAATTACTTTCCTGCTCATTCGAGTTGCCTGAGTCCCTCCAATACCTGCAATGCCTAAAGTAGGATCAACCAATGCCCAATGTTTTGGCCATATTGTGTTTGAAATGATGGCTACATCTGCTCCAGTGTCAATTGTGAGTTTCTGGGTAATAGAATCACCATTAGGAAGTGTGAGGGTTACCTGTTTGTCTGGTTTACCTCTTGTGATGTCCATGGCCCAATATACTTCTGGTTTACCTGTGGAACCAAAGCTTCCTGCTCCCCGTTCCTTGTAGCCTGTACAGGGGACACAAGACTTAAAAGGAACAAGCTGAGCAATTCGTGAACCTTTGGGAATAGATACAGGAGGAAAGAATGTTCGAACCATAATTTTAACAACCCCTTGATAGTCTGCGTCAATAACCCCAGGAATTACATCCAATCCCTTTTTACTGGCAGATGATCTCCCTCACAGAAAAGCACTAAGCCCATCCCCAAGGGTCCTTTTACATTGGTATCTATCAGGTGTACAGCAGAGTCCGTGATGGTCACGTCTGCTGTGGTTTCCACGTCCACTCCGGCGCTTCCAGTAGTTGACGATCTGAGTGAGTAAAGTCCATCTCCCCTGCGTGGGAGGCTGAGCTATCCAGGCAGCTCTCTGTACTTTTTTCGTGACACCCGGAGAAAAGGCGCTCCGAGACCCGTTTCCCTGGAACCCACATTCTTTAGTATTGTGGTTATCTTTTTTGCAGATAGAACAAAACTTTCTCACATTTGCATAGCGACACTGACTCCTAACATGTCCGATTTTACCACATTCAAAGCATTTAATGATCTTTCCTTCAGCTCTCTTTCGCAGTTTAGAAAGCAATGGTTTTACTGCATCCTGTACTGCAGCAGCTCCATAGGCTGCTCTCTCTCTCTGAGTAGTTCTAGCCATAAGTTCCAACATTTCTGTAACATCAGCTCCCTTCCTTAATGTTCCCAAAATCTGTCGAGTTTTATCATTAGCATTATCAAAAACAAACATATTAAACAATTTTACTTTTGTATCTGAATCCAAATCAGGATGATCATAAATAGCTTCATGCAACCTGTCTACAAATTTATCAAAGTCCTTATTCATCCCCTGGCAAATCTGTGTAAAAGACTTAGTACGTAACCCATCTGGAAGTGCAAGGATAGCATTATATGCTAGCTGTTGGCTCATCTGTAAGACTTGATCAATGCTCCTAGCCTGGGCAGTGGCAGTAGCCCAGGGCCCTTGGCCAAGGAACTGTTGTGCTGTTAAACCATACAGAGGATCACCCTGCACTCTAGGTCTGGCTGCTTCCTGAGCACACTTTTCCTCCCAGCTTTTATGAAACATCACCTGCTGATGGGGTGGCATTATAAATCTTACTAGGGTATGCACATCAGCTGGAATTATTGTGTTAGATGTAAACATATACTGCAAAAGTGACTGTGCAAGTTGGGATTTTCAACCAAATTGTGAAATTGCAGCTCTTAACTTTTCTAAAATCTTCAAATCAAAAGGTTCCCAAACTCTACCAGCAGCATTAGTTACTACAGAAAAAGCCTCTGGATTATCTAAAAGAAAAGTGCCTTCTACAATAGCTTCTGTAATAACTCCCTTCCACCTTCGTTTATGAGCTGCTTCTATTTCAGGGTCACATTCCAACTCTAATTCCACATTCTTTAAAGCATGAGAGGGAGGATTTCATTTAACCGGCTCAAGCGCTAGCTCAGGGACAAACTGAGAGGGTGGTAACCTCTTTCCAGGTTGTCTATCTGAACCTGCTATCATTGGCAAATCCACTTTCTCAAAAGAATAGTCCTTTTTGGGGACAACTGGATCTTTTTGTTGAATTACCAATTTTTGCAAATTCTCCACTAAAGATTTGAAATCCTCTTCAATGGAAGTATTATTCATAATAACATCTCCTTCCTTATCCTTTTCACATACAGCATACTTAGTTTCAGAATTGCTATTATCAACAATTTCTTCACTCTGAGTACAACTGTCCTTTGTTCTACAGACCAATCCCCCCAGAGAAGTTTTTTCACTCCAATTACAACTGTCCTTTGGTCTGCAGGCTAACCCTCCTGAAGAGGCAGCAGCTTCCTCATTCTCGCTCTGAGCTGGAGGAGCAGTCGTTGTAACGCTCGATTCTGGGCTGAGGTTGTGGGCTGCATGAGGGAATATCTAAGGTGGTAGAAAACAGTTGCTGGACTGAAGTTGCTGGACATGCCTGAGGCTGTTCTGACTCAGAGGCAACGGCTGCACAAGCTGCAGCAGCAGCTTTCCTCTCTGCCTTTAAGGATTGCAGCATCTCTAGAATGGTTTTCCACCAAATAGCACATTTAGATGCCTCTTTTGCCTAGCTCCTGCCAGATGCAATACTGTCCCACAACATCTGCCCCACAGCTTCCCATGTCGAAATCTCAAAAGCAACCTGTGCTGAGATTATGGTCCCAAGCCCAGTGTAATAGTCCCTTCAAATTGGAAGCATCATACTTTTGTTCTCTCTTAGAGAGGATATGTTGGAGGAGTTTCTGAACGCCTTCCCTTTCATGTTCAGACCCCATCTCCTCCCCGGCCGCTCACCTTGATCAGGGCGAGATTCGAGACGTCTACGGCTGGAGCTCCAGTAACCTTTTCCTCTCACCGGGGCAGTGAGGATACTTTCGACCGGCTTCTCCACTCCTCGAGGGTTGGCTCCAATCCTCTGCACAGCAGCCAAATTGCTGACCTTGAGTCCCTTTAATGCAATGACATTGGGCTTGCCCGCATTCTCCACCAAAAAATGCAGGGCACGGAGGTTCAGGGACATCACACCATGACTAACATGATCCAGTGAAGCCAAATGTATTATCCCTAAAAAGACTATATTTATAATAAATCTCTACTGTCCTCCCGTCTCTAGCTAATACATGATTGGTTAATCCTAGCTGTTCACATGTCTAAATTGGAATGCTGATTGGATCTCCTAATTTTTCACGCGTCTTGCTGTGGTCTTCTGGCCCACCCATGACTCACTTTTTTCTCACTTTCCCAAACTTGCTGACAAACTTGCTGAATCCTGATGATTCTTCTTCATGTATCTCTTTGAAGGATATACTGACCCCATTTCTGAACATGTCCATTATTCATTGTTTGTGTGCGTGACCCTTGTCCATTGGTCAATCCAAGCAGGCTGGATTGTGCATTGGCTAAATATGACCATTGTCTAACAAAAACTCCTCAATCTGCAAAAATCTCTCAACAGAGAGTGATGCGGGAAAATAAACAGCTCAAGGCGTGGTCCTCAGCAGTCTCGTCCTGTTCCTGATTTTTTACATAAACCTGTGGCCAACAATAGAAGCCAGTTGAAAAGAGTGTATTTCTTAAAAAAGAACTAAACATTGTACATGAGGGATGACCAGTGCACCTGAGAGCAGGAGCCACCACAGGTGAGGCTATTCTTTTGATAGAATAGGCTTGAAAATAAATGGGTGAAAAAAGGCAATCGATGTCCTGTTATGTCTGGTGTAGAGCAAAAAGAAGCTCACTGGTTTTTCTAAAGTAACCGGGGCACTCCTGGAAGAAAAGACATGATGCTAAGGACAGCTACTGCCTTGAACCCTGCTGTGTTCTTTAATCCTTCTACAAGGAATCAGCATCTCCAATCAAATAGGGACAGCTTTGGGAGCATCCAGTTCCCTGCTGAAGTAGCAATAATGCGCTGCAAAGCTCACCAGTTCACACAAGCCCAGGAGACTGATGAGCAGACCAAACTGCTGGAGAGGTGGCAGAACAAAGCATCTTGTGGGCAATTCTTTCCAAATTGTGAACCTTTCCAAATCACACCCAGAACACCATGATGAAAATAATCATTATTTAAATACCTTAATTGTCTAATATGGTCCTGAAGGGTGAGTGGGTAGCAACAAATCAACAAGTTAGAGTCCCTCAAGAAAAAATGACATAAACTAGAGAAGACAAACATAAAGAAACCCATTGGGGTATTGAAGGTATACCAGAAAATTTGGAAAGGCAGCTACTTAGTGTTAGGCTAACAGGGTTTGTGACAACTGAAATGTGAAATCTGCTTACAGATCAATGCAGTGTTCCAAAAGACTGCCCTTAGGGATCCCAAAACCAGGGTACTTGTGCAGGAGATTAATGCCAAAGGCATTTTTCTGAGTTACCTCAGCAAGAAGGATAAAACTACTTATTAGGTTTAGTAGACCCATTTTCTGCATGGTCAGAGGCTTTTCCTTGTCACACCAAACAAAGTGAAAGTACCTCAAGTAATAATTAAAGGAAAACTCCTAAGACTAGGGATTGCTTTTGGAATGTCATCAGATAGGGATTCTCATTTCATAGCTCAAACCGAACAAAATTTATCTAAAACACTCCCAGATAAATGGGACCTTCTTAGCCCATGGAGGTCATTGCCCAGCAGCAAGGCTGAGATGCCAAATCAGAGTCTAGAAACAGAAATGTGTAGAAGTTGCCAGGAAAACTCCCTGAAGTGGCCACGAGCACTTCCACTTGCACTACTGAGGATCAGAATTCCAGTGGCTTCTAAAGAAAACATGAGCCCATAGGAAATGCTCTGTGGAAGACACTACTAAGTGACAATCCTTTCTAGAGAAAGTCAGATGATAGGAAATGATAATTTAAGTCTGTGTGTGTCATCTTTTGGGCAAAGTGCCCTCATCTTTCCACAAATTTCTGGTGTGACCTTCCTGATGACTTTGGATACTCAGGTACATGCTCATCAACCTGGGGACTGTGTCTTATGTCAGAAAGTACAGCAAAAAGGCACTTAAAGAAAAGTGGAAAGGACCATTTCAAGTATTCCTAAGCACTCTTCCAGCAGTAAAAGTGGGCAAGATCAGTGCATTGATATACTTTTCTCAAAGAAAGCCATTACACAAGGAACTGGAGGGGAAAATAGAGCCACCTGAGAATGTGGCAATTAGACTTGCAAAAGCATGAAAATATAACTTTTTTATGCTGTGTAGAATTAGTTAGAAGAAATGTCATAAAAGGCAGGATAAATCATGAAGGGGTAACTATGAAAAATCCTCACTGTCAGCCCACCCTCACCTGCACTCCTGCATGCTCTGTCAAGCAGCAGCAGCCACCAGGCCAAGGGGAGGCTCCCCAGCACAATTCACCCCATGCCCCCCACGGCAGCGCTCCTGGGGCTGCTGCACTGCAGAGCTGTAGGGGCACCCCCTGACCCAGGCAGAAAAGCACCCAAGTCTCAGGGTTGAAGAGGTGACATTTTGTTGAACTTCACTTGAATGAGAACAGAAGGGCAACGATGGCTCAGGTGTTCAATCACAAAACACTCGAAGATCTCTCAGGTAGGGACTTACCATCATTGCATGGAGACAATTGAGAATTTGTAGAATACTCTCCAAGGAAGAAAGGGGCATTCAGAGCTACCTGTGAGTAGTCCCAAACATGATCCTGTCTCAGACAATTTCATATCCTTTCCCAAAAGAAGGTTATGGCATTTCTGGTAACAGGTCTACCATTTCAGCTAAAGAAAATAAATGGCAGAAAACTTAGGAAAAGGACTTGACTTCAAAGTCCCCAAAGGTCTGTGCAGGAATCAACATCTGTGTCTCCCTAGAAAGGCTGGTTGTGACTAGTTTTAAAAGTGCTAAGAAATGGACAGCATTTCCAAAGGGACACTTGAACCTAGTATCTCTTTTAACCCATTGAAGTACCTTGCCTCCAACACTTCTCCACATGTTTTACAAAACTCTTGCAAAGATCTGGATATTCCCTGCTCACTGACAAGGTGAGGCCATGATCTCCAAGCAGTCCCTGAGAGCTGCTTCAGCTGACTCCTTAGAGCAGCCCATGTGCACTCCTCTGCAACTGTCCAAACCAAAGTGATTTGGGGATGGGGTTCTCCAAACTTCAATGCCTTTGGCCACTTAGACAAAGTGTTTACATTAACAAGAAAGGTCAAAGAACACCCAAAACTTATAAAGAATTTCCATCTGCCAAAAATCTTTTCTTAAAATGTGCACAACTTCATGTACAGGTAGTGGGCTTCCACTCTCTACTGATAAATTTATTTTAGTGGACAAACTTAAGACTTGAAGAAACAGAATTGACCAGAAGAAACCTACTCCAAATATGATACAAGCAATAATGAGAGAAAGAATTACAATATTGTGTGATTTCTTTATTTTAATGTTCAAAACTATCATCTTTCAACTTAAACTAACTAAACTTCTTTGAACTAATCCTATACTTTTAAGAAACAATCTACTGCTCAGTGCTAACATAACCTACTATTCAATACTAACTTAAATAATCCTAAAAACCTAATTTTCTAGTTGAAATGAAAAAAAAAAAATCCAGAGTTCACAGGTTTCCAGAAGGCTGAAGCAGATGTCTGGTGCCAGTACTCCACTCACTGCTGGCCATATTCAGAAATGTGGCTCTGAATATGGGCCAGCTTTTTGTGGAGGTACAGGCACCTGCTCTTCATTTCAGAGTAGCTGGGGCTACCCTGTGAAGGAGAAAGCAAAAGAAAATTAGGGCATGCAAACACTTCTGCAGAGTCTGGAGTCTGATGTCCTTTGCTTTCAAAAAACCTTGAGGCAGACTCAGCAGTTACCATGGCCAGTTACCATGGCCCCTGCAGCTCTGGTGTCCACACGTACCTGTTGTAAACTGCGTGATAATCTGCTAGGATCCGATGATTCAGTGCCTTCAAGAGAAAAAACATGAGGAATGTTTCACCACCACCATAAAATGCAAACTTCTTGGTAAAACACTAAAAGTTCACTCAGTCTGACTCTAGACATTTTCTTCTCCGTCAGCCACCACTCTTCTGGGACATTTGCAAAAAACAAATCCTCCATCTCCCAGCATCAACCCAAGATCTGTAAGCCTCTCAACAGGAAACAGAAGGAGCCCATGCTCTAAGACTCTGCTTGGGACACCTCTCCCCTTACTGTCTCTTCATAGACAGCTCAAACAGGGGCTTTTGGAGCAGGGTCTTGCAAAAAATCAGACCCAGCCCAAGCAGTGTCTGAGCATATATGCCAATCCTGCAGGTTCCCTTTGTCTCACTGAGCAGCTCCAGGGAATCCAAACCACTGCTGTGATGATGAAGCACAGTCTTCCATGGTTTCATCCTTCTTTACCTGATAGGCTTCAGAGCCTGGAGTCAGAGACTTCCATTGCTCCTGAAACTGTCTGTACTTCTTTGTTGGTCTTGTCAGTCACAGAGTGTAAATTCCGGTATTCCTCATACTCTGCATTGAAGTCATCCTTTGTAGCGCTGGCGTTGCTCCAAGGAGACAATGGCTACGTATTTTTCTAATGGAAAAAATGAGGGCCATTTACTCCATGAGTGAACTCAAGAGAACATTCCAGTATGTTTCTAGTCCATAAATCACATGTGTAATTTTACACCAAGCACAGGCTAATGTGAAACACAGACATCCCAAACTTTGAGTCAGTTGCTCTGGGATTGACATTTTCTACTTTCAAGCTCATGTGCTTCAAGAGCATGCAGTCAGGTAAGTTGAGGAATCTGCCCACATTTCTAAGTGGCAGATTTCTAGTGACTAATAGCTTCCATTGTAGAGGTTTTCTTCATTAGCAAGTGAAGCGCACTTAGAATAGATTTGCCCTCATTTGAAATGTCAAAGGACAAACAAACCCAGCAGTTTCAAGAAGAGGAGATACATTGCTAAATTATATTCTGTTCCTATGTAGGAAAAACTTAATTAAGTTCCAATTACTTGTGAAAATTAATCTCCAAAATATTTTTGTAAGGGGCTGCATTTATGGAGTTGAGTGCACAGAGTTGGACGTTTCAGCTACAATTCTTGTCTGTCTAATGGCAAAAAAAGAGTTCATGATAATATTTGATTCTTCAAGTGGACAGCAGTTACATCACTGACCATGGAACTGAGGACTTTGCAATACAGCCACAAAAACAATCTCTGTATCAGCCTGAAACAACAATTACTACCCCAAACCACTGCTGCCTCCTAAGGAGGGCAAAATTCACTAATGCCTAAAGCCACTGATGGGAGTCAAACCTTCTTCATTCCCTTCTCCCTCAAATCAACAGGCCTGAGGTTTATTAAGATACAAATATTATTTATGATACAAATCCAAATGAATGGTTTATTATGATGCAAATCCAAACGAAGCGGGCAATGAGAACAATAGATGCCACTCCCCAACACTCTCACAGAAATGCTTCTGCTCCTCTAGGCTTAAAGATCTTGTTCTTTTTAGATGACAAAAACAACTTTCACATGGGAATAAACATTTCAAACCATCCTGAGATTGAAATTTAAAAGCAGTAAATTTTTAACAAAGTTGAAATTCAGTACCAGGACTGAAAACAACTTGTGCTAAGGATGCATCCCCAGGCCAGACACACCTGATGAGTGTGCAGGACAATTTTTGAAAAAGAAAACTACAGATGCCTTGGAAACATTTTGGGAGGCAGCGGAGCAATGTGCCCCAGGGCCCTGCCGCGCCTGCTCCCAAAGGCCCGCAGCTGCCCCAGAGCCCCAGAGCTGCAGGAGGGCCTGACTGCCCTGCCAACATCCCCTGTCTGACACAAGCTGGCAGCAATTCCCAGTGTTTCATACCCCCCACACACTCACACTTCTCCCTCCCCTCCTGCACTGCAAATCCGATGAGGGGATGCAGCAGCACTGCTGCAGCTGAGCCTGTGCAACTGCACTGCAGGAGGGGAGGGCCCGTCCGGGCCTAACCCACCTCGGTGTGCATCTCTGCTCTGAGCCTTCCAGGCCCAACTAAACCTGCTCAAAACTCATCCTTCAGCACAGGAAAGAGCCTCACACTGCACCCCACTGAGAGTGGCAAGAGTTAATTGCTACTTTGCTCACCTCAAGTAGTCTGGTTGGTTGCTTGTTGCAGAGCATGTGGAGGCAATGGAAGTCTCTTTTTTTGTTCCTGCAGAAAACCACAGTTTTTGAAATTCTTCATCAGGAGATCTTTAAAAAGCCAAAAAGATCCCCATTTGGACAGCTCTTGGAAAAGTCCTTCAGAGTGTTCTTCTCAGAGTAAATTACTCTGAAGAAGCAACAACATTTAATAATAAGGGCACATACAACCTCCTCTTCAGTATACAGTCCTGGGGTTTAGAAAGAGGGAGTGGCCACTTTATTCTACAGGTTGTGCATTCCCACAGTGTTAGCCCCAGGTCAGCTTTTCTTATTTGAAGGCATGAGGTTGCATCTGCACAGCCATTCAAGTCATGCAAACAACAGATGCTGGCTTCACAAATTACAACAGCTTGAAAGAGATCAACATCGAGGTTCTAACAAGAAATAAAGAAGAAAGCTGCGGTTCTCTTCATTGCCATGTTTTTATCCCACTTCCCTGCCATTTCCAGAGGCCCCACAGTTCCAATGAGTGCCTACACTCTTGTCAGCAGCAAAGCCAATTCCATTCCATAGGGCTTACTGGCACTAAGGCTCCAATACCCTGCAGCCAAAACCCCAGTGCTCCTCACTAACATGGCAGGATGGGGTTGGAAACAGCTCTGCACTTGTGAATTGCCCTTTGCCTCTTGGCAAGGGCATTTGGGAAGCATAGCACACATAACCTCAAAGCCCTCTTTCCAAAGAATTGTTGAAGAATTACAATGATAATAAAAAGAGCTGCCTTAAGGAAAAGTCAGCTGAAACAGGAAGGAACACTCAGGATCTTGGTAATCTCTCCCCTGCTTTCCATTTCAGGTTTTATAGCAAGCAAAATAAACCCACATGATCCTTTACATTCCTTATGAGTTTCCATTGCCATTGTTTAATCAAAGTAGTCTTGTTTACAAACTTGGCCCATTCTTGACAATCTTTTAAGTTCCTGAGCTTTAAGTCTTGTGGAAAGGGCTTGTTGTGTGATTTTCTACTTGCTTTTGCTGATTTTAGTGTTTAAATTAATTACATGGTATAGCAGAAGTATAACAAGAAGTGTAATAGTGGCAATAAAACTGGACAGAAATACCAATAGTCACAGTATGTTCAACACAACTTGGAGGAACAGCTTTGCTGGGAGCATTTCATTTCCCAAAAGTGCATTTGCTCTCATGGCTCAGTCCACATGAAAGCTTCAGCCAAAGCCCCAACTTGAAACTTGGAACAGATTTTTTCCTTCACCAGCTGGGCAGAATTTGGGAACTGGCTCCTGAAGAAAGCTGCTGATGTGTTTATAGATTCAAGCAGAAATCTTTCCAAAGGCATCCCAATGTTTGCAGGTACCGTGTCTGTGTCCAGAAGAAATGTGGAAAGACCATCTCAAAGCACCTGTCTCTACAAGCACACCCACCACTTGCAAGAGGCATCTGCACACTCCAAACCTGCCTCCAGGCTGAATCCAACTTGTAATTTGCAAAGGTCAGCCTCCAAAAGAGACAACCCACAGATTTAACAAAGCTATTGAACTCTGCCCTGCTGGATGTGTCCCCTGTCATCAGAAATCAAGTGTTCTTTATGCATTTCTGTTTGCTTTTCAATGTTGTTTTCCAGTCTATACCACTCCAACAGCTTGTGAAGAATGAAATTCTGCAGCTAGGATGGAGAGGAACTCCCAGCCCAGTTCAAAGTAGAACTCCAGGAAACCACAGCCCAGGTTTTGTAGTTTTTGGCAGTTTCCAGGAAAAGAGCTGAGTTCAATGAACAACCATGGAACCACTGAGAATTGTTCAACAGGTTTTGGTAAACTAGTCTGCAATAAATGTGTGACAAGTTTCTGCCTTCAGCCATGCAATCTTGAAAATCTGCTGATGGAAAAAGTTCTGTCTCAGTCCACTTTCAGTTTAGTAGAAATCAGATGGGAAGAAAACACTCCATTCCCTTTGGCTTTCTGGTGCCTGGCTCTTCCTTTTAACCAGCTTCTCCCAACAGCAATCTATTTCACATTTCATTGTTCTTCATTGGTTTTGCACCACTTAAAAGGAGAATTTCTAAAAATGAGTTTAGACAACCTAGTTTTATTGTAGTTTTCAACAAGGTTCCAGCAGCACAGCTTCTGGGCTTTGCTGTTGTTGTCTTCTAAACCAAGAGTCAAAATCTTATGTAATGGCAGGAAAAAAAAAAAAAAAGTCTTGATTTATCATGACCATTCAGCAGGGATAATGGCAGAGCAGTCATGTAGAGCAGTGCCTTCATGGATCCAGTGACCGCTTTCAAAGCTCCCTTTTCACAAATGCAAAACCACAATTAACTATTTCAGAACACTGTCAAAGAAGGATATTCCCCTGAGATAAGCCACCACAAGAGGAATTTGAGAGAAGCAGTTGGCAAGAAGAAAAGCACAAAGCCTTGGCCTAACAGAGGTGAAGGTTTGGAATTAGGACACCAGACAAAACCTCCACTGTAGAGACTGTGGGTAAGGAAAATCATCGCTTACATGGCTTCTAGCCCAAGATGTGGGGACAGCTGTGACCACCCTGTGGATACTCCAATCTTGGACAGTATAAAGGTGGTACCACCAGAGAGACTTGGGGACCCCTAGCACTGAGCAAACCAAGGGTGAAGAAGGACAGGCTGGACAACAGAGAGTCCATGTGGTGATTATATCTCCCCACTTAATGTCTCTTTCTTCCCCTCACCCTGTCTCTCTTCTCTTATTTCTTTCTGTCTCCCTAGTTTTCATTTACTGTTCAATAACATTTTTACTGATGGCTGTGAATAAGTGTCATGCTTGCACCTTAATTTGGGCAGAGATTTCTCTTGATAACCAAATCTTTACACCACAGTTATCCACACAGGAGTCAGGAAAACCAGCACATCAATACCTTCATTGAAATCCAAGCGGTACCACTGCTTCAGCCTTCCCAATTCATTTTTCTTCCTGCTTGAATTGGGGATCTCCTTCTGCTCCCTGGCAGGTGCTGGGATGCTGGAACTCTGAAATTTCTCTGTTGGTTGCACCACACAGGTGCAGGGGGAAATGGAGCCTGAACTTGGAGATGTGTCCAAAGGGAAAAGGAATGTGGAAGGCAGAAGGAAGGAAGAAAAAGTGGCCACCAGCTGCTGGCTGGACATGACTGGGCTGGTGGCCAATTCTCCTCTTCTTGCTCATCACAGGACTGGTGAAGTCAGAAGCCAGAGGCCGTTTCTGCATCAATAACAAAATAATTCATTCATTAACACATGATCAGGAACAGCTTTTGCTTCCATTCTGAAAAAGCAGCATTTCTTAATGGGCCCAGCTTGAAAACACATCTTTCTTCACTAAAAAGAGCATTCAAACCAGGAAGTAGGGCAGGTAAATACAGGCTCTATCTCCTTGCTTCTTTTTCATCTTAGCACTTAGCAAGTGCTACTTCAAGTCTGTACGTAAAAAGCTTTGGAAGAAAGACACTCCCTTCAGGAGTTCCAACAAAGGCTTCCCCAAAAGGGAAGGTCCTACACTTTCACATCACAGCTTTAACACCACCAGCAAGTCTGTTAAAATTTACTATACAGTCCAGATTGTAAAAATACACCAAATACCTGAGCAGGTCTTGCTGGAGCATCTCTCTCAGAAGGTCCCAGAGATGTCGCTTGGCTGGTATTGGTGGTGTTCTGAGATGGAGCTGATTTTCTGTATGGATGGTCCAATATTTCACATTACAAAGCCTAAATATCAACTGACAAAATTCTTTCCTTGCAGGGAAAACAGACCTTCTGTGTCAGGACTAAAGGAAACAGCCTGAAGCTGAGCTGGGGGAGCTTTAGGCAGGATATCAGGAAAACATTTGTGCCCCAGAGGGTGCTTGAGCACTGCAACAGGCTCCCCAGGCCAGTGGTCACTGCAGGGGGCTTCAAGAAGTGTTTGGACAACACTCTTGGGCACAGGGTGTGATTCCTGTGGTGTCCTGTGCAGGGCCAGGATCCTGGCAGGTCCCTGCTACCTCAGCATACTCTAACAATCTAAGCTTCATTTCCCAGGCATTTTTTAAATTCTTTTCTCTGAGCGACTGAACTTACCCAGAAAGTATTAACTGTAAATTCTGTCTGTCTGCTTCAGTGTAGCCAGGCCAATCAATCTGAAGGGTTTGAAATAGATGTTCCTTCAGACTGAAGGAATTATCCTTTGCATTCCACTTGGCTACCTACAGGCAGACATGTAGGAAAACAAATCTTTATTATGCTTGCTACATGCAAACTACAGAAATAGAATTGGTCTTGAACAGCTGCTTTTGAGCACCCAATTTGAAATAATTAATGTCTTTTTGTTCAGAGCTTGATTATTCCTCTATCACATGAGTGTTCAGACATATTAATATTTTATGAATTGGAAACAACCCAGGATCTCCATTCATATCTAGCAAGAGTTCCTTTGAAAACAACATTGAGAGCTACAATGTGTAAGGAGAGGGGGTAGGTCCAGAGTCCCTCTTCATGGGGCAGAGCCAGGGTTCATTCCAGCAAAGTTCTGCCATGAGAAGGCCGTGCACATGCCTTGCTGTATTCCTTTGAAAAGGAATGAGGTTCATACCTTCCTCAAGACAAATACAAAGTCTACTCAGCTGATATCTAAAGTGCAGGTTTAGACTTCATCATCTGACAGCTGCTCAGAGTTCCACAGAAAAGCTCATTGGGAAAGTCTCCATCTATTTGACCCCTGCAACACACTGAATAATTCATCTGACACACCACCACCATCTGTCACAACTTTGACTTTTCTCCGGAAAACATGAAAAACATGGATAATTTGGGTCTGTGTTGATGTCTATTTTTGCACAGCCGAAAAAAATAGTAAAAGTAGCAAAGATACCCAGAATCAGGGATTCACTTCTTAGAAGCAGAACTCGGGTTGTGTTGGAAGGGAAGCAAGTGTGTGTGTACCAGATCGCAGCAAGCTCACACTGCCCATTTGAGATTTATACAAAATAAACCCCCACTTGCTCTGATTTCCACAAAAGCCTGAGCGAGGCATTTCAGGCTGCAGAGCTGCTCACACAGAACACTCAGAATGCAAACCTGGACCCTGCGGCAGTTCACATCTCCTACAGCACATTGACTCCAGGGAAATCTCCTCAAACATTGCAATGGAACAGGAGAAAATGCTTTCATCCTTTACCTTCTTAGGAGCTGAGCTATGAAAATTTATGATCAACTTGAAATCTAAATGGGCTAATTCAGCTGGGATGGCAGAACATGGCTCTCATTATATTGTGAATGTCTTCAGGGTGAAAAAGCCCTGTCACTGCCCTGGGCAAACCCAGCAAAAAACAGCACAAGTTCAGGGAAGGAGTCCTTCAAAGTCACTGTGGGATCAACTGAAACTGCATCCATGTTGAATTTTCCTCCCTTGACTAAGTTCCAAGACACTGTTTTCCTTGCTAAAGAGGAAATGTTCCTACTTGATACATTCATGCATGCATCATTCAGCAACAGCCTAGGAAAATAGGGAATATTGAAAAAGGAAGGAAAGGACCAATGCATCTTTCAATGTGTGTGCATCCTATTGTTGGCTGTAATAATGAAATACCCGTGGAATTCAGAGGAACACTGGAGAAATTACTGAATAAAAGAGTTCCAAGGAAGAGGGAGATTTAATTCACATGACAGCAAAGAAACCCTCTGCTCAAAGTTTGGCTACCATCTTTATCATGGAGGAGGTGCCTGGAACACCCTTCCCTGGAAGGCAATCCCCAAGATCCCGGAGAAGCCAAGTACCATTGAGAGGCCATCAACTCTGTTCACATGAAATACTGGCCTCTGCAGTTCCTGAACTTCTCTGCTCTTGAACTTCTCCCAGGAAACTTAAGTGCCATAACAAACAATTTCACACAATCAAGGAACCCCTGTGAAATTACTCCATGAAGCACTTAAACAGGGCACGGAAAAGAAAAAGAACGGAATAAGGCATGAGGAGCAACAACATTACAAAGTGTTACTCATTGCCAGACATTCTAGCAAAACAACAATGCCCAAGAAGTTTTGAAGTTTTCTTTCTTTTTGTCACATGGACCTGCACCTTGAGACCTCTGGATGAAGCTGATGGGAAAATTTAAGAGGGAGCATTTCCTAACTTGTTCATGGGTATCTAATTTAAAGAGTGGAGGAACGAGTGACAATTAGGAACAAAAGAATAGTGTGGTGGAAATAATGCTGACACAAACTCCACAATCTCACCTGCTGAAGGATCTTGGGAAGGGTGCCCTTGTCCTTTTGCTTGACTCCATCTCTCTGCAAGCGAGCAAGTAACTCTGGCTTCTTGTAGGTCCTCAGAGCAAGTAAATGAATCACCCTGTCCCTGTAGGGTCGCCCATAAACAGCACTGCAAGGATTCTGATCCCTCTCTGCAGGCTTCATGGGCTTTGCTCTCTTTTCCTCAGGGACAGGACGTGAAGTCTGTGATTCGGCTCTTCTCACATCTGTTTGTTTTTCCAAAGAAAACAAAACCAGAAAATAAAGTGTCAAACAATGGGAAAGTGCCAATGGGAATTGATTAATAAGGCCCCAAGCAGTAGTGGAGGTGGTGTCAAATCACACCTCCGGTGCTTTAAAAATGTTGGCCAGGCAATATACCAAAACAAGATTGCCCTGGGCTATCTGTTAGCAGAAGAAGGAGGAGTTTGTGGGAGATTTAATGAATCTGAATGCTGTGTAGAAATTATGGAGAAGCTATCACAGAACTTGCAGAGGAAATTAAAAGGTAGCTCATGTGCCAGTACAAAAGTAGAATTCAATCCTGAAAGCAGATTGGAGAGATAACCTCTTTGAAAGTGTTTGGTAAAAATTAAGGTTCATGTTGTTATGTTTAATTCTGAGACTCCTGTTTTTGCCTTGTATGATTCCGTGTTTTATTAGGCTAATTCATTCAGTGATTCAAGGGATGCAGATTATAACAATGCCTCTAAATGCAGAGTCAGCAAAAAAAAGGGAAAACCAAAACCTATAATGGTCCTAACAGCTAAATGGACCCGTGTAAACTACCAAGGACCTAAAAAAATTGAAATAACTCAAGAAGTGCTAACCAAATTTGAAAAGGAGTGTGAAAAACTAGAAGCAGCAGCAGAGAAATGATAGGAAAGTTTGAAGCTGAAAAAGAGAGAAAAAAAAATCAAAATTTTGAAGAATATAAAAGATATCAGGGCACAGCCTTTTAAATACAGCACAAATCAATGATAAAAGTAAAGAAATGGGGTAGTTGTGGTGAATAGGTGTGATTCGTGCTGAAAAAATTGAAACAGTAATCAATATTGATACAGTAATTAATATTTGGGAATAAATAAAACAGGTAAAAGTTGTAATGACAAGAGAAGAGAGGGAAAGGAGGGGCTCCACACCCCTTCCTGCAGATGTTCCCAAGGAGGGGCTCCACTCCCCCCCTTTCCAGCAGATGTTTTCAAGGACAGAAAAAGCTAAAAATTAACAGAATGGAAGAAGAACCAGGTTGGGTCCAAGAAACTGCTAATTATAAGGGATTTATTGCTTTGATAATAAAGATATAGTGGAAGGCTTAATTTGGCTTGCATTGTACTGGCTTGGTGCACATGTGTAACCCAAAGGTGAAATAAAGGACACAGAGGAAGACTACTAAAATCTTCGTCAGAAGACCCCCAAAAGACTTGTGCGACCACTGAGCCAACTGATAGCGCATGCGTGGCAAAGGTGGTGATGAGGGCAGAGATGAAGGTGTGATGAATTGAAAATGGGAGGAGATGATATTAACACATGGCATAAAAGGGGGAATCTTCACTTGGCAAACTTGTACGTGAGGTGGCAAGGGTCCAAAAGCCTTGTGCCCCGTACCCCGCGGATTTTTGCTTATGCGCTATTATTAGAACCAAATGATCCCGTTATAATCAAATTATATTGTATCCAATTTTATATTTTCTTTATATATATTTTCAATTTAAATTGTTAGTATCTCTAATATTGTTTGGTTTTTTTATGATGGGATAATTGGGCAAACATAACAAACGTCTCTTCTTGTTGATCAGGCTTGGAAGTGTGTAAGGCCCAGGCATGACAGGCCATGTTTTCTTCAGGCAATGGGACGTGTGGCACAGTTTGCAGCAGGTCCCCGCCTGCGCCTTCCAGAGGCCAGAACGTTGCCGGCGCCATTCCAGGGCTCAGGGCGCCGCCTTGTGGCCGAGAGCCGCCATGACAGCGCGGGCGCCGCGCGGCGGGGGCCGGAGGGCGGGAAGGGGGCGGGCGGGTGTGAGGGGCGGGGCGGTTCCTGCCCGGAGCCGAGCTCGCGCTGTCCCTCAGCGCATTCCCGCCGCGCTGCTGGGAGCGTGGGGCCGCTGCTCGGGCTCTGGGAGAAGCGTGCGGCCGCTGGGGGTCCCAGCCCGCAGATCTGGCTGCTGGCCAAGGCTGCAGTGCCAGAGCTGCCGTGCGCCGTGGCACTGCCTGAGCCCCTGGCAGAGCCGGGCTGTCAGTGCCGACACCTGAGGGAAGCCCTGCCATGGCAGAGCCGGGCTGTCAGTGCCGACACCTGAGGGAAGCCCTGCCATGGCAGAGCCGAGCTGGCAGTGCCGACACCTGAGGGAAGCCCTGCCATGGCAGAGCCGGGCTGTCAGTGCCGACACCTGAGGGAAGCCCTGCCATGGCAGCGCCGGGCTGTCAGTGCCGACACCTGAGGGAAGCCCTGCCATGGCAGAGCCGGGCTGTCCGTGCCGACACCTGAGGGAAGCCCTGCCATGGCAGCGCCGGGCTGTCAGTGCCGACACCTGAGGGAAGCCCTGCCATGGCAGAGCCGGGCTGTCAGTGCCGACACCTGAGGGAAGCCCTGCCATGGCAGAGCTGGGCTGGCAGTGCCGACACCTGAGGGAAGCCCTGCCATGGCAGAGCCGGGCTGTCAGTGCCGACACCTGAGGGAAGCCCTGCCATGGCAGCGCCGGGTGTCAGTGCCGACACCTGAGGGAAGCCCTGCCATGGCAGAGCCGGGCTGTCAGTGCCGACACCTGAGGGAAGCCCTGCCATGGCAGAGCCGGGCTGTCAGTGCCGACACCTGAGGGAAGCCCTGCCATGGCAGAGCCGGGCTGTCAGTGCCGACACCTGAGGGAAGCCCTGCCATGGCAGAGCTGGGCTGTCAGTGCCGACACCTGAGGGAAGCCCTGCCATGGCAGAGCCGGGCTGTCAGTGCCGACACCTGAGGGAAGCCCTGCCATGGCAGAGCCGGGCTGTCAGTGCCGACGCCTGAGGGAAGCCCTGCCATGGCAGCGCCGGGCTGTCCGTGCCGACGCCTGAGGGAAGCCCTGCCATGGCAGCGCCGGGCTGTCAGTGCCGACACCTGAGGGAAGCCCTGCCATGGCAGCTCCTGCCCCTGGGTCGCCAGCAGGAGTGATGGCTGGGACCTGCTGGCAGACCAGGGCACTGCTTGGCCTTCTTCAGTAGATCGAGAGTGTGGCAGCACAGACAGCAAAATACTAAAACATCTGATTCAAAACACCGGAGGAAAACCATAGAATTGAAAAGAAAATTGAGAGTGTGCCAAAATATTCAGGGCATGAATGGGAAGACTGAAAAGATCCAGAATCTAATTATTTAAATAATCTCAACTATATCAGGAAAACATGAGGGTGAAAAAACCTTCTAAAAGTTTTGACAATAAAAAGGTCCGCCTGTGTCATTTTGTTAGTTCAATAAAGTTTTAAAAAGCAGCCAGATATTCCTTTGTCCAGTGCTATGAATTTAATAATGGGATTTGTTACAGTTGTCCTTCAAATACCCCACATAAAGGGAGTTGAGTGCTTAGATCCCATGGAAGCCATCAGTTAGTAAAAATTGGTTTCCGCTTTGTAGTAGTTCTGTAGTAAGCAGTTAGTAAAAGGAGTCATCGTTCTGCCAATGGATCTGATCCCTGCTGTGTTCATGCTGCTTCCATTGAAAGGTGAATTTTTAGTAATTGGCAGTTGGAAAACAGGTGTTTTCTGCTGGTAGCTGGTACAAACACATTGCTTTTTGTGGTAGAAAATGAAGCAACCTTAGCAGCCTGTTCCTTCTGCTTCACCTATCCTAGAAGGAGATCCATGCAGGTTAAAACATGAAACACACCTCGAGGCTCTGGGGCTGTGCTGCAGGCTCACCTGCCTCTCCCTTCCCAGAATCAGCGGAGGAACAGCCAGAGGACACTGCGGTGTTCCTCAAGGCAATGACGGGAGGAGAAGGCGGACAGGAGCAGAGCTCACACAGGGCTGAGCAGGGAGTAGAGCCTCGTGGCTCTGGGCCTGTTCTGCAAACTCCCCCCATTCTTCTTTCTCACAGAGACAGAGAGAATGAACACCTTGAAGTGACCATGTCACTCGGGGACAGGGACTCGCTGCTGACAGCTGCCCTGTGGAACAGCAAGCAGGAGGGCCCTGGTGCCAGGGAGCCAGGTGAGGGCAAAGCAGCCTCTGACAGCCTGGCCCAGGGACTCTTGAGGCAGCAGGCAGCGTGGGGATCAGAGCAGAGGCAGGGGGAGGCAGGAGCTGCTCGGCCATGCCGGGGCTGGGAGCCTCCTTCCTGCCCAGGCGGGGCCCAGCTGGGCCAGGGGGCAGCTCCTGGGACAGCTGTGCCTGCAATGGCCCCTGCTCTGCAAGGCCTCCAGCCCTGCCCATCAGCCAGACAGGGACACAGCAGCCTCAGGGCCGATGCTGCTGCGGGCTCAGAGCCCCGCAGAGCTGCTCATGCCCGGTGCCACTGGCTGTGTCCCCTGCAGCCTGCATGCTGTGTCGCCGTGCCGAGGCTGACCCCTGTGCCTCCCCTGGCCCTGGCAACTGCTCCTGTGCTGCTCCTGCGCTGCCCAGGGCACCCACGGGCGCTGCTCGGGCCTCACACAGAGCAGAACCAGCTGGGGCTGTGACAGCTCTGCTGCTCTGGGCCCAGCCCTCGGGCAAAGCACCCGCCTGTCCCTGGGCTGGGGGCAGTGCCCAGGCTGGGCTTGGCAGAGCCCATCCGCTCCTGGAAGGCTGCGGGCACTGCTCTGGCCTGGCCTGGCCCGGGCCTGGGGTCCCTTGGCATTCCTGCTTGCCCTTGCATCCACCAGGGATGGGCTGGAGCTCAATGGCCCCAGCCTGGCCACACAGTCAGGACTGGAGCCTTCCCGTGGCTCCCCAGGACACGAGAGCCTCGGCCCCAGCTCCCAAACACGGCCTTACAGGGTTTGCTGATATTGATCCCTGTTAGACCTTTGAAAGGATTTTGAAAGCAACATTGTTTGGCAACTCCTAAAAGGAACAAACGTGACTCGCTTCTAATCAGGAAAAGGTTTATTGGTTTGCTCGCACTTCCTATAGGCTATCCTTATGCTTCCTTCGGCGTTCCAGAAAATAATGAAAATCTAACAAATTCTTCAGAGAAGTTTCTGAATCCGCTATTAGAAGTCTCTACATTCACTATCCTTACCTACAGTTAAGTAGCTCCTCCTGTAACATACAGAGATGTAGTGGTTTACCTGAGTGGACAACACAACATGATCCTATATGCACCGGTACACTAAAACACTTCTTTTCCCGGTTCATTACAAATTTAAAGCTCTTCCCGAAGTCCTGAATTAATTTTGCATGCACATTCATACCTGCAGTCCCTCCCCATGCTCAGCTTTCACCTAGAGTTACCAGGGAACAGATGTTACATACTCACCTCAAGCAATAATCTACGTCTTCTTCCTATCCCTCTTTTTCTTCACTGAGTTCTACTAATCTACAAATAACTGTGGACCCTCTGCACAAAAGAAACAACTAATTCATAGTCTTAAACACTTGTGATTGTGCTGCTGCTTCTAACAATCATGACCAACACAGCGATAAAGTCAGAAATCAATTCTTCACATCCTTCCTGTTCTCTTGCCCCCACCAGCCCTTGGCTCCAGCAGAAATGTTCCCTACTGCAGCCTGGTGTGCTAAGAACAATCCAAGGCAGCAGCAGTTTTCCTCAACGTGCTGCAATCTCAATTGCAGTGAAATTGCAGCTCTTTCATTAGAAGCTCAGCACCAGCACCCCACATCTTCCCCCAGAACTGAGGCCTGCTGAGGCCTGAGCTCTCCATTTCAGCACACCCCATAAAACAGGCTGGCTGGAAGATTGCAGGCTGGTAACTGTGTGAACACAGCAGTGCATTTCATCAGAGTTAGCAAATCAGTCTCATGGAAGGCACAGCCTTTAGGCTTAAGACTCTATTCTACAAAATATAACCAGCAATTCTTTTGGCAAGAAAAGAAAGCCAGAAATCTGCTTGACCTTTATTTACCAGGACTTTCCCACAGGATTCTACCACAACTTGGACCACAAGTAAGCGTGGCAAATTTTGCCAAGAAAACTTTCATAACTAGGCAGCATTTTTTCCTCCTCACTGAATTCCAGGAAGGGTTTAAAAGGAAAAAAAAATACTAAAGGGGGTGAAGAAATTCTGTCATACCTGTTAGTCGTTCATCATCTTTGGACAAGAAAAACTGTAGCACTTTCTGTGCGTGGTAAAGAAAGAAACCTAGACAAAGACAAAGGGATTTGAGCATCCTAAATTGTACTATCAAATTCCATGAACATGACTTCAAACTGTAGTTCATCTGAGAAATAGTATACATTGAAAAGCTTTATTCCCTAGTGACCAAATAGAGCTTTTTATTTTACAAAACTCTCTTTTAAAGAGAAAACTGACTGTGTCTTTGGCTTTTGGCCAAACTCAGTTTGGAGCTGGTCAAACCAAAATGACCCAGTTAATTTCTTGTGCTCTCTCTCTTTCCATATTCAGCTTCACATCCAATGGGCTGCTGGGAGTTTTGACTCTGTGTAGCACGAACAGTTTTCCAAGATGACTTTCATTGCTCAGAGGTGTGCAATGTCAGTTTCCCATCTCCTGAGTGCTGCTAGTAATATTCCCACAGCATCCAACTACTACAGCCAAGTAGACAACAAAGAGAAATGGAACTTGCATTTCTTGGTCCTGTTCAATTTCTGACATCTCAGGCTCATCATCACCCTCAGAACTGCTGTCTTGGAAACGTGCATCCTCTTGCCACATGGCTTTTACTGGCTTTATTGTTCCAAGCACACAAGGCTCTGCAATGACAGCACCCATAGAGAAAAAAAGCCAAAACCAGATTATTCCTCTACTGGTCAGGAAAAATTCCTCCTTTCAAGTGAAATACTTACAGTGGAGAAGACAGATTTAGGAAGGACAGAATCTGCCCCTGCCACATTTTTGAAGCTACATCTCTGCTCCAGTATTTTCCACTTTGTTCCAGAGATCCCTTATGTATTCTTAAACATTTCTCATTGCATTCAGAAGACACTGAATACCTTCTCAGTTCAGCACACGTGTGGGGGGCTCGTTGCTTTCTGCTGTTGCATTGGGTTTTTTAATATTTTGGATAACTTCACGCGGTTTCTTTTCTCTCCTACATGACTGGGACTTGATTTAATGTTGTTTCATCTTCATTTCAGACAGCCTCATTTTATCTAAGGTTAGGACATCCCAATGATCATGTGTCATTCCATTTCCTTTTTCTAAAGGTTCAAGAGTAGAATTCAGTAACAAACAGAACGTTCATGGATCTGGGGGTCAGCCCCCGGACTTTGCTCCTCCCTCTACATTAACCCACATTTCCTTTAAAATCTCGTTGGGTGCTATGAAACTTGATCTGACTGGTGTGTCACCTTTTTCCCTGTTTGAGGAATTCAGGGCATGAGAACAAGCTTTTTCACCACCCAGCAAAAACCCCAATGCCTTCTCAAAGCATGCCTTTCAGAATTGCTGAGATGCAAGCATGAGGTACCTCTCATTAATCTACCACAGCCCTGGCAAGCAGAAATGAAGATCAAAATGCTTCTGCCTAATTACTTACTTCTGCGGCTGAAAATCCCCTGGATCCTGACCTTCTTTACACCGTATTGCCCTACGGTGCCTGCCAGAAGCTCTTCCTTAGCAGTGGCACTGTTAGAAGGGTTCTGCTCTTACCTTCTTTGATGCCCAACTCCTCTGTGCCTCCAAAGAAGGAAAACTTGAAAGCACTCAGCTCCTGAGCTGTGTCGTTCTCAGGCAAAGGTCCCAAATGGTCATCTGGGGCAGAGCCCTGCTCATCCTCTTTGTCCCAGCGTATTTCCTCAGTCTATTCTGGTTTGTTCTTTGAAGGTCCAATCAAGTCTTTCAAATCCGAAGCAATACTTTAAAAGTTGTCTTCAGACACTTGAGGCAGTGTCTCACTCTCTTCTTTCTTCTTGTTTTGGCTTTACTGAAATGAGATTGTTCAAGGATAGCAACACAGCACATGTCCTTTTCAGAGACAGCTTCCCTAAGAGCCACCTTGCTCTGAATGTCTCCCTAAGCATATCCAAGCCCATTAAGGAGTGGCTCATTATCAAGGGTAAGCAGTGGGGAAACATCTGAGCTTGGAGTCTAAAGGCAGGAACAGGAGTCCCTTTTAATTGGCCACATCGTTAAGTGACTTTTCACTGAATACAGGGTTACACAGAAATCAAGGTATTTAGCACAGACTTCTCTCCTGCCAATACAAACATCAAGAGCTAATATGGCTTTCTCACAGACCTGCACATCTCAAGGTCCCTCTGCCGACCGTTCTCACCTTCGCTTCCGGCAGGGAACACATGGACTAGAAAGAAAAGATGATGCTACGTGCTACTCTTGGAGGTCCCAGTTGATGTCCGACGTCGCTGGTGGGAGCGGCTGCTCCTGCGGGATGTCCCCGACCATGTCCCCTACGCCTGGGCCTCTCAGCACTCGCTGCTGTCCTCCTGCTCCTGTCCTGGCGACTCCTGGACCGCACCCGTTGAGTCGAGGCCCGGCGCTGCTGGCGGGAGCGGCTGCATCTGGGGGGCGTCCCCGATGATGTGTCCCTTCGCCTGGGCCTCTCAGTCCTTGCTCTTGTCCTGCTGCTCCTGTCACAGCGACTCCTGGACCGGACAGGTGGAGTCTGGGCCCAGCCTTGCTGGCAGGAGCGGCTGCGTCTGGGGGATGGCCCTGACGATGTCTCCCTGTGCCTGGGCCTCTCAGCCCTTGGCCCTGTCCCAGTGCTCCTGTCACGGCGACTCCTGGACCGGACAGGAGGACTTTGGGCCCAGCCTTGCTGGCGGGAGCGGCTGCGTCTGGGGGATGTCCGTGCTGATGGTGTCTCCCTTTGCCTGGGCCTCTCAGCCCTTGGCCCTGTCCCACTGCTCCTGTCACAGCGACTCCTGGACCGGACAGGTGGACTCTGGGCCCAGCCTTGCTGGCGAGAGCGGCTTTGCCTGCGGCCAGGCCCAGCATGTCTGGAATGGACCCTGTCCCCAGGGTCAGGGGGCCTGCTCCGTGTTGACCTTGATCTGCTGATGCTGCTGAAGTCCAGTGAGGAGGATGGCAGCTCCTGTTGCCATGCTACATGTTGGGGCCTGCTGTGGCTGCCTGTCTCTGGAGATGGAGATGGGGAAACCAGCACCAATGGCACAGGGGTGTGGGAGCTGGGGCTGATGGCCTCAGATTGTCCTGGGGAGCCATGAGAAGGCCCCAGTCCTGACTGTCTGGTCAGCCCAGGGCCATTGAGCTCTGACTCATCCCTGGAGGCTGTAAGGGCAAGCAGGAATGTCAAAGGCCACCCAGACCAGGCCAGGCCAGGCCAGAGCAGTGCCCCCAGCCCTCCAGCAGTGGACGTGCTCTGCCAAGCCCAGCCTGGGCACGGCCCCCAGCCCAGGGACACGGGGGGTTTTCACTCATACCTGTTCCGAGCCCAGCACAGGTGTCACACTCCCATATGTGTGTGCTGTTTCTCAGGCCAGAGCAGCGCCTGTGGGTGCCCTCGGCAGCACAGGAGGAGCACAGGAGCAATTCCCAGGGCCTGGGGAGGCAAACAGGCTCATAGCATTGAGAACAAAGTGTGCGAGCACGTGGTTGTCTGGCCAAGCACTCCTGGATCTTCCCGCTTTGAGCCCTTGCCGAGACACAGGTTCCCTGCAGAGCCCCAGGTGCAGCATCCCAACTTACCCCTCTTCCTCTGCCTCCTCCCTGCCTCCAGGGTAAAGGCACTCCCTGGCATTGCACTGGCCGTGCCTCTCTCCTAGCTCCGTGAAGGCATTGCTGTCCTCCCATGTTGGCTGTCTGATGGAGAAATGAAAGGCTGATGAATTTCTGCTGCCCTCCCCTCACGGAGGTCCAGGGTGGCCCAGCTCTTTCTCCAGCTCTTTTCCAAGTTGGGCGTGAAGCTGAAGCCCAGACTCACGGGACAGGGCAGGGCCAGGGCTCCTGGGGCAGGGCCTGGCACAGCACAGCACTTGCACCCTCCTGGCTGGAGAGACAGGCAGAAGGACACCAACCTGAAGGGGATTCGGATCCCCAACATGAACATTTCAACACGGAATTCCTCGCTATCTCTGCACAGGGGGCACTGGAGGCATAAAAGGCCAGCGCGCATGGCCTGTCCCTGCAGGGCAAACACAGGCAGGGTGAGCGAGGCCCTGCTGCTGCTGCTGCTGCTGAGCACCTGCTGTGCCCCAGGGCTGAGGGGAGGGCTCCAACCTGGATGCAGTCCCTGTGGAACCAGGCCCTTTGGCACGTTGGGCACACCAGGGTTGTGAAGGACTTTCTGTCCTCCACAGGCTCCATGCAGATGGGGCAAACAGTGTCCGGCTCAGGAGTCACCTCCACCTCCTGCTCTGGACGGTGCTCAGGGCAGAAGGAGCTGGGGGCAAAGGGATGGGGAAAGTGAGAAATGCTGGATCATTCCCCAGAGGTGGCCACAAAGAGAGATGTGGTACCTGAATGGAGTAGCATATACATTGACACAGCCACCCTCCTTGGCACAGGGCAGGTGGAACCATCTCTCACAGTCCGGCACAGAGCACATGATGGTTGCCCCGCTCTGGCCGCAGACGCAGCAGTGCTGGAAAGAGCCAAGCAGCCCCATCATCATCATCATCATCAGCAGCAGCAGCAGCAGCAGCCTCGAGGCCTCCCCTGGCAGCCCCACAGCTCCAGGCAGGGCGCAGGATGTGGCCGCTGCCGGGTCCCAGCCCACAGAGACGCCTGGTGGAGGAGGGAGGCTCCTGTGCCAGAGCCTCAGTGCCAGAGCTGCTGGGAGCCCGACTTTGTCGTGGCTGTTGGGCTGGCCTTTCTTTCCTGCTGTCTGGACAAAGCTCTGGCAAACCTCGCCAGGCACAAATCTCCCTGCTCTTGTCAGGCTCTCACCTGCTGTGCCGCCCGCCAGACTGCAGTTAGGAGATCTCGTGGGAGAAAGCCCATGAGTCCAACGCGGTCCGTCTCTTGCCGAAAGAGTAGAGTGGCGAAGAACTGCAGCCAAGGGGAGGAGCTGATGAGGAGAGGGCAGCAGGAGCTGCCCATCGCAATGGGAGAGGGAGTGCCTGGAGCCACTCACCATGCAGAACACATGGGCACAGAGCCCACCCTTCTGCAGTTTGTCACCGCACATGTCCGGGTCAGCCTCGACACGGCGACACAGCAAGCAGGCTGCAGGGGACACAGCCAGTGGCACGGGGCATGAGCAGCTCTGCGGGGCTCTGAGCCCGCAGCAGCATCGGCCCCAAGGCTGCTCTGTCCCTGCCTGGCTGATGGGCAGGGCTGGAGGCCTTGCAGAGCAGGGGCCATTGCGGGCACGGCTGTCCCAGGAGCTGCCCCCTGGCCCAGCTGCGCCCCGCCTGGGCAGGAAGGAGGCTCCCAGCCCCGGCATGGCCGAGCAGCTCCTGCCTCCCCCTGCCTCTGCTCTGATCCCCACGCTGCCTGCTGCTGCAAGAGCCCCTGGGCCAGGCTGTCAGAGGGCTGCTTTGCCCTCACCTGGCTCCCTGGCACCAGGGCCCTCCTGCTTGCTGTCAGACATGGCGGCTGTCTGCGCTGAGTCCCTGTCCCCGAGTGACGTGGTCGCTTTGAGGTACAGTTCCTCTCTATGGGAGAAAGAAGAGTGGGGGGAGTTTGCAGAACAGGCCCAGAGCCACGAGGCTCTACTCCCTGCTCAGCCCTGCGTGAGCCCTGCTCCTGTCCGCCTTCTCCTCCCGCCGTCTTGCTGGGGAACACGCAGTGTCCTCTGGCTGTTCTTCCGCTGATTCTGGGAAGGGAGAGGCAGGTGAGCCTGCAGCACAGCCCCAGAGCCCCGAGGTGCGGGGCCCCTCTGGTCCCTGGGCAGCCACGTCCCTGCCCTACCTTCTCCTCCCGTTGTCAGGTCGCACTGACACTCGGCCTGAGCCCAGCGTTCCCTTTTGAGGCCTTGGTCGCACAGGTCACAATGGCCACTCTGACATCAGCACTGTCTGCCCAAAATTGGGCCAGCCATGCCCTCAGGTCCCTGGCAACCACTTGTGGCAGCCCCCTCGGGCACCGAGGTTCTGAGATGGGTCCGAGCGTTTGGTCAGGGTGGAAGCAGGGCCGGGACTCCTGCAGCAAGTGCAGGGTCAAATGCCAGGCCCAGGGGCAGCTGTCCAGGCTGGTACTGTAGGCAGGAAGGTGCTGTTCAGGCACTGCCACGCCAGTGCTCCAGCCCCAGCCAAGGGAAATCTCTGCTCCTGCCCCTGGCAGTCGGTGGCCCAGAGAGCCAGTGCGGAGTCTCCTGCACTGCAGAGATTCAAAACCTGCTCTAGGTGAACTGACGTTTTCCTCAAGACCTGTCTGGAGACAACTAAGATGAACCTGATTTGATGCTGCTGCTGATCACCATTGGGTACTGGAGATAAACCTGGAGACCACCACAGCTGCCTCCAGACCTCAGTTATACTGACATCCTATGAACTAACATTTTTGACACTTCGTATAAATGGAAAAATTAGTATTAAGCTCCTTAGAAATGTCATCTTTCCTACTGACTCAGTGGAAACACAGAAAATTCACTGAGAATTCTCTGTGTACATTTGACAGGAGAGCTTGCAACAGTCCTCGATTCAAGTCAAATGCAGGAGGATGCTCTTCCTACATTATAGGAACTTTGCCAGTTTGCTCCATGCTTTCCTACTAGAAAATACATTGGAAAAAAATCTGGAAGAGAAGCACAAACAATTCTTGCCAATTTTTCTCAGTCATGTCTTTGCAAACATGCTCCTGGAAATCCAGATCCATGACATCTAGAACAATCGGTGGGATCTCTGGGAAGCAGGGCAGGGGCTGACAGGCAGGGACACCCTGCACCTGCCTGATGCTGGGGCAGCAGGAGTTTGTCCATTTTCCTGTCTCCATAGGCGAGCCACCTTGGGTGGGAAATGATCCTTCACTGGTCTAGGAAGGAGGCACAGCCAGTGCAATGCCAGCCAGAGCCTTTACCCTGGAGGCAGGGAGGAGGCAGAGGAAGAGGGGGAAGTTGGGAAGCTGCACCCGGGGCTCTGCAGGGCTCCCGGCCAGGGCTCAAAGCAGAAGGAGCCAGAAGAGCTTGGCCGGACAATCCCGAGCTCTGGACACTTTGTCCTCAGCACCAGGAACCCGTTTGCTTCTCCAGGCCTGGGCACTGCTGTGGTGCTGCTTGTGCAAGTTACACACAGACACAGAGCTACCTGCTCTGTCTCAGCCCTCTTCAGCACTGGACAGCACAACACAGCACATCTTCTCTTCAGCACATGGTCTAATTCTTGATAGTCCTGCAAAGACTCACATTCAAAGCACACACACAGAAACCCCAAACCTTGGTACAAACCTTGCATCAACATAAAATGCATGTTGCTGTTCAGAAACACAGGGTAACACTTTTGGCCCATGCTTTTTCCTATAAGATCTTTCGAAGGATTGCAAAAGTGACATTGTTTGGCAACTTCTTCAAGGAACAAACAGGAGATGCTTCTGATTTCTTAAAGATTTATTGGTTTGCTTTCACTTTCCTTTTGGCATCCTTACACTTCACCCAGCATTCCAGAAAATCGTGAAAATCCACAATCATATCAGGGGAAGTTTCTGAATTCATTCATGTTTCTCTCAAAGACTTTCTTGATATACATACAAGGAACTGGTCCTGTAACATACAGAGAAGCAGTGGTTTCCCTGACTGCACATTACTAGACAATGTTATAGATTCCAGTATACTAAAACACTTATGTTGCCTGGTAATTACAAAGGTTCAAGCTCTTCTAGAGGCTTTTCCCAGTGCAACTTCATTAGGTCCCTCTCTGCTCAACTCTAGAGCCTGTCCAGGTCTCACTGAAGGGCAGCAGAGCCTTGTGGTGCCTCAGCCCCTGCTCCCGGTTCTGTCCCATCAGCAAACGCTGAGGGAGCGCTCTGTGCCTTCTGCCAGGTCACTGGGGAATAAGGCAAACAAGGCTGGCCCCAGCACGGCCCCCTGAGCTCAGCTGTCTGAGTTTGGAGCTCCCCTGTCCACTTCTCTGCCCCACTGTCCCTGAGCTGCCTCAGGAGCCTGATATGGGAGGCAGGGACAAAGCCTTGCTGAAGTCCCAGCTGACAACAACCACTGCTCTCCCCTCACAAAGCCAGCCAGGCACTGCAGCAGAGGTGCCTATGGGATTGGTCAAGCATGGTTTCCATTCCTGTTATTCCACAGGCTTAGAGATGGCATCCAAGAGGAGCTGTTCTGTCACCTTTCTGCGGATGGAGCTGAGGCTGATGGGCCTGCACTTTCCTGGCTCCTTCTTGGTGCCCTTTTGCATGACTGCAGTGATGTCGGCTTTCCTCCACTGCTCACGCCTCTCTCCAGGGCTGTCTCCTTCCCTGACCTGCTGGCAGAGCACCCTGTGCCAGAGGCAGGAGCAGAGATTTCCCTTGGTCCCAAAAGGGAACGCTGGGCTCAGGCCGAGTGTCAGAACTGACAATGGGAGGAGAAGGCGGGAAGGAGCAGGGCTCACACAGGGCTGAGCAGGGAGGAGAGCCCTCATGGCTCTGGGCCTGCTCTGCAAGCTCCCCGGCCTCTTCTTTCTCCACAGAGAGACAGGAACAGCCCCTCGAAGCAACCAGGAGACCCAGCCATGGAGCGGGACTGGGACTGCCAGTCCTCAGGGAAACCAGCCATGGAGCAGGATGGGACTGTGACAGCTCAGGAAACCCGGCCATGGAGCAAGGCTGGGACTGTGACACCTCAGGAAACCCGGCCATGGAGTGGGATGGGACTGTGACAGCTCAGGAAACCCGGCCATGGAGCGGGATGGGACTGTGACACCTCAGGAAACCCGGCCATGGAGCGATGCAGGGACTGTGACAGCTCAGGAAACCCGGCCATGGAGCGATGCAGGGACTGTGACAGCTCAGGAAAGCCGGCCATGGAGCGGGATGGGGCTGTGACACCTCAGGAAACCCGGCCATGGAGCAGGACTGGGACTGTGACAGCTCAGGAAACCGGCCATGGAGCGGGATGGGACTGTGCCTGGCCATGGAGCGGGGCTGGGGCTGTGACACCTCAGGAAACCAGCCATGGAGCGGGATGGGGCTGTGACACCTCAGGAAACCCGGCCATGGAGCGGGACTGGGACTGTGACACCTCAGGAAACCTGGCCATGGAGCGGGACTGGGACTGTGACACCTCAGAAAACCCGGCCATGTAGCGAGGCTGGGGCTGTGACAGCTCAGAGAAACTCACACTGGCAGCCACCTGCAGAGGTTTTGAAGTACTTCTTTCTTGCTTTAATGCCCTTCAAAGGTCAATCTAGCATCTTTGCAAATGAGCATGACATACAGGGGTGTTTAAAATTGAGTCTGATCCAATCATCAAAATAATCGATGTTTCCTCTAAACTTACCTTTTCATGATTGCCAAACAATATGGAACTTTTCTTATGTCTGACTTAGAATATCCAGAATGCAAAATTCATTCTCAAGACAGGAAAAAAGAAAACAATGAAAATAGGATATAGGCAATCTTCAAAAGGCACAGAGAAGAAAACAAACATTAGAAAACCTTGGAAAAATTCCTTTTTCTTCTTCATCATCTCGGTATTTGTTGTTTGAACGTTTGTTGTCTTACTTGTCCCTCTCAAAACAAGGCACATTCCAGCTTGATTGTCTCAGTGCTGTATTTCCCCAATCGCTGACTTGCCATTTAAGCTCTGCTTTATTGGAAATATGCAACAAGGGACCCTCCATGGAAGAGAGTTGCACAAGCCTCTGGATTCCTGACCGTTCACCTCTGCCAATGCTCACAGTATTCTCCTAATACACCTGAGCTTCCTGGCTTTCTCTGAGAGAAAGATTCAGCCAAAGTCAAGGAAACAGGGCAGGGGGGATGGAAACCTTCCCTTGAGATGCTTTTGGGAAGGCCTGCAAGGACCCTGCCTTCCTTTGGAGCAGAGGTGGTCACGATGCATGGTGTTGGCTGACTTGCCCTAGGTGCCCCCTCTATTCCAGAAGGACTTTTGCCCATCTTATCACTTGTCTGTCCCTCCAGTTCCAGGGCCTCAGACCTGCTCTGTAAGGTACTAAACCTGTAAGTCAGCTGTAAGTTTTCAGAATAAGGCACTGAGCATGGCTCTAACTAGTCTTTTTTGTCACATTTACAATATATTTTGAGAAGAAGAAGGAGCAGAGAAGGTGTGAAAAATGCATATTATATGACTGGCTTTTTGCAAATATTGAAATTAATACTGTATGTGCAATGTTGGAAAGTTATGTTGTATTAATCCTTTTTTTGTAGTGCTATACTAATCTTTTTAAGTAGTGTGGTGAAAATAGTTTTAGGCTACAGAAACTATGTGATGTAAGATACTTTTTGTAAATAGCTCAAGGAGAGATAACAGTAACAAGACACCAGAACTCTAAGAGAAGAAATATTGCCTCCTCTTTGGGAGGATCCAGACTTCGAGGGACCAAGACAATTGATTTACAAGATGAGGGAGGGTTTGACAATAACAAGAAAACACCCACTGCTTGAAAATAATTTTGGCATCATGGATGACATATAGGAATATGCAACAGGGTATTACTTTTAAGGGTTAATCCTTTGTTAGCAAAGTGTGTTCTGAGGCAGAACGGAGCACCCAGACATCTGTAATTCTTTGCTTTTTTATTGTCCTGTATTGTCCCAACTCTAATTGTCCAAATTCTTATTTCTCTAATTTTTATTACTATTTTTAAAAGTAATTTATTACTAATAAACTTTTACAATTTTAAAACAAGTGATTGGCATTTTTCACAGAAGGGGTAGGTACCACACAAGAATCCAGCACAGTCTCCCCAGCTTTTTTCATCTGGGTTCTTGGAGCACAAGGCCCAGCGCTTGCTCTGCGCCCTCTTTTCATGTGTTCTGGTGACCAGAACCATCCCATGGCCAGGCCAAGGATAATTTGAGTGCCAAAGTCCTGTTGCCTGCAAACGTCACACTCTTTTTTGCCCAGCTGGTGCTCATCTCAGCATATTTGCTCAGTTGACTTTCCTTATGACTGTTGACTTTATGAGTGTTTTCCTTATCTTGGCAGTTCTAGCAGATGTCCTTATGGCCCCTAAATTCGGCATCCTTTGTGTCCGCTATCAGTGGGCATCCTTCTTCCCAAGTTTTGTCAACCTCCCTCTGGGTCTGAGATCAGTGAAACGTGCCCAGCCCTGAGTCTGAAAAGATGATTCTAGCAACAAGTACTTTGCTTTTCTAACACCTGGCTGTGAGGGATGAAATCCTGGAGATGAGAGCTCTTTTTCAGACTAGTAATTGGGAGTTGATGTTAATGAAGTTGATAAGGTCTTCATTTGAAGTGTTGGTCTCTGTTAAACATTGAATGTTAGAGTTCTAAGACTTGCCTTTGGTTGCCGCTGTTAGATGTGACTATTTTACCCTGTATTTGTGTCTCTCCCCGTCATACTCTGTATTTGTACCTGTGGTAAATAGGTATGATTTGTGCTGATAAAATTGAAACAGTAATCAATATTGATACAGTAATTAATAGGTGGGAATAAATAAAATAGTTAAAAGTTGTAATGCCAAGAGAAGAGAGGGAAAGGAGGGGCTCCACCACCCTTCCCAGCAGATGTTCCCAAGGAGGGGCTCCACACCCCCCCTTTCCGGCAAATGTTCTCAAGGACAGAAGAAGCTAAAAATTAACAGAAAGGAAGAAAAACCTGGTTGGGTCCAAGAAATTGCTAATTATAAGGGATTTATTGCTTTGATAATAAAGATATAGTGGAAGGCTTAATTTGGCTTGCATTGTACTGGCTTGGTGCGCATGTGTAACCCAAAGGTGAAATAAAGGACACAGAGCAAGACTACTAAAATCTTCGTCAGAAGACCCCCAAAAGACTTGTGTGACCACTGAGCCAACTGATAGCGCATGCGTGGCAAAGGTGGTGATGAGGGCGGAGATGAAGGTGTGATGAATTGAAAATGGGAGGAGATGATATTAACACATGGCATAAAAGGGGGAATCTTCACTTGGCAAACTTGTACGTGAGGTGGCAAGGGTTCAAAAGCCTTGTACTCCGTACCCCGCAGATTTTTGCTTATGCATTATTATTAGAACCAAATTATCCCTTGTTATAATCAAATTATATTGTATCCAATTTTATATTTTCTATCAAATTATATTGTATCCAATTTTATATTTTCCTTATATATCTCTTCAATTAAAATTGTTACTATCTGTAATATTGTTTGGTTTTTTGTGATGGGATAATTGGGCAAACATAACAAAGAGATGAGAATCTTGACTCCATGTTTCTAAAGGCTTATTTTTTTATGGTATATATAATATTAAAAGAAAATTATGTATTAAAACTATACTAGAAGAATAGAAGAAAGGATTTCATCAGAAGGCTAGCAAGGAGTAGAACAAAATGGAATGGCTATAAAATCTTCTGACTGACCAGAGATTCCGGGACACTCCTGTGATTGGCGATTAATTAGAAACAACCGCATGAGACCAATCAAAGATGCACCTGTTGCATTCCACAGCAGAAGATAATTATTGTTACCTTTTGTTTCTGAGGCCTCTCAGCTTCTCAGGAGAAAAATCCCAGCAAAGGATGTTTCAGAAAATATGTCCGTGATACTCTGTGATGTCACAGAAGACTGTGATGTCACAAAGTCACACTGTGACATCATAGCCTGTTCTGTGATGTCAGCTCTGTGATGCTACTCAGCCACCTAGTGATGTCATAACCCACTCTCTGATGTCACAGAGTCACCCTCTATGAGGGCAGGATCTGCTCTATGGCATCACACCCTACTCCATGGCATCACAGACAGCTCTGTGATGTAACAATCACTTCAGTGATGTCACAAAACCCTCTCTGTGATGTCATACTGCCACTCTGTAATGTCACAGCACACACTTTAACATCACAGCCTGCTCTAAGATGTCCTACTGCCATGCCATGATGTCACAGACTGCTCTGTGATGTCACAGAATCCCCTCTATGATGCTGTAGCTGCTCAATGACCTCACACAAAAAACTCTGTGATGTCATAGCCCAATCTGTGCCCTCACACAGCCCACTCTGTGCTGTCACACAGCCCCTTGCTGACATCACAGCTGCTCTGTGCCTCTATGACACAGCCACAGAGGAGCTGCTGTGACACAGCCCCCTCTGGGCCATCCCCCAGCCCTGCCAGTGCTGAGCCCCTGTGAGCTCTGTCTGTGCCCTGCTGGTGTCCCTGAGGGGCCCTGGCAGTGCCCCAGCCCTGCTGGGCTGTGCACAGGAGCTGCTCCTGGCCAGAGCTGTCTCTCTGCAGCGCTGCCCTTGCCAGGAGCTGCCTCTGGGCCAGGAGCCCGGCCCAGCCCAGCAGCACAGACACAGCACAGGGACTTTAATCACCCTCGGGGGCTTTGCTGCTCTTTGTGTCTGCCATGGCCAAAGTGCTGCCCAAGTTGGCTCTGTCAGGGCTGTCTGGCAGCTGCTGCCCATCCCTGTGCCCTGTGCAGCCCAGGCTGTCCCACGGTGTCCCTGCCCTGGCCTCTGTCCCTGCAGGCTGTCGGCATCCCCCGGCTGCCCCGCCTGGCTGGCCCCTTCCTTTGCTGACAGCTCTGCCTCCTGCCTGCCTCTGCCTGCCCACACAGAGCCTTGGCCTTGATACCAAAAGGGTTCATTCCATTTTTCCTGTGCCTGTGAACATTTAGCACAAGAACAAGGCATGCAGGGGCTGCTTTCCCAGCAGGAATGGTTGGAAGGCAAGAAGAAGACATCTGGCTCAAGAATGTAGTAGTAGAAAAAAGAAGGACTGAAACTGGGAACTTGGGGTGGGTTTTATGGTAATGGGTAAATTGTAATACACATCTATTGACACTGTTAGAATTCCATGTCCACCTAAGGTTAGGAGTTATCCCTCACTAGACCTCAGGCCCAAATAGATGATACCCTCTTAAACAGCAAATTAGTGTTAATGAGTCTTATTCTGATATTTTGGAGATTTGGTGACGGCAGGGCCTCACAGAACCAAGGAGTCAGCTGTGACACTGAGCAAACTCATGGAACAAAGGGTCCATTGTGACACAACAGAACCCCAGGGAACCAAAATCCATTTTGGTACATTGGGGCTACATTGAACCAATTGTGATACACCACATATGTGATACTGCAGATCCAAGGAGAACATTGTGACACTGAGAAACCTCTGGGAACCAAGGGGCCAGTGTGACACAGCAAGGCCTTGTGGAAGCATGGGTCCATTTTGACACTGCAGAAACTCACGGAACCAAGGTGACCGTGTTCTACTACAGGACCTCATGGAACAAAGGGTGCATGGTAACACTGCAGAACCAAGGAGACTACTGTTGACAATATGAAAGCTCATGGAACCAGAAATCCATTGTAACACAGCAAGGCCTCGTGGATGCAGGGGTCTGTTGTTAAACTATGTGGTCTCATGGAACCATGAGCCATTGTGACACAGCATGGCCACATGGAGCCATGGGGACATTGTGACACTGTGGATTCAAGGAGACCAATGTGACTGAGGAACCTCATGGAACCAAGAGTCCATTGTTCCACTGTGGGGCCCTGTGGAACAGAGGGAAGCACAGTGACTTTGCTGGGCCTCCTGGAACAATGGAGACTGTTCTGACACTTTTAGACCCACTGGAACCAAGGGGCCATTACAGCATGGCATATTCGCATGGAATCAAGGGGACTTCAGTGAACACTGTGCATCTCCATGGGATGAAGGGTCCATTCTGACACTGTGGAACCAAGGGTGCCATTGTGACACTCTGGAGCCTCATGGAACCAAAGGTTCATTGTGACACAGCAGAGCCTCATTGAACCATGGAGGCCATTTTTACACTTTGAGGCCTTGTGGAACCAAAGGGCCATTGACACTTCAGAGCCTTGTGGAGCCAAGGGGATCACAGTGACACTGTGGATCTCAGTGAAACCAATGGTCTGCTGTGACACTGCAAGGCCTTATGGAATCATGGAGACTATTGTGACACCAAATGCCTCACTGAACCAAGGGGCCATTGTGACACTGCACTGTGTGGCACCATGGAACCAAGGAGACTGTTGCTGGCAGTACAAAAGCTCATGGAACCAAAAGCTCATTGTGACATTTTGGGGCCTCATAGAACCATGGAGACCATTTTGACACTTGGGGACTCCATGGAACCAAGGTGTCATTGTGACACTGCAGGGCTTGTATAACCAAGGCAACCCCTGTGACGCTGCAGGGCCACATGGAAGCAAGAGACCAGTGTAACACATCCAGGGCTGGTGGAACCAAGGGGCCATTGTGACCCTGAGGAACCCAGTAGAACCAAGGGGCCATTTTGAGACTCTGTGATCTCATGGAACCAAGGGGCCATTGTGGCATTGCAGAGTCCCGTGGAAACAAGGAAACCATTTTGACACTGCAAGGCCTCATGGAAGCAAGGGGCCATTGTGCCACTGTGGAGCCAAGGAGACCATTGTTATATCTCTGGGCCTCATGGAAACAAAGATCTGTGGTGAGCCTACAGGGCCTCATGGAACCAAGGGGCCTTTGTGCTGCTGCAGGGCCCCAAGGATCCAAGAACATGGAACAGGTCTGGCTGGCTGGGCCTCCTGGAGGCTGCCTGACTGGTCCAGCTGACCTTGGCATGTTATGGGTCACTTCTCATTAGCCCCTGAAACCCTGGAGTTCCATGTATTCCTTTCTGTGGGTAAGAACTGTCCTCCAGGTTCATGGCCAAAATTGAGGTTCTTCCTCCAAATTTGTTTATATCCAAGGATTATTCCTGTATGAAACCTGCTAGGACAGACAGCTCTGGCTGACCTTGGCCTCTTGGGGGCCACCTCTCATCTGCCTTCAAAACACTGGGAGCCTGTGCTTTTCTTCCCATGGAAAAAGACATCTTTCAAGTCCAGGCATCCACTGCCAAAATTGAGAATCTGCCTCCAAAATTCCTTATATCCAAGGATGGCTCCCAGACAAAAGCTGCCAGGACTGTCCACATTCCTTTGGCTTCCTGAGGGCCAGCTCTCATCTGCCTTTGAAACACTGGGGCTCTGTATTTTCCTTCCTGTGGAAAATAACTGCCTTTCTTGTATAGATGGCCATAGACAAAAGTGGGGTTAGGCCTCCCAAATTCTGTCTGTCCAAGGATTCTTCCCTAACAACAGGTCTGGCTGGCCTAGGCCTCCTTGAGGCTGTCTCTAATCAGCCTTTTAAACACTGGGACTCTGCCCTTTCTTTTCTATGGAGAACTCTCATTCCATTCTAGGAACCCATAACTGAAATGGAATTCCACCCCCAAAACTCCTCATATATCCAAGAGTTGCTTTCAGATAAAAGCTGCAAGGACAGACACTTTGGGGTGTCATAGGACCAAGAGGCCATTGTGAAATTGTGAGACTCAGAGGAGACAAAGGTACATTGCAACATTGGAAGGCCTCATGGAACCATGCAAAGACCATAAGGACACTTCACAGCCAAGGGGCCATTGTGACACTGTGGGGCAACATGGAACCAAGGAGACCATTGTGACAGTGAGGGGACTCATGGGATCATGGTAAACATTGTGACACTGAATCCCCATGGAATAAGCAAAGCATGGTGAGACTGTGAGGCCTCATGGAACCAGTGAGACCATTGTGACCCTCGGGGTCCCCTCAGGACCAAGAGGACCATTGTGATACTGAGGGGCCAGGTGAAACCAAGAGGCCTTTGTGACACTGCAGGGCTGCATGGAACCAAACGTCCATTGTGACATTGCAGGGCCTCGTGTCATCAGGGGTCCATTGTGACACTGTGGAGGCAAAGGAGCCCATTGTGACACTGCAGGGCTGCATGGAACCAAAGCTCCAGGGTGACACAGAGGAGCCTCCTGTCATAAATGGTCCATTATGACACTGGGGAGCCAAAGGAGACCATTGTGACATTGCAAACCCCCAGGGTCCAAAGGTCCATTGTGACATTGCAGGGCACATGGAGTAGAGGAGTCAGGTGACATTGTGGGGCCTGGGGAACCACAGAGACCATTGTGACACTGCAAGGCCCCATGGAATCATGGGGGCCATTGTGACACTGACGGGCCATTGCAACACTGTAGAACCCAATCAAAACAAGCGTCCATTGTGACACTGCTGAACCCCTGGAATCAAGACACCATTATGACTGACACTCCAGGGCCCCATGGGTCCAAGGCACTATTGTGACACTATGGGGCACCATAAAACCAAAAGAACATGGAAGAGGTCTGGCTGGCTTGGCCTCCCAGAAACCACCTGACTGGTCCAGCTAAACTTGGCATGTTGAGGATCTCTTCTCATCTGCTGCTGAAACACTGGGGCTCTGTGCTTTTCTTCCTATGGAAAAGAATTCTCCTTCTCCTCCAGGCACCCATGGCCAGAATTGGGATTCCACCTCCAACATTACCTGTTGTGACAGACTGGAGGAGATTGTTGGCTGGAAACGTTTCATGTGTGCGGGAGGAAGGGGCAGGGCCAGCCTTGCCCTGCCCTGGAACCCCAGCTCTGCCCTGCCCTGGAACCCAAATCCCCCCAGAGCCTCTATCCCAGCCCAGTAGTGGCTGCCAGTCCCTGGCACAGCACAGGCAATGCTCCACAGCCACCTCTGCAGCCCCCAGCCCAGCTCCTGAGGGACCAAATGAGCCCAAGCCCCACCTGGGGGAAGGGCCCAGGAACACCAAGGGCTATTGAAGGCTGACCACAAGGCAAGAACACATCTTGACCTTACCTCCTATTGGAATTTCTGTCTGAACAGTGCTGGAATCCAGGAGTTGGTAACTCTGTGTGTGCTTCTCTGTATCTTTTTTGTCTTTCTCTCTTTCTATGTCGTCTTCTTCTGTTTCTCTTGCAAATTTCAATTTCAATGAAGATTACATTGAACAGGCTTAGAGTTTGTGAAGTTGAATGGCCCAAGTCAATGCTTTGAGAATAATTTCTTGTTGATTGAATGTCTATCGTAGTTTGATACGAGAAGAATTTTAAAAAGTAATGCAAAACCTTTTGTGTAACTGACAATCTGTTAAACCACTAAGTTGCTGAATACACCTCTGTGAAACACAAATGTTAAAGACAAAAAAACTCAGGAACCTCCTCGTTATTTTCCAGTCGGCAAAAAAGCAGCGGGCCCTGGTCCCAGCCCCATCTCAACCAAACCAAACCAAACCAAACCAAACCAAGCAACCCTGCAGTGGGCTGAGCCCCTTCCCCCCTCCCCAGGCCACCCCACCCCCCATTGGCCCCATTCTAACCAAACCAAACCCCAACAACTGCCAAACAGGAAAACAAAAGAGGCTACAAAACCCCAACCAGAACAAAGCCAGCCACAGCTATTGAAAGCTTACCGTCAAGTCCCCTCCCCCCAACACAATTAAAACTAAAAACCCCTACAACCTACAACCCACACAAAATAACCCTACAACTAAAATTAAACACAAAAAAACCCAACAACCAACCATAAAACCAATCCTAACATAACCCAATCCTAATTTCCACCACAAGTTACCGGCAGGTGAAGTGTTAACCTTTCAATACTTCAAACCTCCCTCAAGTAAAAGGAAAAAACAAAATACAAACATATTAAAAAAAAACTACAAAACCATCAAACTCAGTAAAGAACAAATTAAATATACAATAAAATAAGAAAAAATACCTTAATCTTAAAACTAAAATCCTCTTATAAACTATAATAAAAAACTCGTTCTCTTTATAACACAAAAAACTATTTAAAAAATTCAAATTAATATCAAACAAAAAAAAATCCATTCTAAAATAAACAAATGTTTAAATAACTGTAATTTCATAAAAAGTTTAAACAGGGAAAAAAACCCCGAGTAATCCAGTATTTCCAAGAGAAGATCTCTATTCCCAGAGATAAAAAGAATTTTAAAAGTCAATAATAAAAAAATTTACCTTCAAATAACTCATCTTTAAGACAATACCCCATAAATTGACATGGCCCATCAACAAGCTGTAAAAAACTTGTAGCAATAAAAACAACTTAGCAATAACAAATTTCCTAAGAAAACCGTAATCCGTGACAATACTAAGAACCACAAAAAACCCTATTTGTTCCTCTTGTAAAAAAAATCTCCATAACCTTAACTAGAAAAACTTCTCTTCCTAAGTAAAATAAAAAAGACTATTCTAGAAATTGTAAACTAACTAGAAATTATAACTTTACTTTCTTTACATTGTCAGTAAAAAGAAAAAGTTGTAAAGAAAAAAGTGTTCGAAAGAGTTTTTAAAATTCTTACTCCTTTTTCTTTTTAAATCTACTTTTAATAAAAATTTCTTCATACACTTTTAAAATTTTAAGTCCACTTTATCTTTCTTGTAATCCTAACTCACAACAAAATAAATACACAAATAATTTACTGACAATAAAACCCACCACACTCATCAATACATTAATTAAGAAATCCCAAAACTAGAAAAATCTTAAATTAACAAACCAAAACCACTACAATGTCATAATAAACCATTTGCCAAAGTTTCTCTGATTTTCTAAAGTTCCTGGGAAAGGCTCTTTTGTTGTTTTGAGTGCCTGAGAATCTCTTGCTGGTATTTCTCCAGGGAGTCCAACTCAAAGTACACAAACAATTGTAATTCCTTTTAAATGTCTCCTTGAGAGAATTGTTTGGGGGATGGGAGTCAGGGCTTGTGTGTCCTGCTTGGCCCAGCCCAGGCAGGGCTTTCCCAGCCACATTCCACACTCCATTGCCCAGCTGGAGCCGCTGCTGCCTCTGAGCTGTGCTGCCCCAGCCCCAGGGACACTCTCCTTGTCTGCCCATTCTCCCACGGTCTCTGGGCAGGGATGGTCTCACTGGGGGCTGCTGACATCCTCAGCACCTTGGAGGCTGCTGCTGAATTTCACTGCTGCAGAGGCTTGTTCAGCCTTCAGCTCTCCAGTGCAGGAATTCAGTGTCCCAGGGCTCATTTACACTCAGAACACCTTAACAAGCCAAGGCAGTGGGGATAATTTGATTATAATTTTGAAATAATTTGTGGTTGATTGGACAGATCTCAGTAGTCCATCCAAAGTGAATGCAATATATTTAAAAAGACAGTGAGAAAAAAAAAATTTAGGTCCTGTTTAGGTTTTTTTTCCTATTAGTTCATTAACATGTGCAATCTCCAAGTGACAATGAATTCAAGCACTGCTCCAGAGGCTTGTTCAGCCTTCAGCTCTTCAGGGCAGGAATTCAGTGTCCCAGGGCTCATTAACATTCTGAACACCTTAACAAACCAAGCCTTTGGGAATAATTTGATTTCAGTTTCCAAATCTTGTGTGGTTAATAAGAGAGATTTCGGAAGTGCATTCAATTGCATATGCTATATTTAAAAAGACAGTGAGAAAACATTTTTAAATCCTGTTTAGTTGGTTTTTTTTTTCCTGTTAATAGCAATCTTGAATTGACATTGAATCCAAGTACCTCCTCATGCAGTTGGAATAGAGATGAAAATCAAGACCCCTCATGACTGACAATCAATCAGACTCTGTCCCTATCCCCACCCCACCATTTCCCCCATCCAAGCCCTGGCACTCAGAGCAGCCTTGTGCAAATCTGAGCTCCCTCCAGCCCAGGCTGCACCTGCACCTTTCAGCTCCTTGGTTCCAACTCCCACCTGCTTTCCTTGGAGAAGGAGCTGCCTGAGACACAGAGGGATGTTCATTTCTTGTCAGCCAACAAAGCCAAGGGAAGGCACAGCTCCATCAAATGCAAAAGTCATTCTTCTCTCTGGCTCTGCCCTGCCCCTGATCCCCACAGCCTGTCCTGTTTCCTTCATCCCTGCATTGCCAGGGACTCTCTGGGACAAGGGAGCTCTGCTCTGGCTATGGAGGGAGGTCCAAGTGCCACCACTGGAATGGGAACCACAACTCATCAGGTTTGTGTCCTTTGTGGGTCAGGAACTGGCGAGACTCAGAGGCACAGAAAGTTTCTCTTCATGGCCAACAGATCATAGTTGAACAGGACACATTTAACAACAATCACGCTCTTCCCTGAACTGTGTGCAACATCCCAGCAGCATCTGATGAGTCTACCACCCACAAGTGATTTCCATACTAGAATTAATTTCAGACAAACATGGTTCTGTGATAGATATAAACACAATTAGGTCCATGTATCAGGATACTCATCCTGGAGTGGGGGCAAAACAGCTCAAATAATTCCTGATTTGTAAAGCTGTCAGTGGTGGATGGAGAAGGGAGGTCAGGCTGCTCTTGGTGCTGAGGAAATGCTGAAACCAGCCTGACTCATTTCATCTCCTCCTGTCCTGGCTGATCTCCCCTCTTTCCCCTTCCACCCATTGGCTTTGTCTCCCACCAGGCCTGGTGAAGAGCCTGGCTCTGTGTTCTCCATCCCCTCCTGGCTGGCACTGCCAGGCTGGGATGAGGAGCCCCTCAGCCTTCCCTGCTTCGGGCTGGACAAGCCCAGCTCCCTCAGCCTCTGCTCACAGCCCAGGGGCTCCAGCCCCACCTTGGAGGGCCTTCCCAGACCCTGCTCCAGCTGCCAGACATCTTTCCTACCCTGGGCAACCCAAACCAGGCCCCAGTGACCTGGATAATCCCTGTCCTTGATGTCCTGGTCATACAGCCCTGGCCCCTTGTCCCCATGTCAGGCTCTGGGGTGGATCCTGTGGAACATCCTTTGGTGGAGGCTGTGGCTCCAGGTGGGCTGGGGGGATCCCGGGGGACAGGGACCCTGCTGGGCATGAACAGCATTGGACTTGTTGGGAGAGAATGTGAGGGGGAGCTGGGGCAGAGTGACCAACCCAGTGACCTGACACAGCCCTGCTGGGATGTCACACAGCCCCTCTGGGATGTCACAGCCCGCTGTGTGATGTCACAGCTCATTCTCTAATGTCACACAGATGGTCTATGATGTCACAGCCAACTCTGTGATGTCACAGCCTGCTCTGTGATGTCAGATCTCTGCCCTGTGATGTCACAGCTGGCTCTGTGATGTCACAGAGGCAGTCTATGATGGCTTCTTGATGACCTTACATACCCCACTCTGTGATCTCATAGCCCACTCTGTGACCTCATGTTCCCAGATGATAAATTGCCTACACCAGGTGAGCTGACACCTGGAACCTGTTCTCCACAACCCCAGGCCTATGGAAACCACACAGTGCGCATTGTGTGAGAAGGGAACTGGAAGTTCAGCAGCCTCAGTGTCCTGCCAGCTTAGCCAGGCCCACTGGAACATTGGGGTCCACGACCACCAGGGACCACCAGAGAGACCCCCAGGACAGAAGAACACATGGATAAAAGTGAGGGGAAATATGTTCATGATTTTGGGGAAATGATTATCATATGTGTGTTTACTCCAGGACAATCAATGAATATGTGTGCAAAATAGAGAATATAAACAGAAACTTTCCTGTACTCAGCCTGCAGGGCTTTGGGAGGAGCCATCCCCCATGCATCCAGCTGAATAAAGAATGCTGCTTCTTAATGCTGCATTGGGGTTAAGGAGTTTTCTGTTTTACTGAATTTTTGTTAACACTCCCACTGCCAAGGAAAGCTCTGTCTGCTGCTGATCACAAACAGAGAAGGGCTGGTGGCAGATGTGGGGCTCAGAGGCTGCCTGGGGCACAGTGACCATGAAATAATCAAGTTTTCAATGTTCTGTGAAAGAAGGAGGGGCAGCAACAAAACTTCTCCACTGGAATTAGGAAGAGCAGACTTTGGCCTGTTTAGGATGCTGATTTGGGGAGTACCAAATCAAGTACTGATTTTTTTTAAGGGAAACAGCCCTTAAAAACAGAGGGGTCCAGGAAGGATGGACACATTTCAAGAAAGTAATCTTAAGGGGGAAGAAGCAGCCTGTCCCAATGTGGCAAAAGATGAGCTGGTGAGGAAAATGACTGGCCTGGCTGCCCATGGAGCTTTTGTGGGTACTCAGGATAAAAAAGAGGGGGCATCACCTTTGAACAGAAGGTCAGGAAACTTAAGAAGTGTTTAATGATGTTGTTAAGTCATGCAGAAAGAAAAATTGAGATGTGAAAGCTAAATTAGAGCTTAACCTGGCCACTTCTTTGAAAAATAATAGAAAATTATTCTAAAAATAATAGCAAAACATGGAATAAGGAGACCTTTTACTCATTATTGGATGCAGTGGAGAATACATTAACTAAAGATAAGGAAAAGGCTAAGTTACTTAACATCTTGTTTGTCTCAGTATTCAATACTAGGACAGCTTGTCCTCAGGACAAGTGTTCTCCTGAGCTGGTAGATGGGCACAGGGAGCAGAACAGCCCCCTGGAATCCAGGAGGAAGCAGCTGGTGACCTGCTGAGACACTCAGATCATCACAGGTGTCTCTGGGACCAGATGGGGTCCATCCTAGGGGGATGAGGGAGCTGGTGGATGAGCTCCCCAAGCTGCTCTCCATCATTTACCATCAGTCCTGGCTCAGCAGGGAGGTCCCAGAGCACTGGAGGTGCCAGTGTGAGCCCATCCCCAAGCAGGACTGGAAGGAGGATCTGGGGAACTCCAGGCCTGTCAGCCTGACCTGGGTGCCCGGCAAGGTTATGGAACAGATCACCTTGAGTGCCATCCCAGGGCACCCACAGGATGGCCGAGGGATCAGAGCCAGCCAGCGTGGATTTCAATATCTGCACTGATGATCTGCATGAGGGGACTGAGTCCAGCATCAGCAAATTTGCAGATGACACCAAGCTGGGTGTGAGTGTGGATCTGCTGGAGGGTAGGAGGGCTCTGCAGAGGGCCCTGGACAGGCTGGATCCAGGGCCCAAATCCAACAAGGTCAGGTTTAACAAGTCCAAGTGCCGGGTCCTGCACTTTGGCCACAACAACCCCTGCAGCACTACAGGCTGGGAGAGAGTGGCTGGAGAGCAGCCAGGCACAAAGGGACCTGCAGGGACTGGTGGGCAGCAGGCTGGACATGAGGCAGCAGTGTGCCCAGGTGGGCAAGAAGGCCAATGGCTCCTGGCCTGGCTCAGGAATGGTGTGGCCAGCAGGAGCAGGGCAGGGATTCTTCCCCTGTGCTCAGCACTGCTTGGGCAGCACCTCGAGTGCTGTGTCCAGTTCTGGGATGCCTGGAGTGGGTAAGAGGAAGAAATTTGTAGCAGTTATATTAAAGAAAGCAAAGGTGAAGCAAAAGAAATGCTGAGGGCAGTTTGGGGGTGGCTGCCAGGCAGCCCTGGCTCTGAGCAACAGCGTCTGCAGTGGCACAGGAAACTCCCAGCTGATGGGAACAAACTTTCTGGCTGACTGCAGAGGCCAGGACAGAGCTGAGTGGTTTCCCTGGTGTCCCCCAGCCCTTGCTGGCCCCAGGGGCTGATGGCATTTGTGCTCCCTCAGGTTCGTGTCCCCACAGCAGCAGCATGGGGGTGCTCCCACCTGCTGTGTGCAATGCAAACAGGGGCTGCTGAGCCAGTGCTGCCGTGGCTGTGCCTGCAAGGATGGGGCACCTGTGTGAGCTGGGGGAGAGGCCAGGGCTGCAGAGGGGGGATGTTGTTGGCAGCTCCATCAGGATGCTCTGGGACGCTGCCCTGGGCTGTGCAGTGCCCTGGGGATGGATCAGCCCCTGCTCTGCTGCTCCTTCCTGTCTGCCCCAGGGCCCTTGCAGAGCCCCAGCCATGCTGTTTGCCCCCAGCCTGCCCACGGCCAGCCTGGGGCTGCTCACGGGGGTTTCTGTGCTGAGCCTTGGCCTGGCCGTGTTCTTGAGAGAGCCTGGGCAAGGAGCCTGGAGCCCCCAGGCCCTGGGCTGAGGCGTCAGCGCTGCCCCAGCAGTGCCCATGGCCTGTCCCTGCTGCAGCCCCGGCACTGCCACCCCAGGGCTGTGCCCGGCCCCGAGAGCACTCAGGCCCTGCAGCAACACCAGGGCCAGCAGGGCAGCGGGGCAGGGCCACGGCAGCAGCACTGGCAACACCAAGTGCTGCTGCTGCTGCTGGGCACAGCTGCTGGGCCAGCCCTGATCTGCCCCAGCTCTGCACAAAGACATTGCTGCTGCAGCTCCAGAGAAGGCAACAAAAGGACATCTCTGCAGAAAACTCTGCTGGGAGATGCTTTAGTTCATTTAAAGCCACCGAGAGTGCAGCCCCTCCTTGACACAGTCAGTGGCCACAGGGAAGGTGGAGAGAAACAAAATGAGAAATGGCAAAAACAATGACATTTTTTGTTAGCAATATTTAAAAGATAAAACAGAGGAAAAAAAACTCGTAAATGAAACCGACAAGAAGTTTCAAAGATTACTTTTATTTCTAGAGATTTGCAGAAATTGGCCAACAGTTTAGTGTTTCTGAAAGCATCCAGTCATCAGTCTCCACACTGCAGCCTTGAGCTCCTGGTTCCTCAGGCTGTAGATGAGGGGGTTCAGGGCTGGAGGCACCACCGAGTACAGAACTGACAGGGCCAGATCCAGGGATGGGGAGGACATGGAGGGGGGCTTCAGGTGAGCAAATGTTCCAGTGCTGAGGAACAGAGAGACCACGGCCAGGTGAGGGAGGCAGGTGGAAAAGGCTTTGTGCCGTCCCTGCTCAGAGGGGATCCTCAGCACAGCCCTGAAGATCTGCACATAGGAGAAAACAATGAACACAAAACAACACAATGCTAAACACACACTAATAGCAAGAAGCCCAAATTCCCTGAGATATGATTTGGAGCAGGAGAGCTTGAGGATCTGTGGAATGTCACAGAAGAACTGGCCCAGGACATTGCCATGGCACAGGGGCAGGGAAAATGTATTGGCTGTGTGCAGCAGTGAATAGAGAAAGGCACTGGCCCAGGCAGCTGCTGCCATGTGGGCACAAGCTCTGCTGCCCAGGAGGGTCCCGTAGTGCAGGGGTTTGCAGATGGACACGTAGCGGTCGTAGCACGTGATGGTCAGCAGGGAAAGCTCTGCTGAGATAAAGAAGAGAAAGAAAAAGAGCTGTGCAGCACATCCAGTGTAGGAGATGTTCCTGGTGTCCCAGAGGGAATTGTGCATAGCTTTGGGGACAGTGGTGCAGATGGAGCCCAGGTCAGCGAGGGCCAGGTTGAGCAGGAAGAAGAACATGGGCGTGTGCAGGTGGTGGCCGCAGGCTACGGCGCTGATGATGAGGCCGTTGCCCAGGAGGGCAGCCAGGGAGATGCCCAGCAAGAGGCAGAAGTGCAGGAGCTGCAGCTGCCGCGTGTCTGCCAATGCCAGCAGCAGGAAGTGCCTGATGGAGCTGCTGTTGGACATTTACTGTGGCTGCACATGGGGACCTGTTCATGGAGAAAGGACAGTGACAAGTTAGGAGAGGCTGCTTTGGGCCAAACCTGGGCCATTCCCTGTAGACAGTCCCTACAGCTGGGACTCACTCACCCTTCTTCCTGCTGTGGGGAAACTTTTGACTGCAATCAGAGCACAATCACACTCCTGGGTCAGCCTGGGATAAACCAGACCCTGCCCAGAGCACAGGGATCCCTGAATGTCTCACCCTCTCTAAAGGTCTCTGGGCAAGGTCTCAGCACCCCCTTGTGCCAAGGACACTCATGGCTCCCTTGGCAAACCCAGCAGCATTTCCTCAGCTCTGGCAGCTCTGCCCTTCCCCGTGGGACATTCAGGGAACTCCCAGAGGCTCTGGCACAGATTTGCACCAGGATGGCAGCTCAGAGATTGGAAGGGCACAGCAAGGAGATCCCTGGCTGTGCCCATGATGGGATCTCAGGGAGGGGGCTCAGCTCATTCCCCTTTCCCATGGACTGCTTTGCCCACAGCCCCACAGGTTCCAGGGAAGCTTGGACACCCCATTCCCATGGACAGCCCTGCCTGGCAGGAATGCCAAGGGCAGTGCCTGACTCAGCTGCTGCAAATGCCAGAGCCTCCCTGAGAGCAGCAGAACACGGTGACAATATCAGGGCAGGGCAGAACCAAGAGAAGATGCTGTGGTGCTGTGCCTGAGAGGGCAGGGCAGAGACAGCCGGGCGCTCAGGACAGTGTTCCTGTGCCCAGCTGTGCCTGGCACCTCCCACACACCAACAGAGCCCTCCTGCCCCAGCACTGCTCTCTTCAGCCCCCTCTCCTTCCCTGAGCATCTCCCTGGGCCTGGACATTCCCTCCTGAGAGGAGCCTTGTCCCTGCAGCGCTCACAGAGCCCATCCCAGCCTGTGTGCCCTGGCCCAGCCCTACAGAAACCTGCCTGTGAGCAGGGCCCTGGCTGGGGCAGGCTCTGTGTGCAGCTGGGCAAGGGCAGCTCAGGAGAGCCCTTCTGGGCCCTGCAGAGGTGATGCTGCTGCTGCCCAGGGCTGAGGAGTGGCTGAGGGCCCTTTGGGAGGCTCCCAGCAGAGAGACTGACCACCCAAAGCTACAGTTCTGGAGTCTCTGTAAATGTTCAAACATTCCTTGGATGATCCTGTGTGTACCTTTCAATACAGAATGCTCTGTGATTCTGAGATTACAATTCCTGTTCTGCTTCTCTCATCCCCCTGTTGTTTATAATCAAAAGAGAAAAAAAAATAAACTCTTGCAACACTGTTAGAACAGTAAAGTAAAATCCTGACATTAATTGGAAGCTTCCAGGTGTCCCAGTGGGGATGGGGCACACCCAGGCCCTGATTTCAACAATTTATTAAGATTGATTAAATAGGACAGTTAACAGGAACATCCAATAGCAGATTCAGTTGCCCCAGCTACACACCCCTTGCTCAACCCATTGGAGTAGGCCCAAGGGCTTCTTTGCCTTCACTCTTTCTTATGACTGCTCACATTCTGGTCAATTAAAAAAGTGTCTTTGTAGGTTTTCTTCCTGATAATAAGACTATTTGAAAATAAGACTAAGAGTATTTCAGGAATGTATTTGGACAGTCAGCTTATTTTTCTAAAATCTAAGAGAATGGTTAGGAAATGTACTAGAGTTAATTAACGATTATAATTATATAAGTATATAATAGTAGTTTAATATAGTTAATTAAGAATTTAGTAGTGTTAAGTAAGGATTGTAGAATTATAACTATATAATAGTAATTTACAGAGGTATGAATATATCAAAAATGTAGAAAAAGCAAAAATCTTTTTGCCATCACCCCAACTTTTCCATCCTTCTCCAAGAAGGAAATTGAAATCACTCTCAGGAAAGCTCCTGATCTTTGCAGCAATCCCAGGCTTACCTTCTTTTTGGAAGTGCCCTCCGGAGCTGTGCCCAGGCTGGTCTGGAGCTGGGAGCAGCCCTGCCCACCCAGCCCCTCTCAGCAGCAGCCCCTGCCCTGCTCAGGGTGGCTCCTTCCCCCCAGAGCTTCTCCCCAGCGCTGGGAGCAGCTCCCCGGGCCGGCTGAGAGCTGTCCCTGGCAGGCAGCAGAGTCCCTGCCCCAGCACAGCGCCCTGGGCTGCAGGACCCTGCTCTGCAGGACAGCCCTGGGCACCCCTGGCTGCAGCCCCGGCTGCTCAGCCCTGCAGCAGAGCCTGGCAACAGGAGCTGCCTTGGGCTGTGCCTGGCTGGGGCAGCAGGGAAAGCCAGCCCTGCCCTAGAGCCACAGCCCTGCCCTGGAGCAGCTCTGAGAGTCCTCCTGAAAGGTCTTAAAAGCTGTGGGATGTGCCAGCTCCAGGAGATCCCTGCAGGAACTGCAGCTTCCCTTCCCACAAGCCAGGGAATGAGTGTTCCAAACCTGGGATGATTTCTGCTCTAGTGAGCCCTGAGTGAGCTCTGCTCTGTGCTCCCAGCCCGGGCTGAGTTTAACCCCTCTGTGCCTCTGTGCTGTGCCCGGGGTGGCTGCAGGCAGTGCCCCAGCCCTGCTGGGCTGTGCACAGGAGCTGCTCCTGGCCAGAGCTGTCTCTCTGCAGCGCTGCCCTTGCCAGGAGCTGCCTCTGTGCCGGGAGCCTCTGTGCAGGTTTTTCAAAGGACTTTGGGTTCTGCTTTTGGCTTGGAGTGCCTGAGAGGTTTGTGCAATCATGGCCTCCAATTATCTGCTGTAATTAGTCCCTGGAGAGGCTTTGTCAGTAACAACACTCAGTGGGGCTCATTTATACTTCAGGGTACTTCAGTTATTTTAAGGTACTTGGTGTTTCCCTTTTGATCCAGACTCTGTGAGAGGTTTGTGCAATCATGGCCCCAATTATCTGCTTTAATGAGTCCCTTGAGAGCTTTGTACTGACACTCAGTGGGGCTCATTAATACTTTGAGATACTCAAGGTTTTTAAGATACTTTATGGATTTAAGAAGACTTTAAAGTACTTTTAAGGATTTTCCTTCCCACACAGAGTCTCTGAGAGGTTTTTTTTGCCATCCTGGCCTCCAATTCTCTCCTCCAAGGAATCCATGAGGAGCCTGTGTTGGGTATTTTCCCCCTTTCTGTTTTACAACAAAGATGGAACTGAGAGAATTTTGTAAGACTTTCTAAAAACATCCAAACAAACATGGGGCAATTAACAATTCAACAATCACTATGAGAATTAATAGTCCTGTTTTACCTGAATATCATGCAACCCTTTAGTCCCTTGGATTGGAAGAGTTTATTGAACCAGTCTTTGTTTCCCACTTGAAGCTTCTTGAACCCTTCCTTCAGTACCTGAATGCTCTTGTGGATTGACTCGCTGTGGCTGGAGAGGTTCATGCAACACATGCCATCAGAGTCTACACAGCCATGCCCATGTGCCCAGAGTAAAAACTCTATCACTGTTCTGCAAGGTGGCATGTCTGATGGTCTCTCTGTCTGAGAGCAGCCCACTCAGTGTGAGGGAGGTAGCATTGGTTTGCTTACTTAACAGGCACCCAAGATGGTCTAATTGTCCTAAAGCTTTAGCTGCAGCCACCCAAGGTAGTCCAAACTGGGGGGTGCTACCATCCAATGCCTGGATTAAAGCTTTCAAAGCCATCTCCTTGATATCATCCAATACTTCTCTGGGGATACCTGCTGCTTGATCATCTGGTAGGCTGTGTTGTCCTTCTCCAGCTAGATGGTTGATTGTCAATTCTGCCCTTGCCTCATTATTAGCATAGTCTGCTATTAATTGATTTAGTAAACACTTCCATCTCCCTTCCCACTGGGTGTATTCTGTAGGTGACAACACCATGGCCATAATATATTTTAAATCATAGGGGGTTAAGACATGTGCTGTAAACATGGCCCTCCTTAGGCCATTAAAACAAGGTAAGTCCTTCCTATGGTCTTTAGCTGCCCTACACAGATCCTTGATTTCCCTGTAAACCAATGGCTGATCCCTGGGATTCTGCCCCCTTCTTTCATAATATACGGGGGTAATGAGGAATTTCGAGACTATTTGCCAGTCTCCTTCCTTAACTGCTTCTTTCCAGATCCTTTCCTAGGGATCTTCTGGGGTTGAAGGCCGAGGTGGCTCTGGGGAATCCAAACTGTCTTCTGGGGAGGAAGAATAACTTGGAGCAGAAACATTTGGATTAGAAATAGTGTGACAGCTGGGCTTAGTATCTTTGATCATGGGGTTATATTGTTGCCGGAGGGTGAGGCAAAGCGCACTGCCATTTTGTCAGGTGTTGGGGAGGAAGGGCCTTGATTTAGGATGGCGGACTTCCAGGGTGGAGTTCTGGAGGCATGGCCCATGGCCCAGGGTGGAGGTGGAATGATTGACAGTGGGGGCATGACCCGCAGTTATGGGGGTGGAGTCTGGAAATTCGTTCAGGGCAGAAGAGAAGGTTGTGGTAGCAGGAAGTGGAGGAGCCAAGATGGAGGGAGGATGGTCGGGCTCCCAAGCCACATTCGGGCTCCTTCCGTCCTGAGTCTCCAGGGCATGATGCTCCAAGACCGCATGGCCATTGCCATCTTGGACCATCATGGAAGGTCTGAGAAAGGCAGGTTTGAGGGGAGGTCCCAAGTTGGGAGTGACCAATGGATTGAGTTTTTGACATACTGCTTGCTGGTGAAGGGTCTCAAGGATGGTTTGGAAGATGGGGAGCATGCAGAGTGCAATGGGGTCCCTTTTGATCAAAAGGTTGTACAATTTAACTCCCACTGAGTCCCAAAATTCAGTGGTATGGATTTCGTCAGCAGAGGCGTCTGGAAAATTTGTAATGATCCACCTCATGACTGATTTTAATTCATTCATTGAAAATATTATGTCATGATCAGTGAGACTTAAAGCATCCATATATGCTCCTTTCTACTTTGGACATCTGGCTGCCCATTTTTCTCTTTCTCTGCTCTATGGAGAAGAGCCACCGTAACACCCCAAATCAATTATGGGACGTGGGTGCATATTGTAAAAACACAGTGGCAAAATGGGCAATAAATGTCTTGCCTTTCCCAAAACCCACCTGGAATCCTATGCAGGTGAAACCGTTGTTTTCCCTGCTGATCCTGGGCAAGGTCCCTTGAAGCAATGATGAATCCGCCGGGCCTGGCACAATCCAAAATTCTGGGGAGCGCTGGCCTATCCATCAGCTAACCCCAGCTGACGTGACTGACACAGGGAGCCCTGAATGTCATGGTCCCTGTTCGGGTGCCAAAGGTAACAGTGAAGGTGGCTGCGACAAATCTTTCTGGTTCCCTGACTTCAGGGCAAGGGTGGCGAAAATGAAAAGGAGCAGGGTCAATGGAGTTGTTTAAAAGGAACTTTAAAAACAGGGTGAAAAACAGTAAACATGGAGAAGTCGAGAACAGTATGAGGGGTAGAATCCAAAGACCTGAGACAAAGGGGAAGGAATAACATGTACACTTGGAGGTAGAACACTCTAGAACAATAACCATATAGGGGAAACAAGTAACCAATAGGGGAGTAGAACTTGGACAAGTTTTCATAGCAACACTAAAGGCTTATTTGGGGAACTGTCAAGATCACCCTAAGTTAAACAAATGATTCCCAGGGCTTGAAACTGTTGTGGTTTGAGAGGAAGTGAGTTTTTTGGGATGCTGTGGTTAAACCAATAGGTGCTCAGATTTGAATATTGGCACCTGGAGTGGCCACTGGGGACATGGATACACCTCTGAGAACACGGGGGGTTAAAAGCAGAGAACTGCCAAGAAAACTTTCTTTTGGTTCCGGTGGGTGAAAGAGGTCAGAGCTCCCCTGCCCGGCTGTGGGCTGGGGGAGGGAGGGGAAGCCATGGGGCTGGGTGAGGTAGGCCAGGGCCTTGGACAGAGAGGGGAGGTTAAGGCCCCTGCAGGATGGAAGGGTGGAGGAGCACTGAGAGGCAGCAGGCAGCCCCCGGCCCCGAGACAGAGAGAGAGAGAGCCTGTGCCTGTGCTTGTGCCTCCTTGAAATTTGATCTCATGTGCTGGCAGCGCGGCTGAAGGAGAAGGGGGGCGTGCAGCAAGGGTGCGGCGAGAAGGTGCCCGGCAGGGCCAGCGTGGGAGTCCTGGACAGGCAGAGCCTGAGATTTTAACTCTTATCTTGGATGATGAAACCCTACAAATACTGATCCTTCTGGATCTGAATGACAAGAGAGATTGAGATGAAATAGAAGGAAATGGACAAGTGTGATGAAACTCCGTGCAAGTGAAAGATATCAGAAGAGTTGAGAAAAATCCTAGGTGGGAGGAGATGATGGAATGGCCTTTGGCTGTACTTCTCTTGTATAGCCATGGACAGAACCATTTTTCCTGTGACACAGAGACTGCATTTAGGGGGAGGCAATGGCTTGGAGCCAAGAGAGTGTGGTGTTATGTGAAGGAGTGTGTGAACAGAGACAACAGGTGAGGAGTGTGGTGCCCTCCGTCTTCAGGGAAGAAAAAGATCTCTGTTCTCAAGACCCGTCCACCCCAGGGGGTGAATTTGGGGGTGACAGGGGTCCCAAAAAGTGAGAGACTGTGCTTTTTTTTTTGGAACTGGGCAAAGCATCCTTAAAAGGGGAACCCTAGAAGCTGCTCTGGTCCATGTGCAGGGGTGAGAGCACTGGGCATGGAAGGAAGATGTCACGATGGAAAATGATCTCCGGGCGGTGCCACGTGTGACATGGAAACACAAGAGGTCTCAACTGTGTTTCCTGGGGAAGCCTATGGTACAAGAGGGACTCCTCTCTTCTTGATGAACTGATTATCTAAAGGGTGGTGATGGACTGAGAGTTGGTGATCTGAGGGGTGGTAACTGAATTGAGAATCCAAGGTTTTGTCTTACTGTGATGTATTGGGAATTTGGTGAGGGGAGGAGGAATGTTTGGAGGGTTTTCATCCTGAGTTCTGTGTGTTTCTTTTATATATTGTAAGTTAATAAAGTTTTGTTTTTCCCTTCTATTGCTAAGCTGGAGCCTGCTTTGCTCTATTCCTGGTCCCATCTCACAGCAGACACCAGGGAGAATGTATTTTCATGGGGGCACTGGCATTGCACCAGCGTCAAACCGTGACACCTTTGTAGCAGATGACTGGCCCGTCTACAACTCAGAGCTCCTCCGCACCACAGGTAAGAGACCCAACCTGGCAGATACTTGGGACAGGTGGACAAAAATGCTGCCCAATGCTCCAGAGGAACCCCAAGAATTGGACCAGTTGGGGTCCTCCAAGGCCACATACTGTGTCAAATTTTACTTTAGATGTCTGCAAAACAATTGGCCAGAAATTGACTGGACAAAAAACACATACCAAAAAGACAAATCATCAATTAACAAAGCCTAGAACTATCCCTATGGATAACTACCAACTATATTGAAAAGCGGTAAATGCAATGCCTTATTACCTATCAAATTTTAACATGGTCTGATTTCTTTAACAAGAATGCTAACAAATTTGCCATATAAAATGATGCCAGATACAGTCACAAAAAGCTGTTGGGTTGTTCTGCAATAGGCTAAATTGCACGTTATTCTATTTATTTTCCAGTAACCCTGCACTTTAAAAAGTCCTACTCAATTTCTGTGTCCATGGTCCATGGAACTTGCAGTTACCATGGATTTTTATCATAAATGATTTCCTTATAATTCTAATATGCTTGTTACAACTTGAATCCCTCCACTACACCATCACGCTGTTATTTCACTTATGACTTATTCACCTTTAAGTATTCTTTTTGTGTTAATAACCTTGGACAAAATTACAACGTGTCATATCTATAACTTTTCAGGATGTTCATTTAAATTCTGTTAAATTCAAGCCAAATATTTTAATGCTCAGTTACCTTCTGTTAAATTAAATAAGGTAAAGTTTTATTGGGTTATTTTTGGTAGATTTTATTTCTGTTAAGCTTCAGTATTACTAAGTTTGAACCATGTTCTATTCCAGTTTTTATGGATCCAGTTATGTTTGGTATTAATAGGAATTAACTTTGAGTTCTCTTGAGTGCGCTTTTTGTTCTACCAAGGTGATAATGAAATTATGTTTATTAATTTGAAATCCTTTTAGGGCTGAGTTTAGGTTCCTCTTGTTAAGCTCCAGCACTGTCCAAATAAATTTCTATCAGGTTTGAGTGTAATTTAATCTGAGGTATCATAAATTTTACTAGTGAGCTGTTCAGTGTTTTCCTTTGATGCATTTATTCTGTCATAAATACATCAATCTTTGTATTACTGTTTTGATAGCCAGCTTTTCATATGCCTTACCATCTTTTGGTGTAATTATCTACAAGACACTTGTGTCATTTCAGGATCCTCCTTTTGTTCTCTAGCTGCTTATGTATCTCTCAGACCAGACTACCCCTCTAGCTGGGCTCACACTGTGGCTCTATGGTTTGACCCAGTGCTGTCTCATAATTTTTAAGTGTTTTTCAAGGTTCCAATAAATGATATCTCAGCTTTGTGGGAAGCCTCCTCTAAACTGATAGTATTGTGACATCTGCTCTCAGTAATCAGATGCAGCCCCAATTATTATTACAGAACTACTCCAACAGTTTGCTGGGTTTAAAGCATCTCTATGCTGAGGGAATTCTGGAGGAGACAGCTATTGGATGGTTCATTAGTCTGTCAGCCCTAGACCTTTACTCCTCAGTGCTATTCCCAAGAGCCTTGTTTTAAATTACATTTAGGGAATTCTCTCCCACTCAGAGCTTGGGTGGTGGCCAGGCCTTAGCTCTACCTGGACAGGTATTTGCCAACAGACCCAGATGTTTTCTGCATCAAAGCTAGATTTGAGTTGCTTTGACTTGGCAATTTGACCCTCTAGACATGACAGTTGAACTATTTATAAAGGGAGCTTGGGAATTATTATCTGGAAATAATGATCCAAGTCCCCACTGAATCGAGGTTTGTCAGTTGTTTGCAGACTCTGGGATGATGGTACAATATTGCAGAGATTGCTATTTACCTAATTCCACATATGTTGTTAGCTTTGTCTGCTATTTGAAATGTTCCTGATTGTTGTATCCAAATTATTCCTAATTGCTGTAAGTTCCTTGTCCACTCCATGTATTATTTTGCTATGATGTTTCTTCATACTCATAACAAAAGACATGCATCTCATTCTTAAAAAAGAAGAGGAATGAAAACCTTAAGAACGTTCAAAGAATGCAATATGTACATGAGAAATTTTGACGAACAATCATTTTGAATAATGCAATAGTTTCATTAGAAATTTGGAAAAAAGATCATCCCATCTAAATCCCAATTGAGTGTACCACAGTGAAGCCTCATTGATTCATTAACTTCAGGAGAAGATGTGCCTGTGTTTTACCATCAGCAGCTCAAAGCAGGCACCTGTTCATTCCATCAGATACTGATCAGCTCTGAGAAAATGAGGCCCAGTGCAAAGAGAAATAACCTCATCACCTTGCAGCCTTTGTGGCCAGAGCAGGAGCAGGAGGAGCACTGCCCAGACACGGCTGTGTCTGGAACTGACAGAGGCAATTTGCCAACAAAAGCCTCATGGCATCCTCATGGTACAGAGCTCCTACGAGCCTTCTCCAGTTACTCCCTGTTCCAGCTCCCAGGAGGACATCCAGGGATGTCAAAGATCAACATTTCCACATCACAGACTTTCTCATACTTCTCAACTCATTGGAAACAATGGTCATTTCTTTCCATTTCCTTAAGAGACATTGGACATTATTCTTCTGTTTGCTCATGCTGCAAAACCCTGTGTCAATGACTTGATAGAGTTTGGTAAGTTTTGTTGATTATAATTGGTCTTTTGTCTGTCTTATCCTGTGGGGGCCCTAATGGGCCCCTGTGCCCCACTGGCTTCTTCCCTTGTCCCTGTGCCCCACTGGTTTCTTCCCTTGTCCCTGTGCCCCACTGGCTTCTTCCCTTGTCCCTGTGCCCCACTGGTTTCTTCCCTTGTCCCTGTGCCCCACTGGTTTCTTCCCTTGTCCCTGTGCCCTACTGGCTTCTTCCCCTGTTCCTGTGCATGGGCTCCTGGGGCCCTCAGGCCCTTTTCTCTGATTGGGCCTTACCTGGGTGCTGTGTGGGGACTGCTGGGAAGCCCCGGGGGGAGGGAGTCTGACCTTGGAGGAGGACGGGGTCGGAGGGAGAACACCTATGCCGCGGCTGAATTAAACATCTATGGACATTGTGCAAAAGTCTCTTCTGCTTCTTTACCTGGACTTCCGAGCAGCTATTTTTATGAAATACAACAATGGCGGCCCAACCGGACGAACTCCGAATTTCCTACCCCATTGTGGTGAGTTTCGAATTTTAGTTCCTTCCTCCTTACTTTTCAGTGTTGGGAAGAGACTGAGCTAGATGGCAACCCTCACCCACGCACAACAAGAAATTTACCTCTACCTTAAAGAGTCTTTTCCTCAAGAAAACTTTTGGTCGTCAGATGAAGACTTGAAGTACTCTTTACAGTTATTATTTAAGCATTTTCCTCATGTTTCACAGAACTTACTCTTAACCGATGAATTTTTACAAGTGCTCCATGAAAAGTCAAGAGCTAACACAGAACTGTGTTCTTTATTTGGTATGCTGTTAAAATGCGCTGTGAGCCTTGGGGAGGGACATCAGCCGAAAACCGCTCCCCGGGGTTCTCCCGTCCGGACTCCCGCTGCCCAAGATGGCGCAGACCGCATGGCAGGGGCCGCGGGGTCTCCCCTTCTGCCCCCTGCTCCCCACGCCCCCTCCGACGGACGCGTCCACCCGGGTTACTATAACACCGCAAGACGTGGCGGGGGTAGCAAGAGTCAGAGCCCTTCAGACGGGGCTGCCGCCGCTCCAAGCCGCGCTGCGGCTGTTCCCCCCGCGGAGAGCCCAGAGCCGCCCCGCTGCCGCCCAGCAGAGCCAGAGCGAGTAAGCCGATGCTCGCTGGCCAGTGCCCCCTCGAGCCGAGGCCGGGCCGGAGAGACCGGCGGGCCCGGGACGCCGCGGTCATGGAGGGGCAGGCCCTCCGCCGCTGCTCCAGGGGCCCCGCTTGGACCCGGAGCGCCGTTGCCGCGGGGCGGGACAGCCCCGCCGCGGGATGGCTCGGGGCTGCAGAGCTGGCGGACAGGCTGCCCCCCCCCCCCCGCCCACCACCACCGCTCCGGGAGCCCCGCGCGGGCCCGCGAAGCCTCTGTCGTGGAGGGGGCGGACAGCCCCGCAGCGGGATGGCTCAGAGCCGCAGTCCTGGCAGAGAGGTCGTGGCCGCCGCCCGCCCTCTGCCACTGCTCCGAGAGCCCCCCACTGGTTCCGCCCACGAACACCGGCTGAGACAGACGCCCGGGAGGGTCCACCCAGCGGAGCTACCCAGCGCCGGGAGCGGGACAAACCGCACGCAGCAGTGCACCAGCATCGCGTCCAGCAACACCGACACAAAATCCCTAGCAAAAGTAAAAAAGTCCTTGCCATGAACGTTTTGGGGACAGTAAAATGGTTCAATGTAAAAAACAAATACGGTTTCATAACCCGGAATGATAACCAAGAAGATGTGTTTGTTCATCAGACTGCTATAAAAAAGAATAACCCCAGAAAATATCTCCACAGTCTAGGAGATGGAGAAATTGTAGAATTTAATATAATACAAGGAAGGAAAGGCCCCCAAGCAGCGGACGTGACAGGACCTGGTGGAGTTGCAGTTCAAGGTAGCAAACATGCACCAGACTACAAACCTACAAAATACAGAAGTTCTCCACACACCTACCAAGGAAACCAGCAACCATCAAGCCCCAGCAACAGCCTAAAAGCAAGAAGAGCACAGAACATGGGCGAGCTGTCCTGCATTCGAAAGCCCATGTCAATAATGAAAGAACCTTCCAGTCTGATAAGTCCGTCTTCTTCCAACACCCTTCCCCAATTCCTGTGGCCTTCCTGGCCCCATCCCATTTTTCCCCTTTCCTTTCCGTTGTCTTATTACCCCCTTTTTATGATTCCACCAACTACTAATCCCTTTCCCCAGAGTCCCTCCATAATACCAGAGGGAGCGTGATTAAATGTCCCTAAAGTAACCACCCCATGTTTTTGTCTTTGAAGTAATGATTTCTGTTTGGAGTTTCCAACAGGCACACCACCACCTGAGCTGCCTTGTGCAGAGTCTATCAGCCGAAACCTTCTCCGGACTCAGTTTCCTGAAAAACCGTGCTAAAACACCATATCCCTCCTGCCAGCTCTAAGAAATCTGTTTGGACACTGGACACTCAGAATTGTTTAAAGTTGTCTTATGTTTTTGTCAGGTTGTGTCAATCCTTCAGAAAAGCTTTCTTAATAATGTAAAAAACGGGGAGTTGTGGGGGCCCTAATGGGCCCCTGTGCCCCACTGGCTTCTTCCCTTGTCCCTGTGCCCCACTGGTTTCTTCCCTTGTCCCTGTGCCCCACTGGCTTCTTCCCTTGTCCCTGTGCCCCACTGGTTTCTTCCCTTGTCCCTGTGCCCCACTGGTTTCTTCCCTTGTCCCTGTGCCCTACTGGCTTCTTCCCCTGTTCCTGTGCATGGGCTCCTGGGGCCCTCAGGCCCTTTTCTCTGATTGGGCCTTACCTGGGTGCTGTGTGGGGACTGCTGGGAAGCCCCGGGGGGAGGGAGTCTGACCTTGGAGGAGGACGGGGTCGGAGGGAGAACACCTATGCCGCGGCTGAATTAAACATCTATGGACATTGTGCAAAAGTCTCTTCTGCTTCTTTACCTGGACTTCCGAGCAGCTATTTTTATGAAATACAACATTATCCCATATCTAATAGATAACCAGTGATAACCTTGATGAGATAATACCCTCACAAGAGTGAGCTGTTTCAGCATCAGAACATAGGAGCCTTTTTTAAATTAACAAAAAGGAGGAGATGTCATAGACAGGTAGAATAACGATAAAAGAAAGGCCCTATGAAATCAGGCCTTGTTCTGCCATATTAATAGCTGGCCTGTCATCTCTTCTGAGTGCAGCTAAGCAGTTACAAGTTCCCATGAGAAGCTCTTTTGAGAATGAGACGATGTGACCAATCTATTCTGAGGGTGAAAAACAAATGCACCTGCAACAACAAGGGATTTGTCCACGAGGATCAGTGAAAAGAACAGGTAAACAATACAACAGAGAGATTTGATGCACAAGTAACATCTATTTTATTAACCAATAATAGAATAACTGCTAAGAAATCTATTAACTAAGTTGCCCATGAGGTCTGTCAAACTATATAAAATGAGTTTTATGAATAAATAAAGAATTCTTCTCCAGCTCAGCTGGGTCATCTGGGATTGCAGTTCCCCCCTTCTCTGAGGCTTTGGGTTCCCCCTTCTTTGGGGCTTTGGGTTTCCTCTTCTCTGGAGCTCTGGTTTCCTTCTTCTTTAGGGCTTTGGTTTCCTTCTTTTCTGGCACTCTTCCTTCTCTGGCTTCCTTCTCTGGGATTTTGGTTTCCTTCCTCTCTGGGAATTTGGTCTCCTTCTTTTCTGGAAGTTTGTTTTTCTTTTCTGGGAGTTTCTTTTTCTTCTTCTCTGGGGCCTTGGTTTCCTTCTTCTCTGGAATTTTGGTTTCCTTCTTCTCTGATGCTTTGGTGTCCTTCTTCTCTGGGGTTCTCTTTTCCTTCTTCTCTGGGGCCTTGTTTTCCCTTTTTGGGATTTTGGTTTCCTTCTTCTCTGGGGCATGGGCTTCTTTCTTCTCTGGGGGTTTCGTTTTCCTCTTCTCTGCTTTTGGAGTTTGCTTCCCCACAGAGACAGCCTTCTTTTGCTCCTTCCCCCTCTCTTCCTCCTTCTGCCTCTCTTCCTCCTCTAAAGCTTTTTCCTCCTCCTCAAGCTTTTGCGCTGGCTGCTTCAGCTCCCTTCTGCAGACAAAATAGAAAACATGGCTGAGAGTCCCACCAGAAACTTGGGCTCACCAGTCCAGGCTGGCCCTGCACTTCATTCCTTGACCCTGAGGCCATTTCCATTAATTCTCCTCAACGCACAGAGTTTGGGAACATCCCAAGTGAGGGCATTGGTGGAAGGGACCTCCAGGACCAGCCAAATCTCAGCTTTGCCATCAGAAGCTCTTGACTGTGCAAGCTCCCTCTGAAGGCACAGCCAGACCCCTCCAGCCCCTGCCAAAGGCTGATCCAGCAGCTCTCTGTGCTGGTGCCTGAAAACGCCCTTTGTCTCTTGGCTTCCCAGTGTAAAGCAGAGCACAGATTGCTGACATCTGCTCATCTCTCCTACAGTTCTTACTCAGCTCATTCAGCCCCCTTCTCCCTGGGCATAGCTGAAGCATGATTTTAAAGAGTTCAGATTTCAGCTGAGGGTTAGAAGCAATTCCCATGGATCAGGATGTAAGTTAGACAGGCAGACCATAGGTTAATGATTATGAGATGCTTGAGCTGGAGCTGATTGTTCTATTGTTTACCATCAGGAGCTTCTTTCTAGAAGGAAGTGGAGGAAGTGAACTGTTATAAGAACATCTTGAAACCAGTAGAACAATGGTTAGCACCTGGGCTTGATGTCACTCAATCACTAAGCAGGGGACCTTGGATCGTGCCAGAGGGTCACAGAGACCTGATGAAGACATTCCTGACTTCATCCCTTAAGACCACTGAATCAATTTGAGACCACTGACCCAATTCAAGGGAAGAATTGCACAGGTGTGAAGGACCAATGACCTCATTTGAATGGAGAGCAGGGATGGGAGGTGCTGGGGCTGTGCAGATGTATTGTATGTAACATCTTGGGCAATAAAGAGAGGGCAAAGCACCTTGGACAGCGCGGTCACACCTTTTAGGGATGGCTCTGGTGCCGCCCGCCGGTGTTAATAAACATACCACTGTCTAACTCTAATTAGTTAGAGAGTCTCTGTCCCTGATCTTCGGTTTTAACAACTCCTAGCCTGCTCCTTAATGAGAACAATCCTATCAGTCAGCAAGCAAAGGCTGCAGGAACTCCTCTCCTGCAAGGCAGGCTCTTGTCAGCCAGATTTCCTGCTGGAACCCAGCTGGGACCAAGCAAACCAGTGCTGGCTGCCATGGGAACCACTGGAAGCAGCCTCGTCCCTCTCCTCCCCATGAAACCAACTCCAGCCTGGCCTGAAGAAGTCCTGATGCACAGGCTTGCTTTAGCAGCCTCCACTCCCAGCTCCACCCTTGGCCTGTGTGTCCTGAGCTGGGCTGCCTTGCTGGAGCTGAGCTTCTCCTGGGCTTGCCTCCTGCTGCAGCTGCAGGGGAGCCTCAAGGACATGAGCTTTGCTGGCTGCTGTCCCACCATAAGGAGAACCCTGGCAGACCAGCATTGCAAGGACTTCATCTGTGGCAGGATCAGGACCCAAAGTAAGGTTTGCTCTGTGCCCCACGCCTGCCCATCCCACAATCCCACTGGTTTGGTGAGGAAGGGAGATGATGGAGGAGATGCCACTCAACACCATGGACTTCAAGACTCCTCTAGAGGCAGTGCCAAGGCAAGCCCAGAGCCCAGCTCCCTGCAGGCAGCAGCTAAGCCAGGAGGGCTCAGCACTCAAATAGAGAAGAAGAGTTCTGTCTCAACAGAAGAAGGTCCTTCCTCTCTTGGCAGCCAGGGAGCTCAGAGGGGCCATCCCTGTGCTGCTGCTGGCCTTTGCTCTGCAGCACCTCTGAGCTCAGAGGCCTTGGAGCAGGGAAGCCCTGCAGGGACAATAACCCATGGCAGAGCAGGAACCCATGGAAGGCTGACTCACCTGTCCCTGAGAGGGGCCTGAGAGCCACAGTTGATCTCCTGGGGGCTCAGGGAGGAGCTGACACCTGAGGCCTCCCCGGGCACCAGCACCTCGCAGCTGGGGCCTCCCTCCACGTGGCACAGCCCCGGGACACTGCAGGTGCTGCTGAGGTGGCCAGAGAAGGTGGAGGAGACCTGCTGGCTCTCTCCTGGCTGCAGCACACCTGGCAGTGGCAGGATACTGAAAGCCTGGATGGAAGACAGGAGAGATTGAAGTGCTGAGCATGGGAATGGATGCAGAAGAGCATCTTGGAGCAAAGGGCAGCTGTAGCCAGAGGAGCCTATTCCCCAAACACTGCCAGAATCACCCTCACCTCCTCCTGCATCCATGCCACTGACCAGTGCAGGGACCATGGGGAAAATCTTCTCCCACACTCACGGGCCAATGCATTAATTAGTACATGACATGAAAGTGAACTGGGATGTCTCCTGGCAGGAGAAATTCTCTCTGATGCACAACTTGCCTTTAAAAAGTTTCAAAACTTTCTGCTTTTAGAAAAGGAGGAGACTCAGAGTGAGAGCTCTTGGAGCTGAGGGAAGGAGTCCAGCCCAGCTCATCTGACTCCTGAGGCTCTTCCCCTCTCTCTCTGATTTCAATGCTGCTTTCTCAAGCTGCTACAGCAAAAGCTCCTGCAAAAATTTCCTGTGGAGCACTTGAGGAGGTCCAGGGGGAGCAGTGCCCTCCACAGATGCTGCACAGCATCCCTGGGCAGCCCCACAACGTGTCCTGCACGACCTCTCCAACAAGCAGCTGCTCCAGCAGCACTTTGTGATGGGCCTGCAGGGATGGGAGGCCCCTCTGTGGCCAATGCTGAGGGCCCCCAGTGGCACTGGCAGCTCCAGCCCTGCTTGCCACACTGACAATGGGCAAGGGAGACAGATTCCCTCTTGCCTTCTCCGCTCCCAGGGGAGTGTGCACCAAGTCCAGGGAGCACCTGAATCCCTCCAGGCCTCGTGGCAGCTGAGGGTTTGCAGGAGTTGGTGCTGGCACCTGACAAACAAGCCATTTTCTATGCTGGGAGCAAGAGACAGCCACTTTGCAGAGTCTCCCTTTGTCAGACAGCTCCAGGGCCAGCAGTGCAACAGCAGCTCTGGGTGAAAGCAGAGCCCTGCAAACAGGGAGTCTGGCTGCCTTGGGAAGAGGCTCCATGGAGATCAGGACTCATCCCAGCTGGCTCTGGGAAGGAAGCTGGAGGTGTTACCATGAGGATGCAGAGAAAAGCCTCATCTTACATTGGGAAGGAAACAAGGCAAAAAATCCCACACTCAACACAGGTCTGTAGGATCTGAGTCAGCTTCTCCAAGGAAAACTCTCCTGTTTCTCCCTCCCCCTCAGCCCATGTCCAGCCACTGGCCCTGCTGCCCAGCCACTGTCAGGGCACAGCACAGCAGGGCAGCAAAAAGGGAGCTCAGCATGAGCAGGACTTGGTGCTGGCAGGCTGGGGAAGCAACACAAGCACTGGATGGACAAGAAAATCTACCTCTGCTCCTGAAGGGTGGCTACAATCCTGCACTTCTTTCAGGGCTCTGGCTGTATCCTCCCTTCTAACCCTGAAGTGCCTCCATTGAGATGCTGGGGAATCTGAACCGGCTCTCTTCTCCTTTGGTGGTTGAGGTTGGAACTTAGGTGGGCAGAGCTCATCTCTGGAAAATAAGATAACCATGAACAGGGACCTGCAGTGGGAGGGAGGGACACCTGCACCAGCAGCTCCTGGCCAGGATGCAGCCCCTGGGTGGGTGCTGGAACATCAAACTGAGAAATGGTTGGATCCAGCCCTTCCCAATCCAGGCTGGGCAGGTCTGTTCTAAAGGCAGCCCAGGGATGACACTAAGGTGCTGGAGCAGCTGCAACTGCTTGCACTGAGCAACTACAGAGGACAGGCATTAACACCTTGTGGGGATGCAGAAAGCACAGTGGGAGAGGGAAAGACAGAGAAGGCAGCAAAAAGGTGAGATTTGAGACACCGAGGGGCAGACCCAGCCAGTGCCCAGCCAGCACAGCCCCCCCAGTGCCCAAGGCCAGAAACTCTGCAGCTCCACCAGGGATTTATCAGGAATGTTCCCCTGACACTGCTGGGGGTTGGGTGACATTTTCCAACACTCCCAGGCGACTCAGGTCCCATTCCCCATCCATCCATCCATCTATCTAGCCATACATACACAGGCTGTGGTGCTGGGATCCTGCCAGGCTCTGCCAGCCTTGGGCTTGGGGAGATTTCTGCCAGCCGTCCTGAGCTCCGTAATTGTGCTCTCTGTTCCAGGAAGCAGGCAAGAAAGATTTAAAAACAAAACAAAACAAAACAAACCACAACAGAGAAACCTATAAACCTTCAACAGCTCAACCCTGCTCAAGTTATTTCTTTAGGGACAGCTATCACTCTCCAGCTGAAGTGCTGGGCTTTTGGGGAAAAAGAAAATTACATGTTCACCTCCAAATTGAAAAGGATTAAGGTAAGAGAACCTTTCAAACTACAAATTATTGGCCCAAAGCTTTTACCTTTGCAAGAAATCTCTAGTTAAGACCAGCCTGACAGTTAAACAACTGGTTCTTGTGGTGGGGAGAAACCCTCCTCTTTAAGGGAAGCAGCCTGAGAGTTGAAAGCAACTGTTTGGTCAAACTTCAGGCTACCTGGCACAGCCTGCATTGCCTGTCCTTCCTGTTCACTGATTGACAGGCAGTGCCACAATGGCCCAGGTTCAGATGTTTGGTGCCATCCAGGGAATTTGGCATCGCCATTTCAATATGTTTTAAGAGAAGTTTCAGTCCTTGCAACCACTCTTCAAATGCCAGCTTTCCTTTCTTTTACAGAAAGCTCAAGGTTCCCAGAAGTCTTCTGACATCCTCTTTTGTGCTCACAGAGATGACATTTTCAAACAGGTGTTTCCAAAGTTAACATCATTTGAAAGAAGAATGAACTCAAATGCCCCTGGATTCCAGCTCAGCCGAACTCCATTCTGTGTCAGACCCTGAGATTCCCACCCCTAAGGCAGGAGCTGTTTGTGCCCCCCATCCCTCCTGTCCTTCTCCCCAGCAGCCTGTGCCTGTTTTCCCCGGCAGAATCCCTGTCCCTGTGCCCCCTGCAGGAGCAGCTGCCCACAGGCTCACATCTCCCCTTGCCCTCACCAGGGGGTTTCTCTCATCCCCGAACACGCCGATGGCGACGTTGGTGCGATGAGTGCCCAGGGCCTGCACTGCCACCACCACTGGGATCTCTGCTGTGCTCTGGGGCTGCACAATCCCACAGGGCTTGGGGCTGGAGTAGAGCACAGCAGAGTCCTCCTTGCGTTTCTGGAAGGGACAGAATGAAATGCAGCTTCAGAGGGACCTCTGAGGAAACTTTAGACTCCTTAACATCCACTGCAACAGCAACTTACACACACGTTTAAAACTCCCCAGGACAAAGGGAAAAGGCACAAACAAGATGCAAGGATTGTAGGCTTAGCCCTCCCAGGGGATCCTGCAAAGAGGCTGCCAGCACAGGCATTGGTGTCTGTGGATGCAGCAGATCTTCACAACCCTCTGAGATCTCCCACAAGAAAACACCCTGAACTGTTTCCTCAGGAGCTTAAACTGCCTCCTCAAGTTTACAGTCAGGTAGGATCCTGTTCTCAGCAGATCTTTAAGACTGAATAGAAACCAGCAAGCTCTTATCCAGACCCTTTATCCCCTAATAATCTCCTCAGTAATATTTGACAGGAGCAGGTGGATGTGATGCCAAACCTGGGGAATAAGCCCATAGCAGCCAGGAAGGTGGCTGGGATTCCTGATGGTGATCTTTCCCTCGTAGGGCACCTTCAGGAGGCACTCATCGTACTGCAGCACTTGGGGTGACACTTGGAGCTCAGGAACGAGACATCTGGGCAAAGAGATAACCCCAGGGCAATCAGAGATACTGAGAGAATGGAGAACATTTACCCCCAAAGATTGTGAAATGGAACAGAGCACATTGGTCACTGTCAAATGCACATTGAACAGCCCTACAGGGATCAATTGCCTTCTACCTCTTCCCACTCCAACATGTCTTGTCAAGGAGGGGCAAACCCTGAGAGGCAGCACCCAGAGGCTGCCAAGTGCCCCAGGCAGAGCACTTTGTGCCACAGCTGCTTCAGCCCCTCCTTTAGCCAGGAAGGCTGCAAGGACTCCTGGAACAGTGCCAGTGAGCCACGAGCTCTGGGGGAGCCTTCCCAACAAGGATCAGTGCTCCCTAAGGCTCAAGGAACACACAGCTCCAGTGTCTCAGTACAAATGACTCCCTTCTCTGCCATGGTGCTGTTGCCCTGCCTGAGAACTCAGCTCTTTGGCCCAGCCCTGGAGGGCACAAGACAGCAGCTGCCCCACAGAGGGGCTGATCAGCCCTGCCAGGCCCTGCAGCTCCCTGGCTCCTTCCCTGCACAGCTCCAGGCACTGCCTGGCCCCAGCTCCAGCTGCTGGACAAAATGGCAGCCCAGGCACTGCCTGCAAGGCTCTGCCTGGGACAGGGAACAGCACCAGGGAGCTGCATCCCTCTGGGCATCACACTGACACCCACAGCAGCACAGCAGCATGGAATTCTGCTACAACAACTTTGGGTCTCAACTCTGAGAACATTAAAGCTCCAAATGGGAAGCACAGGGAAGGAGAAAAACTGGAGCTGACCTGCCACATCAAGGGCTGCTTTCCCCTCGTCAGACCTTGCCCTCCTCACTCTTGCTGGGAGCCACTTCCCCCCTGCCCTGTGCCCTCATGGACAGAGCCAGACCCTGACTCTCAGCAGCTGCCTGGTGTGGCCCAAACCAGTGCACGGTGCTCACAACCAGCACAACTCCACCTCTTGCAGGAAGAAGGAGAGGAGGCCCTTGGGAAATTTGTTTCACCTCAAGCACCAAACACCAGGCCAATCAATGATATCATTCCTGGTCCCTTCAGAAGAGGGCCCAGGACCCTGCTGGGCTGTGAGCAGAGGTGCTTTTCAGCACAGGCTGCTGCCCAAGCACTGCTGTTCTCATGGCCAGCTGGCACAACATGAGGGCATTCAGCAGCACTTCTCCTTGGCAGCTGCAGCCAGCAAAGCCTGGGCAAGGCAGGGCCTGGGGGAGGCCAGGCAAGGGCTGGTACCTGGCTGTGATGATCAGGGCTGCCACTCCCTTGCCAACACCCTCCAGGTCCACCAGCAACCTCCTGTAGAACTCCATCACCGTGTTGGAGCACAGGGTCACCTGAGGGAAGAGAAGAACAGTCAATTCTTCCTTACAAAAGCTCATTACCCACGTGTGATATCCTCCAGTTCCTGAGGGAGGATTTGGCCTTAATTCTTCTGCTGCTCCATGTGTAGAGCACAGTCTCAGAGTAACAAAAGCCACAAGGCAATGCCAGATTTGTTAAACACACCTTGCACTCAGAACACAGGTCAGCTACATTAAAACTTTAGACTACAGCTCTATGCACCACTGCATTCAAATTAAGGGGCCAATTTCTCATCTGACGACAAAGACATTCATGCAGAGGAAATCTGACTTGAACACAACGAGTTCAGCTTCACAGCAGGAAGCTGAGGGCAAAGTGTGGCCCAGCAGGTGCTGGACAGTTCATGGCTGCAGAGTTTTTTTGTCTCCACTGGAGCTTCCTGCAGTGAACACAAATCATTCTGCTCCCGAGGAGGGGGAAATGAGACTGAGAAGAAAAGCTAACTGCTTTCTACAATGACATCTCTCTAACAGCCACCTTCTGCCCTCATCCTTGCTCTGCCCCCTTGCAATCAAATCAATCGCTCTCCAAAACACAAGAATGGCTTCAGGCCTTGACTATAAGGTCTGTGACCTCAGCATATGAATTTGGAAACCAAACAGTGCTCCTGGGGGAACATCCCGAGTAAGCCAGCCAGCAGAGACCTGCCAGCAGTGCAGATCTCTCACTGCCAGGATGCTCCAAGCTGGCCCCAGAGCTGAAGCCCTCCCAGCCTGCAGTGGAGCTCCAGCCCTGGTGCTGCAGCGTCTGTGGCCGGGCTCTGCCGTACCTCGATGTCCTGGTGACCCTGGGGGAGGATGGTGCCTCGGCTGGGAGTGATGGTGAACTCCCTGGGCTCCACATAGAAATGGATTCCCTTGCTCCAGGCCGGGTCGGTGTCCCTGCGGATCTGATCCACGCTGTCCACAGCCGGCTGCGTGCCATCGTCCGACATGCGGAGCTGGAACGTCAGGGGCACCGGGGAGCTGTTGGTGAGGCGGCAGCACCGCGTGTAGGGAAAGCCTGGGCAAGGACACAAAGATCCACTCAGGCACCCACCATGGCATGGTCCTGGGGGAATGTCCTGGCAGCATGAAAGGGGGATTGGAGCTGAGCTCTTTATTATCTGAACTACAGCTCACCGAGAAGCTGCATGAGGAATTAATCGTCACTGAGTTCCCTGTGACACAGATTCCAGACTGCAGCCTTGAAAATGCCCCCTCCTAGCCCTGCTGAACACTGCAAGCTTCTCTCTTTGGGATGGGGAGGAGCTCCCTCACCTGCCCCAAACCAGCACCAGCTCTCTCTCAGTGATCAGTGTGCACCCAGACCAAGCATTTACTCTGAGAATTCAAGCTGTCAAATTCCCTGGTCAGCCTGCCAACACTCCCACCACTTTCAAGATACATAAACAGTGAGTTGTCATTGGGAAGAAGCTACAATAAAAGAAAGTGAGGATGGAATCAGGAACTAGAACGGGATGCACCTAATGCAGTTTCTCACTGCAGGACCCTTAAAGCATCTCTTGGTTTGGGCCAAACAGACTGAGCATGTGACAGCTCAGAGCCCACTCACCTGGGGGCAAACCCCAGCCTTGCTTTGAGATCAGCAATTGGGAACCATGTCCCACCTCACCCAACAAACAGGGACATCACAGCCATGCTGCTCACTGAGACTGTGCCTGCAAGGGGACCCCCACTTCAGCTCTGAGATTTGCAGAGATACAGCCACTCATGGTGGGCATGTCCTGCAGAGCCCAGAGCAGCCACAGCCTGCTCTGCAGTGCACATCTGGCTGGGCTGGCCAGCTCTGTGGGGAGGAGACTTCTCCCCAGGCCTGCTCACCAAGAACATCTGGGACACAGATGGGGAGAAAAAACAACTGCAGGTACAGCCCAGAGCTTCTCTGTGCCCATCAACAGTGACCACTGCCAGCTCCAGCAGGGACTCCAGCAGGGAGGCAAGAGAGGCACAAAAAGGACAAACACAGATGTCAAAACCTCAAATGAGACTGAGGCCAGCACATGCAGACAATAGTCAACAGCTGAAAAGAAGCAAAGATACAACAGCTGCCTTCAGCTGAAGCGACCTTAGGAATGAAATGGGATTCAGCAGGATCAATCTCCTGTTTCAGAACCATATTTCCATCTGTTGCCTTTCTTGTTTCATTTCTTCAAAAGGCAACTTGACAAGTGCCTCGGTGGTGATGCAGGCTGGGGAAGAAGCAGCTCAGGAAAGGCCATGAGTTTCCTGAAAAAGTTCATCACTTCATTGTTCTGGGTTTAGGCTTGGCAGTGAATGTTGCCCTTGGTCTGGGAAGGGGGATAGGAGTTTTGGGGGGTTTTGGTCCTGGGATGGGCTTTTCCTTCGGGGTTTTTGGGAGTTGTGGCTGTGCAGGGGGAGCTGAGGCTGGGCAGGGAGCGGAGCTTCCCTTCCTCCCGCTCGGGGATCGCAGCTCGGCCGCTGCTGCTGCGGGAGGTTTGTGCTCGGCCCGGGGCTGCCCTGGCTGCAGCTCAGCACTGGCACCGACCCTGCCTGCCTGCCCCGCTCCTGCTGCTGCTGCTGGGCACTGCCCACATCCCCCTGCCCTTTGGGGCTTTGCAAAAGGAGCATTTCTGTCCTTCCCTCCCTCCTTCCTTCCCTGCCGGTGCGGGCTGGGAGGGGATCACTGCCCTGCCAGAGCCCACAGCTCCTCCTGCTCTGATCACAGCTACACCAAAGGGGGAAAACGGGACTTGGCAGCTGGGAAATGTCTGTTCTTGCCTTGTTGTCTGTGCTGTCCTGATATAGTCTAGAAAAAAACTGTTATTCCTTTGCCCATAGTTTTGCCTGGGAGCCCTGTCATTTCAAAGGGATAATAGTTTGGAGGGAGGGGGGGTCATCTTTCCATTGCAGGAAGATACCCACCTTCCTTGGCATACATCTGTCTTTTAAAGCAGGACAGAGACACCAGAAAATGCTGACTTTCTAATCCCTGGTTCTATTTGATCTGACAATGGCAAAATGCCCCCTGAGGCAGCAGCAGCAGCACCCCTGCAGTTCACAGCCTGGAGAGGCTGCTGTGGCAGACCAGGAGTGAGGGATGCTTTTCTGGTGGAAGGCACAGATCCCTGAGGCTGTGTCCCAGCCCAGAGAACACTCACCAAAGGAGATGTCCCCGAAGTCGAGCTCAGGGAGGTCGAAGTGCAAACTCGGTGCAGTGACACTGCCCCTGGAGGCCGAGCACAGAGCAGGAAATGGCTCGGTTAAAGGGATTGCAAAGGTCCGGCTGTCGTGGCTCAGGGACACAAAACCTGGGCTCAGGGCACCCTGGGTTTGCAACCAACACAGCCCCGTGTGCTCAGCACAGGGCCCCGTGCACAGGAGGCAGCTCAAGCCAAGGGGCAGCAGCCAACAGCCCCTGATGGGCTTTGGGCACAGGGCAGGCAGGAGAAGCCCCCGGGGTGCTGGGGGTCCCATGAAGGACCCTGAACACACACCCTGACATGGCTCTGTGCCTCAGTTTCCCCAACTCCAATGGAATGGACATCAAGGTGTCCCCACAAGCTTCTGTAAGCAGCCCTTCCAGCCACAGGTTCCCTGCTTTGCTCCTTCTGAGCTGGAACTGCTGTTCCCATGGGGAGCTTTCTCAGGAGAGTTTGACCCACACAATCATTACAGACAGAGTTCTGAGACACGAATCCAGGGGAGCCCCAAACATCTCTGAAAAGAGCAGCAGCAGTTCTACCCAGGGGACAGATGGATCCTAGAGGAAAGGACCAGCTTGTCAGCAGTGCACAGCTGGCACAGCCAAGAGCAAGAGCTTCAACAAGCAAACAAGGCTGTCCTGAATCTAGCACAGCACCTCACCTGGCCTTGAACTCAGCAGACACACTCCAAAAGTCACCAACATCCACTGAAATCAGCACTTGAGGCTGCACAACACTCACCAGTTGATTTCATGGTTGATGCCAATCAGTGCCCACTCTGCCCTCTGGTTCCAAATCAAGGAGCAGTGACCTGGGCCTTGTGTTGTGTTCACAGGCCTGCCCCTGGCTCTGCTCTGCACATCCCAACAAGAGACACCTGCCCTTGCTCAGGGAGAGAGCTGCTCATGCAGAAACACCCCATGACCACTTTGGGGGAGGCACAGAGGAGAATCAATTATTTGATGGTGAAAGGTTCCATCTTGATTTCTAAACTAAAAAAGCAGCACTTTTCCTCCAATAAAAAACATAGCCAGCATAATTGCTTCTCCACTATGGGCACACCTACTCACCACTTTTCTCTTGCTAAGGAATAACTTCCTTCTTCCTTTTTATCCATCTCCCTAATCTTATTGGTATCATCCAGTGCAGATTGCTTTCATTTCTTTACTACCTTGAGCCAGTGCCTCCCACCAGCAGCAGCCCAGCTCCCAAGCTGCAGAGCAGCCAGCATCAGCTCTCCTGCTCCCACTCCATTATCCAGCAGCTCATGGCTCAGGCTGGCAGGGACAAGGCCTCACGCTGCTGTGGTGCTGAGCACTGAGCTCTGCCTCCCCTGTGATCAGCCCTGCTCCCTTTGGCTGGGCCAGGATTGTCTCTTGCCATGGCACCAGCCCAGGGGATGGTGCCCAAGCCCTTGGGACAGTTCCTGCTGCAGTTCCCTGACTCCCACATGAGCCCTTTGCTGGCTGTGCAAAGGAGGCACCAGAGCCCTCTGTGCACAGGAGCTGGGAGCACAGCTTGTGCCCCACAGCATGGCTGGCAGAGCTGAGCTGAGGCTGCTGCTGCCCATCTGGCATGGATTATTCCCACAAGTGTTGACAAACACTGCTGCTGCTGCAGAATCACCCAGGCTGGCCCATCTGCAAAGCCCTGGGGCCTTGCTGGGTGTTCAGCTGGGACATCCCAGAGCAGCTGCTACCCAAAGCTGATCCATCCCACTGCCTGCCATGGCCCAAGGCACAGGGAGATCCCTGCAGGGAGGAGTCATTCCAGCTGCCAGGCACCACCCAGGGCAGCAGGCAGCCTCACACTAAAGCAATGCCAGCATCAGAGCAGACATTCAGACCTTTTTTCTCTGCTCCACCCCAAGAGGAGGTAGGTGGGGGATGTCCCAGAGACAGCCACAGATGTGCCCACCCAGCTCCAGGCTCCTCACTTGATGGTCAGGATGGCAGGCGCAGGAGATCCAGCCACACTGAACTGGAACTGCTCCTCAAAGCTCCCCAGCACGGTGGCACTGAAGAAGATTTGCACAGTCTGGCTCCCACCTGCTGCAATGATTCCCTGCTTGGGGGCAAACTTGAAGTACAAGCCCACGCTGGTGGCTGAAGGGAGACAGGTGAAGGGAGCATCAAGAGCTCCTTGGTTCATCAGTTTCACCTGCAACAGCAAGAAAGCAAAGTGGAAATAGATGTGGAATCTTCCCCTCTTGTGAGTTCTTGTCCAATGATGCAATGAACACCCAGCAAAGGCAGAAGATGCTCTGTGCTGCTGAATGGCAGAAGTCAAAAGATACAACAGGACAAGTTCTGCCTTTGGGTTTTCATGCAGAGCAGTGGCAGCTCCACAGAACTGCAGCCACCCTGGGCTTGTCCCATGGACACAGAGCAGTGCAGCTCTGCTCAGCATCATCAAGCTCATTGAGAGCTGGCCCTGAGAGCCCTGAGTGGGCTGATTGCAGCTGCACAGGGAATCACCCCAGAGCTGCTGCTGCTGCCCCAGTGAGCACAGCTCCAACAGCACCATCTGCTCATTCACCTTTGCCCACACCATGAAAACAATACATTGAGAATGAGGCATCAGCATCAAAATGTACAGACAGCACCATCTTTTGGTAAGAAAACTCAGGGTGTCTTTCTCTTCTCCAGCCAAGCTTTTGAAAGTGCCTGGCATGATGCAGTGCCTCATTTTCTACCTTTTTCAGTTGGTCTGTCTCTTTTTTTTTTCCCCAAACTTGACACTACTTGGGGGGGAGGCAAATAGGTAGAAAAATCCTTTGCTTTATTCCCAGGAACACTTTTCTCTTTCTAGAGCCAGAGATGCTGCAAGGCTGAAGTGTGGAGGGAGGGGGAACTCCCAAGCCCTTTGCAAGGGCCAGCACTGAGCCAGAAGGTTGGATGGCTTTGCTGGGACTTGCAGGAATAAGCAGGAGACACTTGGCTGGGAACTGCTGGCAGTGGGCTGAAGCTCAAAGGCAGCCAGTTTGCTGCAGCTGCTTCTGCAGAGCCCAGCCCAAAGGTGCCTTGTGTCTGGCACTGCCACAAAAGCCTCTGAACATGCAGCTTTGGAGCCAATGCTGGTTCCATGGGCCAAGGGCTTCTTTTGCAGGAAGCCTCCCAGCTGATCCCTAAGGAAGGCTGCCCAAAAGCAGGGACTGGGGCTGCAGGAACAACAGACACACCTTTCTGACCCCCTCCCAGATTTGGGCAGTCCATCAAATATTCCCTGCTCACAAGTGCCCAGGCTGGCAGCAATTCCACAGCTCCACCAGGCTTGCTGCTGCCTCAGGAGCCATCAGGATCCATCCCCAGCCCTGCAGCTCACCTCATGGACATGGGGGGTGTTGACAAAAACGTTCCCAAGGTCCAGAGTCTGAGAGCTGAGTTCAACCAAGGGTCCTTGGCCTTCCCCTTGGAGCTGCAGGGGCAGCCTGCTCTCACGGCCTGGGGAGAGATGTCCATTGCAGTACAATCATTCCCTCTGTTCCACTGCATCTTCCAGGCTGCCTCAGTGCTAGTTCCTGACTCTGAGCTGGATGCAACCAGCTCCTGATGCTGCAGGAGAAGATATGGACCCTTCTCTTCCCTCAGGAGATATCCCTTGGGGCTGACTTCTAATTTCTAACCCATTCCTCGGGCTGCTTTCCAATTTGAGCCACCAGTTTGCTGAGTTTAAAACATCTCTGGTGCCCTGTAGTGACAGGACAAGCAGTAATGGGTAGAAATTGAAAGAAAGGAAATTTAAGTTAGATATTAGTAAAGAAATTTTTACTGTGAGGGTGGTGAGGCACTGGAGCTCGGGCACCAATGGCCCGGATTGGCACCACGATCCTTTCCCTGGCAGTGATGCAGACCAGCTCGTGGCAATAATCCTGCAGGAAAAGAAACTGGCTCAGCACAGGACATTTAGTGCCATCCCCATGGCAGAAGAAAAACCATTTCTATAACCTTTCAAGGACATCCATTTACCTATTGCACCCTCAAATGAACACTAATTTCTACTAGTATGTCACATTTTAAAGGCACCGGAGCACTTTGCAAAACCTGTCTCTGTGGCCTTCAGCTCCTGTGTCACTTGGGTCATACCCATACCCTAGGCCACCATCATTTTTACTCTAAATTTGAAGGATGTTAAAGAATTCCTAAGGCCCTTCTAAGGAGCATGGAGCAAGGGAATACAGGACATTCCTCTTTAGGTTTCTATATTCCCACTGTCTGAGAATAGGACAAAGTATTCAACTGACTCTAAGCAGCAAAAGGAAGATGAGAAAACAGCTGCACCCAAAGAGATCCTGCACCTCTGGCCGCCTGCAGAAACATCAGTTGGCTCAGAACTCCCCTCTAACTTTGGCTCTCCAACCAAGTCAGGAGCAGAACAGTGCCAAGAGGCAGCAGGATGCTGTTGGAAAGGGCCTCTCTTTGCTTCCTTGCAAGGCTTCCTCCCTTCCATGCCATGTCCTAAATCTTTCTGTATGAACAAACCTCCAGATGCCAGCACTGAGATCAGACTTGCCAGGGCCTCAGCACTGCTGTTCAAAGCTTCCCACAAAAGCACCTTTGGCACGGAATGGGTGCCAGCTGACAGAGCAAGCACAGGGACAGGCATGGAGACAGAGCCCCAGCAGTGTCACTGCCACGGGCTCTGGGCTCACAGCTCTGCCTGCAGCTCGTACCTGCCCTGCACCAGCTCCTGCAGGCAGGTGCCCAAGTGCCCTGCAGCTCAGCATCCTCCTGCTGGCCAAGGGCACCCAGAGCCCAGTGTGCCTGTGCCAGGTGGGCTCACGGGCACAGCACATCCTCTGCCCTGGCCCTGCAGCTGTGCCATGCTCACTTGTGCTCTGGGACAGCACAGCTGCAAGGCTGCAGAACAGAGGGGCTGAAAAAGCACCATCTTTGCTCCAGCCCAGGGGCAGGCAGGGAAGCTGTTGCCAGTCAGGAAGGAGGAAAGCTCTCTGACCTCTTTGTTCCTCTGGTGTTTTCCATACTAATTAAATCCCTTCCAGTCTACCTAGAGATGGCCCAACATCTATCAAGAGCCCTCTGTCATTTTCATCCTGTTCCCTGTGCATCTTCCCTTGGCAATGCTCTGGGATGTGCAGGGAGGGAAGCAGAGCCTGTCAGGCCTGGCTGCAGTGCCTGCCAGCAGTGCCAAGGTGGGATTGGCTGCAGGCTGCCTGCCCATGGCCTGGAGCCCAGCTCACAGCATGCAATGGGCTGGAGCCAGGGTGCAGGGAAAACAATGGCTTTGGAGATGATTCTGTGTTTTGGCTCCTCCAGTCTCACCTTGATCTCGCTGGGGGTGAAGCGGATGCGCACGGGGGCAGAGGCGCCCGGCGGCACAGCACGGTACGCATCGCTGGAGCTCATGAGCTGGAAGTAAGGTGAGCTCTCCATGGACACCTTCACCACCTGAAGAAACTGCAGGAAAGACATAAAATGATGATTTTGCCACTTGTGGAAACAGGACCAGAGGAGACCTGTCTGTTCCCTGCTGACATCCCTCCCTGGCCCCTTTCCCAAAGCACTTTCAGCTGTGCAGGCACAGGCACATCATTCACAAGGCTGAGCTTGGATCCCTTCTGTCTGGCTCCAGCATTTTGGCCAGGGCCAGCAGGGCAGTGCCTGCTGCGAAGGAAGGGCCGAGCAGGTCAGCACCAGCAGGATGGAGACAGAGCACCTGAACCAAGCCATCTGCATATTCAACAAGGCCAGAAAACCTGCTGGCTTCTGCCTGCACACAGCCATGCAGTTGTCATGTTCCAGAGGGAGAATGTGCTACCTAAAAGCAGACCAGCACATTGTCCTGGGGGAAGGAAGAAATTCCCTTCTAGCAGACCAGGTTGGGGTAGGGATGTTGTGGGGATACAGTCAGGCAGGCAGAGCAGCAAGAGAGGAGACCAAACACTGTGGCCTTACTGGGAAGAAAAGAAACCTGAAAAGCAAAAGAAGGAACACAGCAAGACAATCCCTAAAACAAGGAGATGGCAAAGACAATTTAAATGGGCAGTAAAGCAGCAAAGAAGAATCATAAAACAATGAGAGCAATCAGCTTGCCAAAAGTGACAGAAACACAGTGACTATGGGCTTCAAAGGCATTTTCTGCCTGGAGAAACAGGACCAGCACTGACTGGCAGTGTGGCTCCAGTATGAAAAGCCAATCTTGGCTCTGCAGGGCTTCCTGCTGCCTCTGCAGGCAAGCTGGGCTGCTGGGCATTCCTGCCTGCAGCCAGCAGGCCAGGTTCTGCCCTCTGGCATTCACAGACACAGCACACAGGCATTTTCTAGCACATAGGTATCAACCCCAAGCACCAAAATGCTCTCCAAAAGTCTAAACCAGATGATTTGGACTCCCTCCTGTGTCTTCCCACCAGCCCACTCTTGGCACAAGCCTCACTTGAGAAAATGTTTCCCTGACTGAAATTCAAATGGTCTCAGTTTTCCTCTTTACAGTGGAACACAACTGCTGACATTTTTCAACTTTTTCCTTCTCAGCTCTCTTGGGAAACTGCAAAACAATCCCAATTTCTTCAAGTGAAGGTGGAAACCTCCAGGAGCACATGGCTTTGCATGTGCTGTGGTTCTCCCAAGGGAAAGCAGAGCACCGTGTTGCTTTTGGAAAAGCTGAGCAGAGCTGGATGAAGCTGTACAGGAGCCTGAAGTGGCACCCAAAGGCCTCTCACTGCTTCTGCTCCATCAGTCTGATTGCAGGGCTCTTTCAGAACACGGTTCCTGCAGTGCCAATGCCATGAATGAAAAGTCATTCCAGCATAAAGTGCAGAAGGCTCAGCCCCTGAGCTGACTGTGAGCTGCACAAAGGGAGCCAAACTGGCTGAGAGAGGCAGAGATTCCTACCAGGAGCCAAGATTAACCAAGGAAACACAGGACGTGGTATAAACTCAAGGCAAAGCTCAAGAGCAGGTAAGAACTGTACAGCCCTCAACATTCCTATCAGTCCAGAGCTCTCAAGAGCAGGAAACTCTTTTGGGATAGATACCATCAATGCATGGCCAAAATCTGGGGACAATTCCCAGTACAGGAAGATTTCCACAATCTTGCAGAACAAAGGTGCTGAAACATTTTCTTCTGGATGTGCTGCAGCAGATAACCTGCTTTGCTGTACACTGGGGGAATGACAGCACTCTCCTCTTCCAGCACAGTGTTGAAGCTCCAGGTGCCAGCACTTACCTTGTCCTTATTAATGAGAGACAGCACCATTTCAGAGACCTCCCCAGCGACGAAGTTCTGAAATACCAGCTCGGGTGGGGAAACCCCAAACACACTCCGTTTCGGGGGAGCTGGTGACAGCTGGAGAGGCGAGAGAGAGCAGGGAGAGCTTCAGCTGCTGGAAGGAAGGTTCATGAAGGATCCCCTACACTGATCCCCAGTGAAGCACAGACTCTTGGTGAGCACATATGCCCAGGACATACTGGGCAAACAGTGGCTCACCCACCTCTGCTCTGAGCTGATCAAGAACTGCTTGATCCGTTTAGAGCAGGCTCAAGCCAAGTTGCTCTTTTTATTTCTCCAGCTTTCCTTCTCCAGAATGCCAGGCAGCCCTTTCCTTAAGCACAGCCCTGTGCCCAGTGGAGCACCGACTGAGCACAAATGTACATCAGATTCAATTTGGGGATGTCCTTTACTCTGAGACAGGGAAACCCAGGACCACACAACTGCAAATACCTGTTTTGATCTAGAACTTAGGCATCAGGAAGAAGAGAACAGTACTAGAGGAGGTGTGAGAGATGAGGTGATATTTGGCTGAAGCCAAAAGGTTTTTAAGTGAAAGAATGGAATTTGTTAGTTCTATGTGTTGTTTGTGGTTTGGATTTGTTCGGGTTGGTTTGTTGGGTGTCGCAGGGAGAGGGACAGGGTTGAAGACCTGAGCAAAAGGAAGGAGGATGAGAGGGGAGGGGACAGAAAAGTTGGTGGTCAGAGAGAATGGAAGCTCCCGAGTACCCCTCCAGGGGGAAAGGGGCCAGGGACTGCCCCAGCTGGGTACAAAGGGGATACAAAGATTGCCTTTTTGTTGGAGGCTGTGTTTGCTCCTCTCTGGGGGCAGGGAGACACACGCCCGGCTCAGCTGAATTGGTACTAAGAAACACTTTTCTTTTGCTTTGATGATTTTGTCCCCTTTCATTGCATTTCAAAGTTACTGCCTTTCTAACAGAGGTAAAGGCAACAAGAAAGTCAGGAAGTCAGGTAAAGGCAAAAATGAAGTCTGGAAAAAGACAAGTGAATGAGCATAGAAGGCAAGTGAATGACAATGCTGAATGAGGATAAGGTTCAGTTATTTTCTCAGCAACTTGGCTAAGAGTAGAGTTGGTATCTCCTTTTTCCATGGGCTTTAAATCGGTGCTTTTTTGTAATTATTGCCATCTTATTTCATGCCATTGTAGAGGCATGTCTGGAATGACACAACAACAGCAAATGCTTCTGGAGCAGAGACATTGCTTGGAGAAAACTCTGCCCTGCTTTGCCTGCCTTCTCCAGCCACACTGCTGTCACTGCAGAGACGCAAGCAGGTCTCCTGTGTGACTCCACGGGAGACACAGTCTGCTGAAGAGAGTGGCTGCAGCACACTGTCCCTTGGCTGTGCCCTTCCCTGAGGTGTTCCCAACACCCCTCTCCAGGGCAATTCTTAACCAGTTTGTTCCGTGTCGCTTGCTGCCAATTTCCTGCTCAACAGCCCACCTCAGTCACCTACCCCTTTGGACTGTGCTTTATACTGAGCCAGTCCTGCCAGAAAATCAGCTTTAAACACAACTCTGAGTAGGCACTGATCCAGATAAAGCACATCCATTCCCCTCTGCCCAGGGCCACTCCCCTGTACATCTGGCAGCCTGCAAAATCTAACACCCTGTCCAGGTCCCAAAACGTTGTTCCAACTCAAAGTATTAATGCAATTTGTTTTGCTAAATCTGAAGTCATTCCTGCAGATCCTTGGCCTTCAAAGGCCAATGCTGCCACTGTGGAGGGAATCCTGTGACCCCAAGCATTTGATGGTGACCACACCAAAGCACGAGGTGGCTCCTTCAGCAGGAGAATGGCAAATGGCAATGTTGTGCCTTTGTGTCCCCAGCCTTGCCCCTGTTAGCAATGGCAGCTACACTCCAGCACAGCCCAGCAGCTCCAGCAGAGGTTATTTGTGTTGGATTAGTGCAGATCAGGACTCCCAGTCCACCACTCCCAGCAGTTTGCAATGACAGCAGGACTGGGACAATGAGGGATTTTGCTGGAGCCTGTCACAAGCACACACCCTCTTCAAACTTCCTGTTAAACAGAAAGGAAAAGAGCAGGAAAAGGCTACCTTTTGACGAATCTCACTCCTGTCTACACATGGGCCAACTCTGGGCAGAATACTCCCCCCAGTGCTGGCCTCCTTCTTGGTGGTGAGAAACTCCTTCTGGAACTTAGAGGGAAGCAGCTGAAAGGAAAAAGAAAAAACAAAATAAAACAAAACAAACACCAGGAAGCACCTCAGAGATGTGCTTGTTCAGAAAGGCTTTCCTTGAACAAGTGGCACTGATGAATAATTGGTGATCACAGCTACTAGGACAGTTTTGGAAGCCCTGGAAGTTACCTGCTGAAATACTTAGCAGCAATAAATTAATAATACAGAGTGCAATACACATACTCCAGCCACATGGCTGTGTCCCATTAGTCTCTCTGTGATTGGATGGGACATGGTTGGGGATTTCTGCTCTTTGGGCATTTGTTTCCTCTTAGGTTTCATTGGATTGAGGCAGTGACCTTTTCAGAGAGTGGGGAGGAGCTCTCAGGACTGCCTGAACTCCATCCCTGCACAACACTCAGAACTCACAGCCAGGAGATAGCACTGCTGGCTGAGTCCAAGGGAAGCAAGCAAGAAAAGCTGTACCAAGAGTGAGGTGCACAGGAATGTGTCCAAGTTTTAGTTCTCTCTGTTAATTAGCATTTGTTTTTCTCTGTCTGGGCTGACAGGGCCCTCGACAGAAGAAAACAGAGGGATCTCCTTGGCAGAGCCTCAGCAGTGGGGCATCTTCAGCCAAGTGAGCTGCAGACAGCAAGGGGCCTTTGTGGCCCTGGCTCCAGGGCTGCCTGCAGGGCTGCATCTGTGCCCACCCAGGAGCTGGGAGAGAACAGCTGCTTTGGAAGCTCTTCCAGCTGGGACCAGCCGTGGCTCTTAAGGCTTTGGACAGAGTTTGAGCTTTCCCCCCACATGCCCAGGTGCCCAAGGGCAGGATGGTCAGAGCAGCACAGGTGAGTGCCCAGCCTGACAGAAGGAATTGCTGTGGCAAAGGGAAGGAAAGAAGCCCATGCTCAGGGCCTCAGCTGTACTTTGGTTTCACTTGGCTCCGCTGGCACAGCCAGGCAAGGCACTGGGCTGTCCCTGACACATCCCACAGTGTTCCCTACTGCACCAGGACAGCCCCCAGCACCAGGAGCAGGCACAAAGGGCTGGGGAGGGGCTCTGCAGCTTCACAGCACTGCTGGACAACAGGGGCAGGGAGAGCAGGGACAGCAGGGCAGTGCCAGCCTGAACACAGCCCCAGGGGCTACTCACAGTGTTGGGCTTCAGCCCTTCCCTCAGCAGGAGTCGAGGCGTTGGTGTTCTTCCTGGGAATCGGGACGCCATTTCCAAGGGGTGATGTCACAGATGAGTGACAACTCCTCAACAGAACTGGAAGGAGCAACAATGGAACTCTGAAAATCCAGAACCCAGTTCATGGCAGACTCAAGGGATATACTGGTGCTAAAGATTTTATATGATTTGAAAGTAGCTAAGTGCTCATTCGGCATAAGTAGCTAGTATTGTTAGGCCTCTAGTTGGACTTTATTTGAACTCTATGGCTACCTTGGCAATTCAAAGATGGATTGTACTGAAACCTGGAGCTAAAATGCTGAACATTAATAATACTTAGAACAGAGTAATAATAATTAATAATACTTGGAACAGAGATACAAAGCTGTAGCTTAAATATTATTTAAAAACAGCTTGAGTGGACCTCCTCCTCTTTAGGCTAAACAACCCCTGCTCTCTCAGCTGCTCCTCACAGGACTTGTGAGAGACTGGAATGTTATGGCTAATGGCTTAAATATTGCTATAAAGGACTTTTTGCCTGTTGTGACAAAACTGAATAAAGAAGCTGAAACCCCCCAAGCCCACCCTTCCCTTAAAATGCCTCCTGACTGGAACTTGGCACTGTGAGTTAGGCTGCCTAAGGGAACTTGAGACAAAATCAAGGTGACACTATTGTCCTATTAGCTCAGGTCTGGGGAAAAGTGAACAAGGCTGAGGAGAAAAATATATCCCCACTAAAGCCAAACCCAGCAGCTGTCCAGAAAATCAGCTCTGTCTGCCTTCAGGCTGGGGAAGTCACAGCCACAGACTCGTCTGCTGAGGCCAGGTTTGCACACAAACCTCCCAGCAACAGAGGGGGAAGGAGGAAATTTTGGGGGTGTGGCACAACCTCTGGTAAGGGGCAGTGGGCACCCATCCTCCCTCAGACAAACTGGCTCAGCTCTAAAACCCCCCAGTCCCAGAAGGCCACATCCAGGGCACATTCCCTTGAGGGACAGCTGAGGGGGTGTCATAACCTATCCAAGACCTCCAAAGTGCCCCCAGAGCCATTCCTGAGGCCTTGCACCAGATGACTGCATGGCATGCAAAGTAACACAACAGATCTGAAAATCCACAACCCAACTCATGGCAGACTCAAAGGATATACTGGTGCTAAAGATTTGATATTATTTGAAAGGAGCAAAAGCCAGAGCCAAACTTGCCCCTCCCCAGGGATGTACCTGGGCAGTCCCACCTTGCCCAAATCTGCATTAATCCATTGGAGTCTTACATTTTGTGAGGCCTCACCACAGAGAAGACCAAAGGAGGATTGAATGGGATGGGATCCATGGAATGGTGATATTTTCTACTAAATCTGTCTCTGTCACTCTCTTTCTTCCCCCCTTCCCATCTCCCTCCCTCCCCCCCTCATTTTTCTATTTCTTTCTCCCTCTCCCTTCCTCACATTTACTGTTCTATAAAATCCAAACTATTGACTTTGGCATATGGTCTCATTTTGCACCTTAATTCAGGGGCATCTCCTTAATAATTTTAATAACCAGATCATAACAACCCACTGAAACTTGAACAGAACTCATTCACCTATAAGTAGTTTAAATAAATACTATAGGAAAACATGTATAGACTAGTATATTTAGGAAATGTTGCATTTCCTCAGTGAGAAAAAAGCACCATCAGCAGACCATGTATTGTTCATCCCCTCAGCTGTACATGCCACCGAACGGAAGACTGGCATTAGCCCATCCTGTATTTCCCTTTGGCATTCTCTTTCAGAGCACAGATGTGACAAAACCAGAAAGTACAACTTGAGTCAATCTTTACCTTCAAACAAAACTCCGGGATCCTTCGCACAGGCCAATGCCTTGCCTGTTCAGGACTCCCTTGCAGAAACCAATGTTCTGCAAATACGGGAGTCCCTCACAAAGACCAATGGTTTCCGGTTTATGGAGTTGCTCACAGAGACCAATTCTCCACGAAATCACGGGACTCGTAGAGAGCAGTCTCTGCGAGCACTTCGCGCGGCGAATCGCCGAGTGCGAATGAGCGGCAGGGCCGGCTGCGGGCGCTGAGGCCGCGGCGCCGTCACAGACGCTGAGGGCCCGGGCGCGGTTACCGGGCAACCGCGGCACCGAGCCTGGGGCCGGGCCGCATCGGTCCCGCCTCGTTGCTCCCTCGGTTCCCTCTCGTTCCGCCTTCCATGTGCCCGTGTCCCCGCTCGGTCCCCGCCTGTTCCAGCCCTGGTGTCCCCTCGGTCCCCGGGCACAGCGGGCTGGGTTCGCTCCCGGGCCCGGAGGCAGCGCTCCACGTCTCCAGAGCCCCGGCCCCAGCTCCGGGCTGCTCCTCCCCCACGGGAAAAGCCCAGCAGTTTGTGTTCAGCGATAGTACAAATGGGAAGCAGGCAGCTGCAGGTCCTGGGCGCTGACATTTAGCTTCTCGTTCTTAGGGACACACAAGTAGTTTCCACAAGTAATTTCCTGGTGTAATGTTTGTCACCTAATCTGCAGCCAGCAATCAGTGCTCCAGAAGACTCAAGTTATCCCATCCTGTATTTCCCTTTGGCATTCTTTTTCAGGGCACAGATGTGACAAAACCAGAAAGTACAACTTGAGTCAATCGTTACCTTCAAACAAAACTCCGGACTCCCTCACAAGGACCAATGCCTTGCCAGTTCAGGACTCCCTTGCAGAAACCAATGGTCTGCAAATTTGGGAATCCCTAGCAAAGATCAATGCTTTGTTGTTCTTGGAGTTGCTCGCAGAGACCAATTCTCCACAAAATCACAGGACTCGTAGAGAGCAGTCTCTGCGAGCAGTTCGCGCGGCGGATCGCCGAGTGCGAATGAGCAGCAGGGCCGGCTGAGGGCGCTGAGGCCGCGGCGCCGTCACAGCCGCTGAGGGCCCGGGCGCGGTTACCGGGCAACCGCGGCACCGAGCCTGGGGCCGGGCCGGGCCGGGCCGCGCTGCTTTGCAGAGGACATTGGCACTCCTGCTACTGACTTGACTTCAGTGCTTTCTGAAGAGTCTTTCTGTATTTCTGAAAGTTTACAATGTGGTGATAAAGGCACCTATGGCAGGTCTATACACGGCTCTTTGTATAGCACTAGGATGCTGTCCTGGCTGGAGCCCCAGCAGGGGCTGAGGGAGCTGGGAAGGGGCTCAGCCTGGAGCAAAGGAGGCTCAGGGGGCCCTTGTGGCTCTGCACAAGTCCCTGCCAGGAGGGGACAGCCGGGGGTCGGGCTGTGCTCCCAGGAACAGAGACAGGAGCAGAGGGAATGGCCTCAGGCTGGGCTCAGGGTGGGCACCAGCAGGAGTTTCCCCATGGAAAGGCTGCTCAGGCCTTGGCAGGGGCTGCCCAGGGAGCTTTGGGGTGCCCATCCCTGCAGGTGTCCCAGGAAGGGCTGCAGGTGGCACTCAGGGCTCTGGGATGGGGACAAGGTGAGCATCAGGCACAGCTGGCACTCCATGGTCTCAGAGAGCTTTCCCAACTTTAATGATTCTATGATTCTATGATTCTATGATTCTATGATTCTATGAAGGGATGATTCAAAACAGATTTTAACTCTCAATCTATCATACACAAATATGACAAAGGTCAAAATTCACCTGAAAGAAATTTAAGATTATTCTTTAAGATTGAAATAATCCTATGTCAATGTTGCGTACAACATTGTTACATACAATATTGTAAAGCCATATAAAATAAGAGCCTTGTTACCCTTGTAAATTATGGCTCGGGCCTGCTGCTTCGGCTAAGTACAGCTAACAGGTAGCCTGACAAGTTCTGTGAGAAAGGAATTTGCACCTGTGAGAAGAAAGACTTCTACCCACATCTTCTATCCAAGAGACAAGAATGTAAACCTCGTTAGGGAGGAAAGGTTTTGACTAACACGTACTTTAGCAACTACTAACCAATGAACCAAGTTGCAGTAAATTACCAACCAATTAAAATGAAACACAATGCCTTTAGAAAACCATATAAATGTGAGCTGTGAAGAATAAAGATGGGCTGTTGTGCATGAAGAAATAGGTGTCTTGCCCGTCTCTACAGCAACACGCAGACAGCATTACATGAACTGCCCTTGGGTTTAACATCTTCAGTGAAAAGTTAAAGTGGACCTCTCTATTAGGAAAGGATTATTGGTTCAAATTTCCTTGTCCTTGAAGAGAATTCAAAAGTCTTTATAGACATATTATTGCTTATGTAAATACAAACACCTTTGTGTTAACATGTAGAGATACATGCTGATTAACATTATTGACAGACCAATGGAAGAGGAAAAATAATCAGATTTTATAGGCTGATGTCTTCCCTCTAATACCTGGCCTTTCTGGCTGAGATGCCAGACTTATGACCACACTGCTTAATTTGTTTTCAGTTAAAGAGGATGCAGAGTGGAGAGAAAAGCTGTGTCTCCAATGAGGCCTGGCCTTGTACACATCTAGTAAAAATGATATTTCTGTGACTGAAGGTTCTCAAAAGGCAGATCTTTGTCTTGGAAATGCAACTCTCAGTCAGTGACTTGGTTGGCAGAAGGTGAATGGAGGATTGTCAGCTGTTTGCAGACTCTGGGATGATGGTACAATATTGCAGAGATTGCTATTTACCTAATTCCACGTGTGTTGTAAGTTTTGTCTGCTATTTGAAATATTCCTGATTGTTGTATCCAAATTATTCCTAATTGCTGTAAGTTTCTCGTCCACTCCATGTATTATTTTACTATGATGTTTCTTCATACTCATAACAAAAGACATGCATCTCATTCTTAAAAAACATAAAAGGATGATTGAATGTTCTTAATGCCTTAAGTACATTCAAATAATGCAATATGTACATTAGAAAGTTGGATGACTAATCATTTTGAATAATGCAATAGTTGCATTAGAAATTTGGAAAAAAGATCATCACACCTAAATCCCAACTGGGTGTAGCACAGTGAAGCCTCATTGATCCATTACCTTCAGGAGAAGATGTGCCTGTGTTTTATCATCAGCAGCTCAAAGCAGTGACCTGTTCATGCCATCAGATACTGATCAGCTCTGAGAAAATGAGGCCCAGTGCAAAGAGAAATAACCTCATCCCCTTGCAGCCTTTGTGGCCAGAGCAGGAGCAGGAGGAGCACTGCCCAGACACGGCTGTGTCTGGAAACTGACAGAGGCAATTTGCCAACAAAAGCCTCATGGCATCCTCATGGTACAGAGCTCCTACGAGCCTTCTCCAGTTACTCCCTGTTCCAGCTCCCAGGAGGACATTCAGGGATGTCAAAGATTAACATTTCCAGCTAATGGACTTCCTCATACTTCTCAAGTAACTGGATTTTAGAACAATGGTTATTTTCCATTTTCCTAAGAGGCATTGGACATTATTCTTTTCTCTTCTCATGCTGCAAAACCCTGTGTCAATGACTTGATAGAATTTGGTAAGTTTTGTTGATTGTAATTGGTCTTTTATCTATCTTACCCCATATCTAACAGATAACCAGTGATACCCTTGATGAGATAATACCCTCACAAGAGTGAGCTGTTTCAGCATCAGAACATAGGAGCCTTTTTTAAATGAATGAAAAGGGGGAGATGTCATAGACAGGCAGAATAATGATAAAAGAAAGGCCCTATGAAATCAGGCCTTGTTCTGCCATATTAATAGCTGGCCTGTCATCTCTTCTGAGTGCAGCTAAGCAGTTACAAGTTCCCATGAGAAGCTCTTTTGAGAATGAGACTTTGTGACCAATCTATTCTGAGGGTGAAAAACAAATGCACCTGCAACAACAAGGGATTTGTCCCATGAGAATCAGTGAAGAGAAAAGGTAAACAATACAGCAGAGAGATTTGAGGAACAAGTAACATCTATTTTATTAACCAATAATAGAATAACTGCTAAGAAATCTATTACTAACTAAAGTTGGCCACGAGGTCTGTCAAACTGTGTACAATGAGTTGTGGGAATAAATAAAGAGTTCTTCTCCATCTCAGCTGGGTACTCTGGGATTGCAGTTCCTCCCTTCTTTGAGGCTTTGGGTTCCCCCTTCTTTGGGGCTTTGGTTTGCCTCTTCTCTGGAGCTTTGGGTTCCTTCTTCTTTAGGGCTTTGGTTTCCTTCTTTTCTGGCACTCTGGCTTCCTTCTCTGGAATTTTGGTTTCCTTCCTCTCTGGGAATTTGGTCTCCTTCTTTTCTGGAAGTTTGTTTTTCTTTTCTGGGAGTTTCTTTTCCTTCTTCTCTGAGGCCTTGGTTTCCTTCCTCTCTGATGCTTTGGTGTCCCTCTCTGGGGCCTTGGTTTCTTTCTTCTCCGTGACTTTCTTTTCCTTCTTCTCTGGGGCCTTGGTTTCCTTTTTTGGGGTTTTGCTTTCCTTCTTCTCTGGGGCATGGGCTTCTTTCTTCTCTGGGGCTTTGGTTTTCCCCTTCTCTGGTTTTGGATGTTTCTTCCCCACAGAGACACCCTTCTTCTGCTCCTTCCCCCTCTCTTCCTCCTTCTGCCTCTCTTCCTTCTCTAAGGCTTTTGCCTCGTCCTCACGCTTCTGAGCCATCTGCTTCAGCTCCCTTCTGCAGACAAAATAGAAAACATGGGTCAGAGTCTCCACCAGAAATTTGGGCTCCCTAGTCATTCCTTGACCCTGAGGCCATTTCTGTGATTTCTCCTCAACCCACAGAGGTTGGGAACATCCCAAGTGAGGGCATTGGCAGAAGGGGCCTCCAGGACCAGCCAAACCTCAGCTTTGCCATCAGAAGCTCTTGACTGTGCAAGCTCCCTCTGAAGGCACAGCCAGACCCCTCCAGCCCCTGCCAAAGGCTGATCCAGCAGCTCTCTGTGCTGGTGCCTGAAAACGCCCTTTGTCTCTTGGCTTCCCAGTTTAAAGCAGAGCACAGATTGCTGACAGCTGCTCATCTCTCCTACAGTTCTTACTCAGCTCATTCAGCCCCCTTCCTCCTAGGCATGGCTGAAGCATGATTTTAAAGAGTTCAGATTTCAGCTGAGGGTGAGAAGCAATTCCCATTGATCAGGATGTAAGTCAGATAGGCAGACCATAGGTTAATGATTATGAGATGCTTGAGCTGGAGCTGATTGTTCTGTTGTTTACCATGAGGAGCTTCTTTCTAGAAGGAAGTGGAGGAAGTGAACTGTTATAAGAACATCTTGAAACCAGTAGAACAATGGTTAGCACCTGGGCTTGATGTCACTCAATCACTAAGCAGGGGACCTTGGATCGTGCCAGAGGGTCACAGAGACCTGATGAAGACATTCCTGACTTCATCCCTTAAGACCACTGACCCAATTCAAGGGAAGAATTGCACAGGTGTGAAGGACCAATGACCTCATTTGAATACAGAGTGGGGATGGGAGGTGCTGGGGCTGTGCAGATGTATTGTATGTAAGATCTTGGGCAATAAAGAGAGGGCAAAGCACCTTGGACAGGGCGGTCACACCTTTTAGGGACGGCTCTGGTGCCGCCCGACGGTGTTAATAAACATACCAATGTCTAACTCTAATTAGTTAGAGAGTCTCTGTCCCTGATCTTCAGTTTTAATGACTCCTAGCCTGCTCCTTCATGAGAACAATCCTATCAGTCAGAAAGCAAAGGCTGCAGGAATTCCTCTCCTGCAAGACGGGCTCTTGTCAGCCAGATTTCCTGCTGGAACCCAGCTGGGACCAAGCAAACCAGTGCTGGCTGCCATGGAAACCATTGGAAGCAGCCTCGTCCCTCTCCTCCCCATGAAACCAACTTCAGCCTGGCCTGAAGAAGTCCTGATGCACAGGCTTGCTTTAGCAGCCTCCACTCCCAGCTCCACACTTGGCCTGTGTGTCCTGAGCTGGGCTGCCTTGCTGGAGCTGAGCTTCTCCTGGGCTTGCCTCCTGCTGCAGCTGCAGGGGAGCCTCAAGGACATGAGCTTTGCTGGCTGCTGTCCCACCATAAGGAGAGCCCTGGCAGATCAGCAGTGCAAGGACTTGCAATGCTGTGGCAGGAGCAGGACCCAAAGCAAGGTTTGGTCTGTGCCCCATGCCTGCCCATACCACAATCCCACTGTTTTGGTGAAGAAGGGAGATGGTGAGGAAGATGCCACTCAACACCATGGACTTCAAGACACCTCTAGAGGCAGTGCCAAGGCAAGCCCAGAGCCCAGCTCCCTGCAGGCAGCAGCTAAGCCAGGAGGGCTCAGCACTCAAATAGAGAAGAAGAGTTCTGTCTCAACAGAAGAAGGTCCTTCCTCTCTTGGCAGCCAGGGAGCTCAGAGGGGCCATCCCTGTGCTGCTGCTGGCCTTTGCTCTGCAGCACCTCTGAGCTCAGAGGCCTTGGAGCAGGGAAGCCCTGCAGGGACAATAACCCATGGCAGAGCAGGAGCCCATGGAAGGCTGACTCACCTGTCCCTGAGAGGGGCCTGAGAGCCACAGTTGATCTCCCGGGGGCTCAGGGAGGAGCTGACACCTGAGGCCTCCCCGGGCACCAGCACCTCGCAGCTGGGGCCTCCCTCCACGTGGCACAGCCCCGGGACACTGCAGGTGCTGCTGAGGTGGCCAGAGAAGGGGGAGGAGACCTGCTGGCTCTCTCCTGGCTGCAGCACACCTGACAGTGGCAGGATCCTGAAAGCCTGGATGGAAGACAGGAGAGATTGAGGTGCTGAGCATGGGAATGGATGCAGAAGAGCATCTTGGAGCAAAGTGCAGCTGTAGCCAGAGGGGCCTATTCCCCCAACACTGCCAGAATCACCCTCACCTCATCCTGCATCCATGCCACTGACCAGTGCAGGGACCATGGGGAAAATCTTCTCCCATACTCACGGGTCAATGCATTAATTAGTACATGACATGAAAGTGAACTGGGATGTCTCCTGGCAGGAGAAATTCTCTCTCATGCACAACTTGCCTTTAAAAAGTTTCAAAACTTCCTGCTTTTAGAAAAGGAGGAGACTCAGAGTGAGAGCTCTTGGAGCTGAGGGAAGGGATCCAGCCCAGCTCATCTGACTCCTGAGGCTCTTCCCCTCTCTCTCTGATTTCAATGCTGCATTCTCAAGCTGCTACAGCAAAAGCTCTTGCCAAAATTTCCTGTGGACCACCTGAGGAGTTCCAGGGGGTGCAGTGCTCTCCACAGATGCTGCACAGGGTCCCTGGGCAGCCCCACAACGTGTCCTGCAAAGAGCAGCTGCTCCAGCAGCACTTTGTGATGGGCCTGCAGGGATGGGAGGCCCCTCTGTGGCCAATGCTGAGGGCCCCCAGTGGCACTGGCAGCTCCAGCCCTGCTTGCCACACTGACAATGGGCAAGGGAGACAGATTCCCTCTTGCCTTCTCCGCTCCCAGGGGAGTGTGCGCCACGTCCAGGAAGCACCTGAACCCCTCCAAGCCTCGTGGCAGCTGAGGGTTTGCAGGAGTTGGTGCTGGCACCTGACAAACAAGCCATTTTCTATGCTGGGAGCAAGAGACAGCCACTTTGCAGAGTCTCCCTTTGTCAGACAGCTCCAGGGCCAGCAGTGCAACAGCAGCTCTGGGTGAAAGCAGAGCCCTGCAAACAGGGAGTCTGGCTGCCTTGGGAAGAGGCTCCATGGAGATCAGGACTCATCCCAGCTGGCTCTGGGAAGGAAGCTGGAGGTGTTACCATGAGGATGCAGAGAAAAGCCTCATCTTACATTGGGAAGGAAACAAGGCAAAAAATCCCACACTCAACACAGGCCTGTAGGATCTGAGTCAGCTTCTCCAAGGAAAACTCTCCTGTTTCTCCCTCCCCCTCAGCCCATGTCCAGCCACTGGCCCTGCTGCCCAGCCACTGTCAGGGCACAGCACAGCAGGGCAGCAAAAAGGGAGCTCAGCATGAGCAGGACTTGGTGCTGGCAGGCTGGGGAAGCAACACAAGCACTGGATGGACAAGAAAATCTACCTCTGCTCCTGAAGGGTGGCTACAATCCTGCACTTCTTTCAGGGCTCTGGCTGTATCCTCCCTTCTAACCCTGAAGTGCCTCCATTGAGATGCTGGGGAATCTGAACCGGCTCTCTTCTCCTTTGGTGGTTGAGGTTGGAACTTAGGTGGGCAGAGCTCATCTCTGGAAAATAAGATAACCATGAACAGGGACCTGCAGTGGGAGGGAGGGACACCTGCACCAGCAGCTCCTGGCCAGGATGCAGCCCCTGGGTGGGTGCTGGAACATCAAACTGAGAAATGGTTGGATCCAGCCCTTCCCAATCCAGGCTGGGCAGGTCTGTTCTAAAGGCAGCCCAGGGATGACACTAAGGTGCTGGAGCAGCTGCAACTGCTTGCACTGAGCAACTACAGAGGACAGCCATTAACACCTGGTGGGGATGCAGAAAGCACAGTGGGAGAGGGAAAGACAGAGAAGGCAGCAAAAAGGTGAGATTTGAGACACCGAGGGGCAGACCCAGCCAGTGCCCAGCCAGCACAGCCCCCCCAGTGCCCAAGGCCAGAAACTCTGCAGCTCCACCAGGGATTTATCAGGAATGTTCCCCTGACACTGCTGGGGGGTTGGTTGACATTTTCCAACACTCCCAGGCGACTCAGGTCCCATTCCCCATCCATCCATCCATCTATCTAGCCATACATACACAGGCTGTGGTGCTGGGATCCTGCCAGGCTCTGCCAGCCTTGGGCTTGGGGAGATTTCTGCCAGCCGTCCTGAGCTCCGTAATTGTGCTCTCTGTTCCAGGAAGCAGGCAAGAAAGATTTAAAAACAAAACAAAACAAAACAAACCACAACAGAGAAACCTATAAACCTTCAACAGCTCAACCCTGCTCAAGTTATTTCTTTAGGGACAGCTATCACTCTCCAGCTGAAGTGCTGGGCTTTTGGGGAAAAAGAAAATTACATGTTCACCTCCAAATTGAAAAGGATTAAGGTAAGAGAACCTTTCAAACTACAAATTATTGGCCCAAAGCTTTTACCTTTGCAAGAAATCTCTAGTTAAGACCAGCCTGACAGTTAAACAACTGGTTCTTGTGGTGGGGAGAAACCCTCCTCTTTAAGGGAAGCAGCCTGAGAGTTGAAAGCAACTGTTTGGTCAAACTTCAGGCTACCTGGCACAGCCTGCATTGCCTGTCCTTCCTGTTCACTGATTGACAGGCAGTGCCACAATGGCCCAGGTTCAGATGTTTGGTGCCATCCAGGGAATTTGGCATCGCCATTTCAATATGTTTTAAGAGAAGTTTCAGTCCTTGCAACCACTCTTCAAATGCCAGCTTTCCTTTCTTTTACAGAAAGCTCAAGGTTCCCAGAAGTCTTCTGACATCCTCTTTTGTGCTCACAGAGATGACATTTTCAAACAGGTGTTTCCAAAGTTAACATCATTTGAAAGAAGAATGAACTCAAATGCCCCTGGATTCCAGCTCAGCCGAACTCCATTCTGTGTCAGACCCTGAGATTCCCACCCCTAAGGCAGGATCTGTTTGTGCCCCCCATCCCTGCTGTCCTTCTCCCCAGCAGCCTGTGCCTGTTTTCCCCGGCAGAATCCCTGTCCCTGTGCCCCCTGCAGGAGCAGCTGCCCACAGGCTCACATCTCCCCTTGCCCTCACCAGGGGGTTTCTCTCATCCCCGAACACGCCGATGGCGACGTTGGTGCGATGAGTGCCCAGGGCCTGCACTGCCACCACCACTGGGATCTCTGCTGTGCTCTGGGGCTGCACAATCCCACAGGGCTTGGGGCTGGAGTAGAGCACAGCAGAGTCCTCCTTGCGTTTCTGGAAGGGACAGAATGAAATGCAGCTTCAGAGGGACCTCTGAGGAAACTTTAGACTCCTTAACATCCACTGCAACAGCAACTTACACACACGTTTAAAACTCCCCAGGACAAAGGGAAAAGGCACAAACAAGATGCAAGGATTGTAGGCTTAGCCCTCCCAGGGGATCCTGCAAAGAGGCTGCCAGCACAGGCATTGGTGTCTGTGGATGCAGCAGATCTTCACAACCCTCTGAGATCTCCCACAAGAAAACACCCTGAACTGTTTCCTCAGGAGCTTAAACTGCCTCCTCAAGTTTACAGTCAGGTAGGATCCTGTTCTCAGCAGATCTTTAAGACTGAATAGAAACCAGCAAGCTCTTATCCAAACCCTTTATCCCCTAATAATCTCCTCAGTAATATTTGACAGGAGCAGGTGGATGTGATGCCAAACCTGGGGAATAAGCCCATAGCAGCCAGGAAGGTGGCTGGGATTCCTGATGGTGATCTTTCCCTCGTAGGGCACCTTCAGGAGGCACTCATCGTACTGCAGCACTTGGGGTGACACTTGGAGCTCAGGAACAAGACATCTGGGCAAAGAGATGACCCCAGGGCAATCAGAGATACTGAGAGAATGGAGAACATTTACCCCCAAAGATTGTGAAATGGAACAGAGCACATTGGTCACTGTCAAATGCACATTGAACAGCCCTACAGGGATCAATTGCCTTCTACCTCTTCCCACTCCAACATGTCTTGTCAAGGAGGGGCAAACCCTGAGAGGCAGCACCCAGAGGCTGCCAAGTGCCCCAGGCAGAGCACTTTGTGCCACAGCTGCTTCAGCCCCTCCTTTAGCCAGGAAGGCTGCAAGGACTCCTGGAACAGTGCCAGTGAGCCACGAGCTCTGGGGGAGCCTTCCCAACAAGGATCAGTGCTCCCTAAGGCTCAAGGAACACACAGCTCCAGTGTCTCAGTACAAATGACTCCCTTCTCTGCCATGGTGCTGTTGCCCTGCCTGAGAACTCAGCTGTTGGCCCCAGCCCTGGAGGGCACAAGACAGCAGCTGCCCCACAGAGGGGCTGATCAGCCCTGCCAGGCCCTGCAGCTCCCTGGCTCCTTCCCTGCACAGCTCCAGGCACTGCCTGGCCCCAGCTCCAGCTGCTGGACAAAATGGCAGCCCAGGCACTGCCTGCAAGGCTCTGCCTGGGACAGGGAACAGCACCAGGGAGCTGCATCCCTCTGGGCATCACACTGACACCCACAGCAGCACAGCAGCATGGAATTCTGCTACAACAACTTTGGGTCTCAACTCTGAGAACATTAAAGCTCCAAATGGGAAGCACAGGGAAGGAGAAAAACTGGAGCTGACCTGCCACATCAAGGGCTGCTTTCCCCTCGTCAGACCTTGCCCTCCCCACTCTTGCTGGGAGCCACTTCCCCCCTGCCCTGTGCCCTCATGGACAGAGCCAGACCCTGACTCTCAGCAGCTGCCTGGTGTGGCCCAAACCAGTGCACGGTGCTCACAACCAGCACAACTCCACCTCTTGCAGGAAGAAGGAGAGGAGGCCCTTGGGAAATTTGTTTCACCTCAAGCACCAAACACCAGGCCAATCAATGATATCATTCCTGGTCCCTTCAGAAGAGGGCCCAGGACCCTGCTGGGCTGTGAGCAGAGGTGCTTTTCAGCACAGGCTGCTGCCCAAGCACTGCTGTTCTCATGGCCAGCTGGCACAACATGAGGGCATTCAGCAGCACTTCTCCTTGGCAGCTGCAGCCAGCAAAGCCTGGGCAAGGCAGGGCCTGGGGGAGGCCAGGCAAGGGCTGGTACCTGGCTGTGATGATCAGGGCTGCCACTCCCTTGCCAACACCCTCCAGGTCCACCAGCAACCTCCTCCAGAATTCCATGACGGTGTTGGAGCACAGGGTCACCTGGGGGAAGAGAAGAACAGTCAATTCTTCCTTACAAAAGCTCATTACCCACGTGTGATATCCTCCAGTTCCTGAGGGAGGATTTGGCCTTAATTCTTCTGCTGCTCCATGTGTAGAGCACAGTCTCAGAGTAACAAAAGCCACAAGGCAATGCCAGATTTGTTAAACACACCTTGCACTCAGAACACAGGTCAGCTACATTAAAACTTTAGACTACAGCTCTATGCACCACTGCATTCAAATTAAGGGGCCAATTTCTCATCTGACGACAAAGACATTCATGCAGAGGAAATCTGACTTGAACACAACGAGTTCAGCTTCACAGCAGGAGGCTGAGGGCAAAGTGTGGCCCAGCAGGTGCTGGACAGTTCATGGCTGCAGAGTTTTTTTGTCTCCACTGGAGCTTCCTGCAGTGAACACAAATCATTCTGCTCCCGAGGAGGGGGAAATGAGACTGAGAAGAAAAGCTAACTGCTTTCTACAATGACATCTCTCTAACAGCCACCTTCTGCCCTCATCCTTGCTCTGCCCCCTTGCAATCAAATCAATCGCTCTCCAAAACACAAGAATGGCTTCAGGCCTTGACTATAAGGTCTGTGACCTCAGCATATGAATTTGGAAACCAAACAGTGCTCCTGGGGGAACATCCCGAGTAAGCCAGCCAGCAGAGACCTGCCAGCAGTGCAGATCTCTCACTGCCAGGATGCTCCAAGCTGGCCCCAGAGCTGAAGCCCTCCCACCCTGCAGTGGAGCTCCAGCCCTGGTGCTGCAGCGTCTGTGGCCGGGCTCTTGCCGTACCTCGATGTCCTGGTGACCCTGGGGGAGGATGGTGCCTCGGCTGGGAGTGATGGTGAACTCCCTGGGCTCCACATAGAAATGGATTCCCTTGCTCCAGGCCGGGTCGGTGTCCCTGCGGATCTGATCCACGCTGTCCACAGCCGGCTGCGTGCCATCGTCCGACATGCGGAGCTGGAACGTCAGGGGCACCGGGGAGCTGTTGGTGAGGCGGCAGCGCTGCGTGTAGGGAAAGCCTGGGCAAGGACACAAAGATCCACTCAGGCACCCACCATGTCATGGTCCTGGGGGAATGTCCTGGCAGCATGAAAGGGGGATTGGAGCTGAGCTCTTTATTATCTGAACTACAGCTCACCGAGAAGCTGTGTGAGGAATTAATGGTCACTGAGTTCCCTCTGACACTGATTCCAGACTGCAGCCTTGAAAATGCCCACTCCTAGCCCTGCTGAACACTGCAAGCTTCTCTCTTTGGGATGGGAAGGAGCTCCCTCACCTGCCCCAAACCAGCACCAGCTCTCTCTCAGTGATCAGTGTGCACCCAGACCAAGCATTTACTCTGAGAATTCAAGCTGTCAAATTCCCTGGTCAGCCTGCCAACACTCCCACCACTTTCAAGATACATAAACAGTGAGTTGTCATTGGGAAGAAGCTACAATAAAAGAAAGTGAGGATGGAATCAGGAACTAGAACGGGATGCACCTAATGCAGTTTCTCACTGCAGGACCCTTAAAGCATCTCTTGGTTTGGGCCAAACAGACTGAGCATGTGACAGCTCAGAGCCCACTCACCTGGGGGCAAACCCCAGCCTTGCTTTGAGATCAGCAATTGGGAACCATGTCCCACCTCACCCAACAAACAGGGACATCACAGCCATGCTGCTCACTGAGACTGTGCCTGCAAGGGGACCCCCACTTCAGCTCTGAGATTTGCAGAGATACAGCCACTCATGGTGGGGGTGTCCTGCAGAGCCCAGAGCAGCCACAGCCTGCTCTGCAGTGCACATCTGGCTGGGCTGGCCAGCTCTGTGGGGAGGAGACTTCTCCCCAGGCCTGCTCACCAAGAGCATCTGGGACACAGATGGGGAGAAAAAACAACTGCAGGGGCAGCCCAGAGCTTCTCTGTGCCCATCAACAGTGACCACTGCCAGCTCCAGCAGGGACTCCAGCAGGGAGGCAAGAGAGGCACAAAAAGGACAAACACAGATGTCAAAACCTCAAATGAGACTGAGGCCAGCACATGCAGACAACAGTCAACAGTTGAAAAGAAGCAAAGATACAACAGCTGCCTTCAGCTGAAGCGACCTTAGGAATGAAATGGGATTCAGCAGGATCAATCTCCTGTTTCAGAACCATATTTCCATCTGTTGCCTTTCTTGTTTCATTTCTTCAAAAGGCAACTTGACAAGTGCCTCGGTGGTGATGCAGGCTGGGGAAGAAGCAGCTCAGGAAAGGCCATGAGTTTCCTGAAAAAGTTCATCACTTCATTGTTCTGGGTTTAGGCTTGGCAGTGAATGTTGCCCTTGCTCTGGGAAGGGGGATAGGAGTTTTGGGGGGTTTTGGTCCTGGGGTGGGCTTTTCGTTCGGGGTTTTTTGGGAGTGGTGGCTGTGCAGGGGGAGCTAAGGCTGGGCAGGGAGCGGAGCTTCCCTTCCTCCCGCTCGGGGATCGCAGCTCGGCCGCTGCTGCTGCGGGAGGTTTGTGCTTGGCCCGGGGCTGCCCTGGCTGCAGCTCAGCACTGGCACCGACCCTGCCTGCCTGCCCCGCTCCTGCTGCTGCTGCTGGGCACTGCCCACATCCCCCTGCCCTTTGGGAGTTTGCAAAAGGAGCATTTCCGTCCTTCCCTCCCTCCTTCCTTCCCTGCCGGTGCGGGCTGGGAGGGGATCACTGCCCTGCCAGAGCCCACAGCTCCTCCTGCTCTGATCACAGCTACACCAAAGGGGGAAAACGGGACTTGGCAGCTGGGAAACGTCTGTTCTTGCCTTGTTGTCTGTGCTGTCCTGATATAGTCTAGAAAAAAACTGTTATTCCTTTGCCCATAGTTTTGCCTGGGAGCCCTGTCATTTCAAAGGGATAATAGTTTGGAGGGAGGGGGTCATCTTTCCATTGCAGGAAGATTCCTGCCTTCCTTGGCATACATCTGTCTTTTAAAGCAGGACAGAGACACCAGAAAATGCTGACTTTCTAATCCCTGGTTCTATTTGATCTGACAATGGCAAAATGCCCCCTGAGGCAGCAGCAGCAGCACCCCTGCAGTTCACAGCCTGGAGAGGCTGCTGTGGCAGACCAGGAGTGAGGGATGCTTTTCTGGTGGAAGGCACAGATCCCTGAGGCTGTGTCCCAGCCCAGAGAACACTCACCAAAGGAGATGTCCCCGAAGTCGAGCTCAGGGAGGTCGAAGTGCAAACTCGGTGCAGTGACACTGCCCCTGGAGGCCGAGCACAGAGCAGGAAATGGCTCGGTTAAAGGGATTGCAAAGGTCCGGCTGTCGTGGCTCAGGGACACAAAACCTGGGCTCAGGGCACCCTGGGTTTGCAACCAACACAGCCCCGTGTGCTCAGCACAGGGCCCCGTGCACAGGAGGCAGCTCAAGCCAAGGGGCAGCAGCCAACAGCCCCTGATGGGCTTTGGGCACAGGGCAGGCAGGAGAAGCCCCCGGGGTGCTGGGGGTCCCATGAAGGACCCTGAACACACACCCTGACATGGCTCTGTGCCTCAGTTTCCCCAACTCCAATGGAATGGACATCAAGGTGTCCCCACAAGCTTCTGTAAGCAGCCCTTCCAGCCACAGGTTCCCTGCTTTGCTCCTTCTGAGCTGGAACTGCTGTTCCCATGGGGAGCTTTCTCAGGAGAGTTTGACCCACACAATCATTACAGACAGAGTTCTGAGACATGAATCCAGGGGAACCCCAAACATCTCTGAAAACAGCAGCAACAGTTCTACCCAGGGGACAGATGAATCCTAGAGGAAAGGACCAGCTTGTCAGCAGTGCACAGCTGGCACAGCCAAGAGCAAGAGCTTCAACAAGCAAACAAGGCTGTCCTGAATCTAGCACAGCACCTCACCTGGCCTTGAACTCAGCAGACACACTCCAAAAGTCACCAACATCCACTGAAATCAGCACTTGAGGCTGCACAACACTCACCAGTTGATTTCATGGTTGATGCCAATCAGTGCCCACTCTGCCCTCTGGTTCCAAATCAAGGAGCAGTGACCTGGGCCTTGTGTTGTATTCACAGGCCTGCCCCTGGCTCTGCTCTGCACATCCCAACAAGAGACACCTGCCCTTGCTCAGGGAGAGAGCTGCTCATGCAGAAACACCCCATGACAGCTTTGGGGGAGGCACAGAGGAGAATCAATTATTTGATGGTGAAAGGTTCCATCTTGATTTCTAAACTAAAAAAGCAGCACTTTTCCTCCAAAAACAAAGCCAGCATAATTGCTTCTCCACTATGGGCACACCTACTCACCACTTTTCTCTTGCTAAGGAATAACTTCCTTCTTCCTTTTTATCCATCTCCCTAATCTTATTGGTATCATCCAGTGCAGATTGCTTTCATTTCTTTACTGCCTTGAGCCAGTGCCTCCCACCAGCAGCAGCCCAGCTCCCAAGCTGCAGAGCAGCCAGCATCAGCTCTCCTGCTCCCACTCCATTATCCAGCAGCTCATGGCTCAGGCTGGCAGGGACAAGGCCTCACGCTGCTGTGGTGCTGAGCACTGAGCTCTGCCTCCCCTGTGATCAGCCCTGCTCCCTTTGGCTGGGCCAGGATTGTCTCTTGCCATGGCACCAGCCCAGGGGATGGTGCCCAAGCCCTTGGGACAGTTCCTGCTGCAGTTCCCTGACTCCCACATCAGCCCTTTGCTGGCTGTGCAAAGGAGGCACCAGAGCCCTCTGTGCCCAGGAGCTGGGAGCACAGCTTGTGCCCCACAGCATGGCTGGCAGAGCTGAGCTGAGGCTGCTGCTGCCCATCTGGCATGGATTATTCACACAAGTGTTTACAAACACTGCTGCTGCTGCAGAATCACCCAGGCTGGCCCATCTGCAAAGCCCTGGGGCCTTGCTGGGTGTTCAGCTGGGACATCCCAGAGCAGCTGCTACCCAAAGCTGATCCATCCCACTGCCTGCCATGGCCCAAGGCACAGGGAGATCCCTGCAGGGAGGAGTCATTCCAGCTGCCAGGCACCACCCAGGGCAGCAGGCAGCCTCACACTAAAGCAATGCCAGCATCAGAGCAGACATTCAGACCTTTTTTCTCTGCTCCACCCCAAAAGGAGGTAGGTGGGGGATGTCCCAGAGACAGCCACAGATGTGCCCACCCAGCTCCCAGGCTCCTCACTTGATGGTCAGGATGGCAGGCGCAGGAGATCCAGCCACACTGAACTGGAACTGCTCCTCAAAGCTCCCCAGCACGGTGGCACTGAAGAAGATTTGCACAGTCTGGCTCCCACCTGCTGCAATGATTCCCTGCTTGGGGGCAAACTTGAAGTACAAGCCCACGCTGGTGGCTGAAGGGAGGCAGGTGAAGGGAGCATCAAGAGCTCCTTGGTTCATCAGTTTCACCTGCAACAGCAAGAAAGCAAAGTGGAAATAGATGTGGAATCTTCCCCTCTTGTGAGTTCTTGTCCAATGATGCAATGAACACCCAGCAAAGGCAGAAGATGCTCTGTGCTGCTGAATGGCAGAAGTCAAAAGATACAACAGGACAAGTTCTGCCTTTGGGTTTTCATGCAGAGCAGTGGCAGCTCCACAGAACTGCAGCCACCCTGGGCTTGTCCCATGGACACAGAGCAGTGCAGCTCTGCTCAGCATCACCAAGCTCATTGAGAGCTGGCCCTGAGAGCCCTGAGTGGGCTGATTGCAGCTGCACAGGGAATCACCCCAGAGCTGCTGCTGCTGCCCCAGTGAGCACAGCTCCAACAGCACCATCTGCTCATTCACCTTTGCCCACACCATGAAAACAATACATTGAGAATGAGGCATCAGCATCAAAATGTACAGACAGCACCATCTTTTGGTAAGAAAACTCAGGGTATCTTTCTCTTCTCCAGCCAAGCTTTTGAAAGTGCCTGGCATGATGCAGTGCCTCATTTTCTACCTTTTTCAGTTGGTCTGTCTCTTTTTTTTTTCCCCAAACTTGACACTACTTGGGGGGGAGGCAAATAGGTAGAAAAATCCTTTGCTTTATTCCCAGGAACACTTTTCTCTTTCTAGAGCCAGAGATGCTGCAAGGCTGAAGTGTGGAGGGAGGGGGAACTCCCAAGCCCTTTGCAAGGGCCAGCACTGAGCCAGAAGGTTGGATGGCTTTGCTGGGACTTGCAGGAATAAGCAGGAGACACTTGACTGGGAACTGCTGGCAGTGGGCTGAAGCTCAAAGGCAGCCAGTTTGCTGCAGCTGCTTCTGCAGAGCCCAGCCCAAAGGTGCCTTGTGTCTGGCACTGCCACAAAAGCCTCTGAACATGCAGCTTTGGAGCCAATGCTGGTTCCATGGGCCAAGGGCTTCTTTTGCAGGAAGCCTCCCAGCTGATCCCTAAGGAAGGCTGCCCAAAAGCAGGGACTGGGGCTGCAGGAACAACAGACACACCTTTCTGACCCCCTCCCAGATTTGGGCAGTCCATCAAATATTCCCTGCTCACAAGTGCCCAGGCTGGCAGCAATTCCACAGCTCCAGCAGGCTTGCTGCTGCCTCAGGAGCCATCAGGATCCATTCCCAGCCCTGCTGCTCACCTCATGGACATGGGGGGTGTTGACAAAAACGTTCCCAAGGTCCAGAGTCTGAGAGCTGAGTTCAACCAAGGGTCCTTGGCCTTCCCCTTGGAGCTGCAGGGGCAGCCTGCTCTCACGGCCTGGGGAGAGATGTCCATTGCAGTACAATCATTCCCTCTGTTCCACTGCATCTTCCAGGCTGCCTCAGTGCTAGTTCCTGACTCTGAGCTGGATGCAACCAGCTCCTGATGCTGCAGGAGAAGATATGGACCCTTCTCTTCCCTCAGGAGATATCCCTTGGGGCTGACTTCTAATTTCTAACCCATTCCTCGGGCTGCTTTCCAATTTGAGCCACCAGTTTGCTGAGTTTAAAACATCTCTGGTGCCCTGTAGTGACAGGCCAAGCAGTAATGGGTAGAAATTGAAAGAAAGGAAATTTAAGTTAGATATTAGTAAAGAAATTTTTACTGTGAGGGTGGTGAGGCACTGGAGCTCGGGCACCAATGGCCCGGATTGGCACCACGATCCTTTCCCTGGCAGCGATGCAGACCAGCTCGTGGCAATAATCCTGCAGGAAAAGAAACTGGCTCAGCACAGGACATTTAGTGCCATCCCCATGGCAGAAGAAAAACCATTTCTATAACCTTTCAAGGACATCCATTTACCTATTGCACCCTCAAATGAACACTAATTTCTACTAGTATGTCACATTTTAAAGGCACCGGAGCACTTTGCAAAACCTGTCTCTGTGGCCTTCAGCTCCTGTGTCACTTGGGTCATACCCATACCCTAGGCCACCATCATTTTTACTCTAAATTTGAAGGATGTTAAAGAATTCCTAAGGCCCTTCTAAGGAGCATGGAGCAAGGGAATACAGGACATTCCTATTTAGGTTTCTATATTCCCACTGTCTGAGAATAGGACAAAGTATTCAACTGACTCTAAGCAGCAAAAGGAAGATGAGAAAACAGCTGCACCCAAAGAGATCCTGCACCTCTGGCCTGGTGCAGAAACATCAGTTGGCTCAGAACTCCCCTCTCACTTTGGCTCTCCAACCAAGTCAGCAGGAGAACAGTGCCAAGAGGCAGCAGGATGCTGTTGGAAAGGGCCTCTCTTTGCTTCCTTGCAAGGCTTCCTCCCTTCCATGCCATGTCCTAAATCTTTCTGTATGAACAAACCTCCAGATGCCAGCACTGAGATCAGACTTGCCAGGGCCTCAGCACTGCTGTTCAAAGCTCCCCACAAAAGCACCTTTGGCACGGAATGGGTGCCAGCTGACAGAGCAAGCACAGGGACAGGCATGGAGACAGAGCCCCAGCAGTGTCACTGCCACGGGCTCTGGGCTCACAGCTCTGCCTGCAGCTCGTACCTGCCCTGCACCAGCTCCTGCACGCAGGTGCCCAAGTGCCCTGCAGCTCAGCATCCTCCTGCTGGCCAAAGGCACCCAGAGCCCAGTGTGCCTGTGCCAGGTGGGCTCACGGGCACAGCACATCCTCTGCCCTGGCCCTGCAGCTGTGCCATGCTCACTTGTGCTCTGGGACAGCACAGCTGCAAGGCTGCAGAACAGAGGGGCTGAAAAAGCACCATCTTTGCTCCAGCCCAGGGGCAGGCAGGGAAGCTGTTGCCAGTCAGGAAGGAGGAAAGCTCTCTGACCTCTTTGTTCCTCTGGTGTTTTCCATACTAATTAAATCCCTTCCAGTCTACCTAGAGATGGCCCAACATCTATCAAGAGCCCTCTGTCATTTTCATCCTGTTCCCTGTGCATCTTCCCTTGGCAATGCTCTGGGATGTGCAGGGAGGGAAGCAGAGCCTGTCAGGCCTGGCTGCAGTGCCTGCCAGCAGTGCCAAGGTGGGACTGGCTGCAGGCTGCCTGCCCACGGCCTGGAGCCCAGCTCACAGCATGCAATGGGCTGGAGCCAGGGTGCAGGGAAAACAATGGCTTTGGAGATGATTCTGTGTTTTGGCTCCTCCAGTCTCACCTTGATCTCGCTGGGGGTGAAGCGGATGCGCACGGGGGCAGAGGCGCCCGGCGGCACAGCACGGTACGCATCGCTGGAGCTCATGAGCTGGAAGTAAGGTGAGCTCTCCATGGACACCTTCACCACCTGAAGAAACTGCAGGAAAGACATAAAATGATGATTTTGCCACTTGTGGAAACAGGACCAGAGGAGACCTGTCTGTTCCCTGCTGACATCCCTCCCTGGCCCCTTTCCCAAAGCACTTTCAGCTGTGCAGGCACAGGCACATCATTCACAAGGCTGAGCTTGGATCCCTTCTGTCTGGCTCCAGCATTTTGGCCAGGGCCAGCAGGGCAGTGCCTGCTGGGAAGGAAGGGCCGAGCAGGTCAGCACCAGCAGGATGGAGACAGAGCACCTGAACCAAGCCATCTGCATATTCAACAAGGCCAGAAAACCTGCTGGCTTCTGCCTGCACACAGCCATGCAGTTGTCATGTTCCAGAGGGAGAATGTGCTACCTAAAAGCAGACCAGCACATTGTCCTGGGGGAAGGAAGAAATTCCCTTCTAGCAGACCAGGTTGGGGTAGGGATGTTGTGGGGATACAGTCAGGCAGGCAGAGCAGCAAGAGAGGAGACCAAACACTGTGGCCTTACTGGGAAGAAAAGAAACCTGAAAAGCAAAAGAAGGAACACAGCAAGACAATCCCTAAAACAAGGAGATGGCAAAGACAATTTAAATGGGCAGTAAAGCAGCAAAGAAGAATCATAAAACAATGAGAGCAATCAGCTTGCCAAAAGTGACAGAAACACAGTGACTATGGGCTTCAAAGGCATTTTCTGCCTGGAGAAACAGGACCAGCACTGACTGGCAGTGTGGCTCCAGTATGAAAAGCCAATCTTGGCTCTGCAGGGCTTCCTGCTGCCTCTGCAGGCAAGCTGGGCTGCTGGGCATTCCTGCCTGCAGCCAGCAGGCCAGGTTCTGCCCTCTGGCATTCACAGACACAGCACACAGGCATTTTCTAGCACATAGGTATCAACCCCAAGCACCAAAATGCTCTCCAAAAGTCTAAACCAGATGATTTGGACTCCCTCCTGTGTCTTCCCACCAGCCCACTCTTGGCACAAGCCTCACTTGAGAAAATGTTTCCCTGACTGAAATTCAAATGGTCTCAGTTTTCCTCTTTACAGTGGAACACAACTGCTGACATTTTTCAACTTTTTCCTTCTCAGCTCTCTTGGGAAACTGCAAAACAATCCCAATTTCTTCAAGTGAAGGTGGAAACCTCCAGGAGCACATGGCTTTGCATGTGCTGTGGTTCTCCCAAGGGAAAGCAGAGCACCGTGTTGCTTTTGGAAAAGCTGAGCAGAGCTGGATGAAGCTGTACAGGAGCCTGAAGTGGCACCCAAAGGCCTCTCACTGCTTCTGCTCCATCAGTCTGATTGCAGGGCTCTTTCAGAACACGGTTCCTGCAGTGCCAATGCCATGAATGAAAAGTCATTCCAGCATAAAGTGCAGAAGGCTCAGCCCCTGAGCTGACTGTGAGCTGCACAAAGGGAGCCAAACTGGCTGAGAGAGGCAGAGATTCCTACCAGGAGCCAAGATTAACCAAGGAAACACAGGACGTGGTATAAACTCAAGGCAAAGCTCAAGAGCAGGTAAGAACTGTACAGCCCTCAACATTCCTATCAGTCCAGAGCTCTCAAGAGCAGGAAACTCTTTTGGGATAGATACCATCAATGCATGGCCAAAATCTGGGGACAATTCCCAGTACAGGAAGATTTCCACAATCTTGCAGAACAAAGGTGCTGAAACATTTTCTTCTGGATGTGCTGCAGCAGATAACCTGCTTTGCTGTACACTGGGGGAATGACAGCACTCTCCTCTTCCAGCACAGTGTTGAAGCTCCAGGTGCCAGCACTTACCTTGTCCTTATTAATGAGAGACAGCACCATTTCAGAGACCTCCCCAGCGACGAAGTTCTGAAATACCAGCTCGGGTGGGGAAACCCCAAACGCACTCCGTTTCGGGGGAGCTGGTGACAGCTGGAGAGGCGAGAGAGAGCAGGGAGAGCTTCAGCTGCTGGAAGGAAGGTTCATGAAGGATCCCCTACACTGATCCCCAGTGAAGCACAGACTCTTGGTGAGCACATATGCCCAGGACATACTGGGCAAACAGTGGCTCACCCACCTCTGCTCTGAGCTGATCAAGAACTGCTTGATCCGTTTAGAGCAGGCTCAAGCCAAGTTGCTCTTTTTATTTCTCCAGCTTTCCTTCTCCAGAATGCCAGGCAGCCCTTTCCTTAAGCACAGCCCTGTGCCCAGTGGAGCACCGACTGAGCACAAATGTACATCAGATTCAATTTGGGGATGTCCTTTACTCTGAGACAGGGAAACCCAGGACCACACAACTGCAAATACCTGTTTTGATCTAGAACTTAGGCATCAGGAAGAAGAGAACAGTACTAGAGGAGGTGTGAGAGATGAGGTGATATTTGGCTGAAGCCAAAAGGTTTTTAAGTGAAAGAATGGAATTTGTTAGTTCTATGTGTTGTTTGTGGTTTGGATTTGTTCGGGTTGGTTTGTTGGGTGTCGCAGGGAGAGGGACAGGGTTGAAGACCTGAGCAAAAGGAAGGAGGATGAGAGGGGAGGGGACAGAAAAGTTGGTGGTCAGAGAGAATGGAAGCTCCCGAGTACCCCTCCAGGGGGAAAGGGGCCAGGGACTGCCCCAGCTGGGTACAAAGGGGATACAAAGATTGCCTTTTTGTTGGAGGCTGTGTTTGCTCCTCTCTGGGGGCAGGGAGACACACGCCCGGCTCAGCTGAATTGGTACTAAGAAACACTTTTCTTTTGCTTTGATGATTTTGTCCCCTTTCATTGCATTTCAAAGTTACTGCCTTTCTAACAGAGGTAAAGGCAACAAGAAAGTCAGGAAGTCAGGTAAAGGCAAAAATGAAGTCTGGAAAAAGACAAGTGAATGAGCATAGAAGGCAAGTGAATGACAATGCTGAATGAGGATAAGGTTCAGTTATTTTCTCAGCAACTTGGCTAAGAGTAGAGTTGGTATCTCCTTTTTCCATGGGCTTTAAATCGGTGCTTTTTTGTAATTATTGCCATCTTATTTCATGCCATTGTAGAGGCATGTCTGGAATGACACAACAACAGCAAATGCTTCTGGAGCAGAGACATTGCTTGGAGAAAACTCTGCCCTGCTTTGCCTGCCTTCTCCAGCCACACTGCTGTCACTGCAGAGACGCAAGCAGGTCTCCTGTGTGACTCCACGGGAGACACAGTCTGCTGAAGAGAGTGGCTGCAGCACACTGTCCCTTGGCTGTGCCCTTCCCTGAGGTGTTCCCAACACCCCTCTCCAGGGCAATTCTTAACCAGTTTGTTCCGTGTCGCTTGCTGCCAATTTCCTGCTCAACAGCCCACCTCAGTCACCTACCCCTTTGGACTGTGCTTTATACTGAGCCAGTCCTGCCAGAAAATCAGCTTTAAACACAACTCTGAGTAGGCACTGATCCAGATAAAGCACATCCATTCCCCTCTGCCCAGGGCCACTCCCCTGTACATCTGGCAGCCTGCAAAATCTAACACCCTGTCCAGGTCCCAAAACGTTGTTCCAACTCAAAGTATTAATGCAATTTGTTTTGCTAAATCTGAAGTCATTCCTGCAGATCCTTGGCCTTCAAAGGCCAATGCTGCCACTGTGGAGGGAATCCTGTGACCCCAAGCATTTGATGGTGACCACACCAAAGCACGAGGTGGCTCCTTCAGCAGGAGAATGGCAAATGGCAATGTTGTGCCTTTGTGTCCCCAGCCTTGCCCCTGTTAGCAATGGCAGCTACACTCCAGCACAGCCCAGCAGCTCCAGCAGAGGTTATTTGTGTTGGATTAGTGCAGATCAGGACTCCCAGTCCACCACTCCCAGCAGTTTGCAATGACAGCAGGACTGGGACAATGAGGGATTTTGCTGGAGCCTGTCACAAGCACACACCCTCTTCAAACTTCCTGTTAAACAGAAAGGAAAAGAGCAGGAAAAGGCTACCTTTTGACGAATCTCACTCCTGTCTACACATGGGCCAACTCTGGGCAGAATACTGCCCCCCAGTGCTGGCCTCCTTCTTGGTGGTGAGAAACTCCTTCTGGAACTTAGAGGGAAGCAGCTGAAAGGAAAAAGAAAAAACAAAATAAAACAAAACAAACACCAGGAAGCACCTCAGAGATGTGCTTGTTCAGAAAGGCTTTCCTTGAACAAGTGGCACTGATGAATAATTGGTGATCACAGCTACTAGGACAGTTTTGGAAGCCCTGGAAGTTACCTGCTGAAATACTTAGCAGCAATAAATTAATAATACAGAGTGCAATACACATACTCCAGCCACATGGCTGTGTCCCATTAGTCTCTCTGTGATTGGATGGGACATGGTTGGGGATTTCTGCTCTTTGGGCATTTGTTTCCTCTTAGGTTTCATTGGATTGAGGCAGTGACCTTTTCAGAGAGTGGGGAGGAGCTCTCAGGACTGCCTGAACTCCATCCCTGCACAACACTCAGAACTCACAGCCAGGAGATAGCACTGCTGGCTGAGTCCACGGGAAGCAAGCAAGAAAAGCTGTACCAAGAGTGAGGTGCACAGGAACGTGTCCAAGTTTTAGCTCTCTCTGTCAATTAGCATTTGTTTTTCTCTGTCTGGGCTGACAGGGCCCTCGACAGAAGAAAACAGAGGGATCTCCTTGGCAGAGCCTCAGCAGTGGGGCATCTTCAGCCAAGGGAGCTGCAGACAGCAAGGGGCCTTTGTGGCCCTGGCTCCAGGGCTGCCTGCAGGGCTGCATCTGTGCCCACCCAGGAGCTGGGAGAGAACAGCTGCTTTGGAAGCTCTTCCAGCTGGGACCAGCCATGGCTCTCAAGGCTTTGGACAGAGTTTGAGCTTTCCCCCCACATGCCCAGGTGCCCAAGGGCAGGATGGTCAGATCAGCACAGGTGAGTGCCCAGCCTGACAGAAGGAATTGCTGTGGCAAAGGGAAGGAAAGAAGCCCATGCTCAGGGCCTCAGCTGTACTTTGGTTTCACTTGGCTCCGCTGGCACAGCCAGGCAAGGCACTGGGCTGTCCCTGACACATCCCACAGTGTTCCCTACTGCACCAGGACAGCCCCCAGCACCAGGAGCAGGCACAAAGGGCTGGGGAGGGGCTCTGCAGCTTCACAGCGCTGCTGGACAACAGGGGCGGGGAGAGCAGGGACAGCAGGGCAGTGCCAGCCTGAACACAGCCCCAGGGGCTACTCACAGTGTTGGGCTTCAGCCCTTCCCTCAGCAGGAGTCGAGGCGTTGGTGTTCTTCCTTGGAATCCAGATGCCATTTCCAAGGGGTGATGTCACAGATGAGTGACAACTCCTCAACAGAACTGGAAGGAGCAACAATGGAACTCTGAAATCCAGAACCCAATTCATGGCAGACTCAAGGGATATATTGGTGCTAAAGATTTTATATGATTTGAAAGTAGCTAAGTGCTCATTCGGCATAAGTAGCCAGTATTGTTAGGCCTCTGGTTGGACTTTATTTGAACTCTATGGCTACCTTGGCAATTCAAAGATGGATTGTACTGAAACCTGGAGCTAAAATGCTGAACATTAATAATACTTAGAACAGAGTAATAATAATTAATAATACTTGGAACAGAGCTACAAAGCTGTAGCTTAAATATTATTTAAAAACAGCTTGAGTGGACCTCCTCCTCTTTAGGCTAAACAACCCCTGCTCTCTCAGCTGCTCCTCACAGGACTTGTGAGAGACTGGAATGTTATGGCTAATGGCTTAAATATTGCTATAAAGGACTTTTTGCCCGTTGTGACAAAACTGAATAAAGAAGCTGAAACCCCCCAAGCCCACCCTTCCCTTAAAATGCCTCCTGACTGGAACTTGGCACTGTGAGTTAGGCTGCCTAAGGGAACTTGAGACAAAATCAAGGTGACACTATTGTCCTATTAGCTCAGGTCTGGGGAAAAGTGAACAAGGCTGAGGAGAAAAATATATCCCCACTAAAGCCAAACCCAGCAGCTGTCCAGAAAATCAGCTCTGTCTGCCTTCAGGCTGGGGAAGTCACAGCCACAGACTCGTCTGCTGAGGCCAGGTTTGCACACAAACCTCCCAGCAACAGAGGGGGAAGGAGGAAATTTTGCGGGTGTGGCACAACCTATGGTAAGGGGCAGTGGGCACCCATCCTCCCTCAGACAAACTGGCTCAGCTCTAAAACCCCCCAGCCCCAGAAGGCCACATCCAGGGCACATTCCCTTGAGGGACAGCTGAGGGGGTGTCATAACCCATCCAAGACCTCCAAAGTGCCCCCAGAGCCATTCCTGAGGCCTTGCACCAGATGACTGCATGGCATGCAAAGTAACACAACAGATCTGAAAATCCACAACCCAACTCATGGCAGACTCAAAGGATATACTGGTGCTAAAGATTTGATATTATTTGAAAGGAGCAAAAGCCAGAGCCAAACTTGCCCCACCCCAGGGATGTACCTGGGCAGTCCCACCTTGCCCAAATCTGCATTAATCCATTGGAGTCTTACATTTTGTGAGGCCTCACCACAGAGAAGACCAAAGGAGGATTGAATGGGATGGGATCCATGGAATGGTGATATTTTCTACTAAATCTGTCTCTGTCACTCTCTTTCTTCCCCCCTTCCCATCTCCCTCCCTCCCCCCCTCATTTTTCTATTTCTTTCTCCCTCTCCCTTCCTCACATTTACTGTTCTATAAAATCCAAACTATTGACTTTGGCATATGGTCTCATTTTGCACCTTAATTCAGGGGCATCTCCTTAATAATTTTAATAACCAGATCATAACAACCCACTGAAACTTGAACAGAACTCATTCACCTATAAGTAGTTTAAATAAATACTATAGGAAAACATGTATAGACTAGTATATTTAGGAAATGTTGCATTTCCTCAGTGAGAAAAAAGCACCATCAGCAGACCATGTATTGTTCATCCCCTCAGCTGTACATGCCACCGAACGAAAGACTGGCATTATCCCATCCTGTATTTCCCTTTGGCATTCTCTTTCAGAGCACAGATGTGACAAAACCAGAAAGTATAACTTGAGTCAATCGTTACCTTCAAACAAAACTCCGGGCTCCTTCGCACAAGCCAATTCCTTGCCTGTTCAGGACTCCCTTGCAGAAACCAATGTTCTGCAAATACGGGAGTCCCTCACAAAGACCAATGCTTTGCTGTTTTTGGAGTTGCTCGCAGAGACCAATTCTCCACGAAATCACAGGACTCGTAGAGAGCAGTCTCTGCGAGCAGTTCGCGCGGCGAATCGCCGAGTGCGAATGAGCGGCAGGGCCGGCTGCGGGCGCTGAGGCCGCGGCGCCGTCACAGACGCTGAGGGCCCGGGCGCGGTTACCGGGCAACCGCGGCACCGAGCCTGGGGCCGGGCCGGGCCGGGCCGCGCTGCTTTGCAGAGGACATTGGCACTCCTGCTACTGACTTGACTTCAGTGCTTTCTGAAGAGTCTTTCTGTATTTCTGAAAGTTTACAATGTGGTGATAAAGGCACCTAGGGCAGGTCTATACACGACTCTTTGCAGAGCACTAGGATGCTGTCCTGGCTGGAGCCCCAGCAAGGGCTGAGGGAGCTGGGAAGGGGCTCAGCCTGGAGCAAAGGAGGCTCAGGGGGCCCTTGTGGCTCTGCACAAGTCCCTGCCAGGAGGGGACAGCCGGGGGTCGGGCTGTGCTCCCAGGAACAGGGACAGGAGCAGAGGGAACGGCCTCAGGCTGGGCTCAGGGTGGGCACCAGCAGGAATTTCCCCATGGAAAGGCTGCTCAGGCCTTGGCAGGGGCTGCCCAGGGAGCTTTGGAGTGCCCATCCTTGCAGGTGTCCCAGGAAGGGCTGCAGGTGGCACTCAGGGCTGGGGACAAGGTGGGCATCGGGCACAGCTGGCACTCCATGGTCTCAGAGAGCTTTCCCAACCTTGATGATTCTATGATTCTATGATTCTATTATTCTATGATTCTATGATTCTATGAAGGGATGATTCAAAACAGATTTTAACTCTAAATCTATCATACACAAATATTACAAAGGTCAAAATTCACCTGAAAGAAATTTAAGATTATTCTTTAAGATTTAAATAATCCTATGTCAATGTTGCATACAACATTGTTACATACAATATTGTAAAGCCATATAAAATAAGAGCCTTGTTACCCTTGTAAAATTATGGCTCGGGCCTGCTGCTTTGGCTAAGTACAGCTAACAGGTAGCCTGACAAGTTCTGTGGGAACGGAATTTGCACTGTGAGAAGAAAGACTTCTACCCACATCTTCTATCCAAGAGACAAGAAAGTAAACCTTGTTAGGGAGGAAAGGTTTTGACTAACACATACTTTAGCAACTACTAACCAATGAACCAAGTTGCAGTAAATTACTAACCAATTAAAATGAAACACAATGCCTTTAGAAAACCATATAAATGTGAGCTGTGAAGAATAAAGATGGGCTGTTGTGCATGAAGAATTAGGTGTCTTGCCCGTCTCTACAGCAACATGTAGACAGCATTACATGAACTGCCCTTGGGTTTAACATCTTCAGTGAAAAGTTAAAATGGACCTCTCTATTAGGAAAGGATTATTGGTTCAAATTTCCTTGTCCTTGAAGAGAATTCAAAAGTCTTTATAGACATATTATTGCTTATGTAAATACAAACACCTTCATGTTAACATGTAGAGATACATGCTGATTAACATTATTGACAGACCAATGGAAGAGGAAAAATAATCAGATTTTATAGGCTGACGTCTTCCCTCTAATACCTGGCCTTTCTGGCTGAGATGCCAGACTTATGAGCACACTGCTTAACTTTTTTTCAGTTAAAGAAGATGCAGAGTTGAGAGAAAAGCTGTGCCTCCAATGAGGCCTGGCCCTGTACACATCTAGTAAAAACGATATTCCTGTGACTGAAGGTTCTCAAAAGGCAGATCTTTGTCATGGATATGCAACTCTCAGTGACTTGGTTGGGAGAAGGTGAATGGAGGATTGTCAGCAGTTTGCAGACTCTGGGATGATGGTACATTATTGCAGAGATTGCTATTTATCTAATTCCACATGTGTTGTAAGTTTTGTCTGCTATTTGAAATATTCCTGATTGTTGTATCCAAATTATTCCAAATTGCTCTAAGTTTCTTGTCCATTGCATGTATTATTTTTACTATGATGTTTCTTCATACTCTTAACAAAAGACATGCATCTCATTCTTAAAAAACAAAAAAGGATGATTGAATGTTCTTAATGCTTTAAGTACATTCAAATAATGCAATATGTACATTAAAGATTGGATGACTAATCATTTTGAATAATGCAATAGTTGCATTAGAAATTTGGAAAAAAGATCATCCCATCTAAATCCCAACTGAGTGTACCACAGTGAAGCCTCATTGATTCGTTACCTTCAGGAGAAGATGTGCCTGTGTTTTATCATCAGCAGCTCAAAGCAGGCACCTGTTCATGCCATCAGATACTGATCAGCTCTGAGAAAATGAGGCCCAGTGCAAAGAGAAATAACCTCATCACCTTGCAGCCTTTGTGGCCAGAGCAGGAGCAGGAGGAGCACTGCCCAGACACGGCTGTGTCTGGAAACTGACAGAGGCAATTTGCCAACAAAAGCCTCATGGCATCCTCATGGTACAGAGCTCCTACGAGCCTTCTCCAGTTACTCCCTGTTCCAGCTCCCAGGAGGACATTCAGGGATGTCAAAGATCAACATTTCCAGCTCACAGACTTTCTCATACTTCTCAACTCATTGGAAACAATGGTCATTTCTTTCCATTGTCCTAAGAGACATTGGACATTATTCTTTTGTTTTCTCATGCTGCAAAACCCTGTGTCAATGACTTGATAGAATTTGGTAAGTTTTGTTGATTGTAATTGGTCTTTTATGTATCTTATCCCATATCTAACAGATAACCAGTGATACCCTTGATGAGATAATACCCTCACAAGAGTGAGCTGTTTCAACATCAGAACATAGGAGCCTTTTTTAAATGAACAAAAAGGGGGAGATGTCATAGACAGGCAGAATAATGATAAAAGAAAGGCCTTATGAAATCAGGCCTTGTTCTGCCATATGAATAGCAGGCCTGTCATCTCTTCTGAGTGCAGCTAAGCAGTTACAAGTTCCCATGTGAAGCTCTTTTGAGAATGAGACTTTGTGACCAATCTATTCTGAGGGTGAAAAACAAATGCACCTGCAACAACAAGGGATTTGTCCCATGAGAATCAGTGAAGAGAAAAGGTAAACAATACAGCAGAGAGATTTGAGGAACAAGTAACATCTATTTTATTAACCAATAATAGAATAACTGCTAAGAAATCTATTACTAACTAAAGTTGGCCACGAGGCCTGTCAAACTGTGTACAATGAGTTGTGGGAATAAATAAAGAGTTCTTCTCCATCTCAGCTGGGTACTCTGGGATTGCAGTTCCTCCCTTCTTTGAGGCTTTGGGTTCCCCCTTCTTTGGGGTTTTGGTTTGCCTCTTCTCTGGAGCTTTGGGTTCCTTCTTCTTTAGGGCTTTGGTTTCCTTCTTTTCTGGCACTCTGGCTTCCTTCTCTGGAATTTTGGTTTCCTTCCTCTCTGGGAATTTGGTCTCCTTCTTTTCTGGAAGTTTGTTTTTCTTTTCTGGGAGTTTCTTTTCCTTCTTCTCTGAGGCCTTGGTTTCCTTCCTCTCTGATGCTTTGGTGTCCTTCTCTGGGGCCTTGGTTTCTTTCTTCTCCGTGACTTTCTTTTCCTTCTTCTCTGGGGCCTTGGTTTCCTTTTTTGGGGTTTTGCTTTCCTTCTTCTCTGGGGTATGGGCTTCTTTCTTCTCTGGGGCTTTGGTTTTCCCCTTCTCTGGTTTTGGATGTTTCTTCCCCACAGAGACACCCTTCTTCTGCTCCTTCGCCCTCTCTTCCTCCTTCTGCCTCTCTTCCTTCTCTAAGGCTTTTGCCTCGTCCTCACGCTTTTGTGCCAGCTGTTTCAGCTCCCTTCTGCAGACAAAATAGAAAACATGGCTGAGAGTCCCACCAGAAACTTGGGCTCCCTACTCCTGGCTGGCCCTGCACTTCATTCCTTGACCCTGAGGCCATTTCCATGAATTCTCCTCAACGCACAGAGTTTGGGAACATCCCAAGTGAGGGCATTGGTGGAAGGGGCCTCCAGGACCAGCCAAACCTCAGCTTTACCATCAGAAGATCTTGACTGTGCCAGCTCCCTCTGAAGGCACAGCCAGACCCCTCCAGCCCCTGCCAAAGGCTGATCCAACAGCTCTCTGTGCTGGTGCCTGAAAACACCCTTTGTCTCTTGGCTTCCCAGTGTAAAGCAGAGCACAGATTGCTGACATCTGCTCATCTCTCCTACAGTTCTTACTCAGCTCATTCAGCCCCCTTCCTCCTAGGCATGGCTGAAGCATGATTTTAAAGTGTTCAGATTTCAGCTGAGGCTTAGAAGCAATTCCCATTGATCAGGATGTAAGTTAGATAGGCAGACCATGGGTTAATGATTATGAGATGCTTAAGCTGGAGCTGATTGTTCTGTTGTTTACCATGAGGAGCTTCTTTCTAGAAGGAAGTGGAGGAAGTGAACTGTTCTAAGAACATCTTGAAACCAGTAGAACAATGGTTAGCACCTGGGCTTGATGGATATCAATCACTAAGCAGGGGACCTTGGATCGTGCCAGAGGGTCACAGAGACCTGATGAAGACATTCCTGACTTCATCCCTTAAGACCACTCACCCAATTCCAGACCAGTGACTCAATTCAAGAGAAGAATTGCACAGGTGTGAAGGACCAATGACCTCATTTGAATACAGAGTGGGGATGGGAGGTGCTGGGGCTGTGCAGATGTATTGTATGTAAGATCTTGGGCAATAAAGAGAGGGCAAAGCACCTTGGACAGGGCGGTCACGCCTTTTAGGGACGGCTCTGGTGCTGCCCGCCGGTGTTAATAAACATACCACTGTCTAACTCTAATTAGTTAGAGAGTCTCTGTCCCTGATCTTCAGTTTTACTGACTCCTAGCCTGCTCCTTAATGAGAACAATCCTATCAGTCAGAAAGCAAAGGCTGCAGGAATTCCTCTCCTGCAAGACAGGCTCTTGTCAGCCAGATTTCCTGCTGGAACCCAGCTGGGACCAAGCAAACCAGTGCTGGCTGCCAGGGAAACCATTGGGAGCAGCCTCGTCCCTCTCCTCCCCATGAAACCAACTCCAGCCTGGCCTGAAGAAGTCCTGATGCACAGGCTTGCTTTAGCAGCCTCCACTCCCAGCTCCACCCTTGGCCTGTGTGTCCTGAGCTGGGCTGCCTTGCTGGAGCTGAGCTTCTCCTGGGCTTGCTTCCTGCTGCAGCTGCAGGGGAGCCTCAAGGACATGAGCTTTGCTGGGTGCTGTCCCACCATAAGGAGAGCCTGGGCAGATCAGCAGTGCAAGGACTTGCAATGCTGTGGCAGGAGCAAGACCCAAAGCAAGGTTTGGTCTGTGCCCCACGCCTGCCCATCCCACATTCCCACTATTTTGGTGAAGGGAGATGATGAAGAAGGTGCAACTCAACACCATGGACCTAAAGACACCTCTAGAGGCAGTGCCAAGGCAAGCCCAGAGCCCAGCTCCCTGCAGGCAGCAGCTAAGCCAGGAGGGCTCAGCACTCAAATAGAGAAGAAGAGGTTCTGTCTCAACAGAAGAAGGTCCTTCCTCTCTTGGCAGCCAGGGAGCTCAGGGTGGCCATCCCTGTGCTGCTGCTGGCCTTTGCTCTGCAGCACCTCTGAGCTCAGAGGCCTTGGAGCAGGGAAGCCCTGCAGGGACAATAACCCATGGCAGAGCAAGAACCCATGAAGGCTGACTCACCTGTCCCTGAGAGGGGCCTGAGAGCCACAGTTGATCGCCCGGGGGCTCAGGGAGGAGCTGACACCTGAGGCCTCCCCGGGCACCAGCACCTCGGAGCTGGGGCCTCCCTCCACGTGGCACAGCCCCGGGACACTGCAGGTGCTGCTGAGGTGGCCAGAGAAGGGGGAGGAGACCTGCTGGCTCTCTCCTGGCTGCAGCACACCTGACAGTGGCAGGATCCTGAAAGCCTGGATGGAAGACAGGAGAGATTGAAGTGCTGAGCATGGGAATGGATGCAGAAGAGCATCTTGGAGCAAAGTGCAGCTGTAGCCAGAGGGGCCTATTCCCCCAACACTGCCAGAATCACCCTCACCTCATCCTGCATCCATGCCACTGACCAGTGCAGGGACCATGGGGAAAATCTTCTCCCATACTCACGGGTCAATGCATTAATCAGTACATAACATGAAAGTGAACTGGGATGTCTCCTGGCAGGAGAAATTCTCTCTGAGGCACAACTTGCCTTCAAAATGTTTCAAATTTTCCAGCTTTTAGAAAAGGAGGAGACTCAGAGTGAGAGCTCTTGGAGCTGAGGGAAGGAGTCCAGCCCAGCCCATCAGACTTCTGAGGCTCTTCCCCACTCTCTCTAATTTCAGTGCTGCTTTCTCAAGGTGCTACAGCAAAAGCTCTTGCCAAAATTTCCTGTGGACAACCTGAGGAGTTCCCTGGGCAGCCCCACAACGTGTCCTGCAAAGAGCAGCTGCTCCAGCAGCACTTTGTGATGGGCCTGCAGGGATGGGAGGCCCCTCTGTGGCCAATGCTGAGGGCCCCCAGTGGCACTGGCAGCTCCAGCCCTGCCTGCCACACTGACAATGGGCAATGAGACAGATTCCCTGTTGCCTTCTCCGCTCCCAGGGGAGTGTGCGCCATGTCCAGGAAGCACCTGAACCCCTCCAAGCCTTGTGGGAGCTGAGGGTTTGCAGGAGTTGGTGCTGGCACCTGACAAACAAGCCATTTTCTGTGCTGGGAGCAAGAGACAGCCTCTTTGCAAAGTCTCCCTTGGTCAGACAGCTCCAGGGCCAGCAGTACAACAGCAGCTCTGGGTGAAAGCAGAGCCCTGCAAACAGGGAGTCTGGCTGCCTTGGGAAGAGGCTCCATGGGGATCAGGACTCATCCCAGCTGGCTCTGGGAAGGAAGCTGGAGGTGTTACCATGAGGATGCAGAGAAAAGCCTCATCTTACATTGGGAAGGAAACAAGGCAAAAAATCCCACACTCAACACAGGCCTGTAGGATCTGAGTCAGCTTCTCCAAGGAAAACTCTCCTGTTTCTCCCTCCCCCTCAGCCCATGTCCAGCCACTGGCCCTGCTGCCCAGCCACTGTCAGGGCACAGCACAGCAGGGCAGCAGAAAGGGAGCTCAGCATGAGCAGGACTTGGTGCTGGCAGGCTGGGGAGGAAACACAAGCACTGGATGGACAAGAAAATCTACCTCTGCTCCTGGAGAGTGGGCAAGATCCTGCGATTCTGTCAGGGCTGTTATTGGCTCCTCCACATTTCTGATCTTAAAGTGCCTCCATGCCAGGGAATCCAAACAGGTTCTCTTCCCCTTTGGTGGCTGGGGTTTGAATTTAAGTGGGCTGAGCTCATCTCTGGAAAATAAGATAACCATGAACAGGATCTGCAGTGGGAGGGAGGGACACCTGCACGAGCAGCTCCTGGCCAGGATGCAGCCCCTGGGTGGGTGCTGGCACCTTGAACTGAGAAATGGTTGGATCCAGCCCTTCCCAATCCAGGCTGGGGCAGCTCTGTTCTAAAGGCAGCCCAGGGATGACAGTGAGGTGCTGCAGCAGCTGTGACTGCTTGCATTGAGGAACTGCAGAGGACAGGGATTAACATCTTGTGGGGATGCAAAAAGCACAGTGGGAGAGGGAAAGACAGAGAAGGCAGCAAAAAGGTGATATCTGAGGCACTAAGGGGCAGAGTCAGCCACTGATGAGCCAGCACAGCCCCCCAGTGCCCAATGCCAGAAACTCTGCAGCTCCACCAGGGATTGATCAGGAATGATTCCCTTACACTGGTGAGGGGTTGGTTGACATTTTCCAACCCTCCCAGGTGACTCAGGTCACATTCCCCATTTTAAATTGGAGCAGGTGCTCAGGGTAACTCTGCTCCTGTTTCTGATGCCACGTGAGGGACACAGCTGAGCCGTGCCTGCCTGTCACCCTGCTGAGTTCAAAGTGCTCCCCACAGCCAAACACCACCTGGATGCTCCATTCCCAGATGGGCATTCAGGGCCTGCAATGACCTGCTCCCCAAAGAATCACTGTCTTTAGCTTTGGAGCTTGTGACCTAAGGCTGGGTTTCATTTCTGGATGGGGGCAGTCTCATCATAATCCCCAAGAGATCCCTAATCATCCACTCCACCCTCTTTAGTTTTAATGGATGGTTTGAGGCAACTTCCCAGGTCCATGGTGCCCAGACAATGCCATTTTTCACTCTAAAGTAGAAACTCTCTGGGAGGCAGGGAGAGGAGATGATGTGATGAACAAGTCCTGCTGTCAAGCAGTACAGAACCCATAAGGGACATGTTGCAGGGGAAAAGTCAGAAAGAGTAACAAGTGTCACAAAAAAAGGCAGTGAAGAATCCAAGGTGTCCACTGAAAGCCGACCCCTGGGAAAGAAATTGTCCTGGCACTAAAGGAGTTATCCCAGAAAAGGAGGAAAGGGAAGGGAACAAGGTGTTCAGCATCAGCCCAGGCACTAGGTAGCTCTTCCTCTGGTCTTGGCACTTTCTGGGCATCCTCCAGCCCAGTGCCAGGGAGGAAGGCGAGGAGCAGAGAGCAGCTCCTGCAGAGAGGACCCATCCCAAAGCAGAGGGGCCAGAAGGGCCTCCAGCAGCACGGTGGGAGCTGGGACTAGGAGCCCTTCATCAAGGGGGACATTGCCTCAGGCCACAGGGGTCTGAGAAAGCAGCTTTCAGCCCAGCTTTCCTTCCCAGGGAAACCACTATGGGGGCTGTGCAGCACCAAACTGGTGGAAAAGCTATTCCCTGAGCATCCAGCCTGAGCACAGCTGGTCAGTGTCATTGGTCAGATCCCAGGCAAACAGCTTTGTTCTTTGCCAAGTACAAACAGGGAACCAGTGTTAAGGGCCTGAATGAGGGATGTAGGACTCCAGGGGGCTTTCCAAAATGCAGTTGATTCCATCCAAGAGGTTACAGCAGGCCTGGAGACCCTTTAATTTTGGTTACAATGCATTATAAACTATTCTTTGCTGAGCATCTTCATACTGTAGAAACAATCTATACCTTAACTATTATCTATTGCCTATCATAACTACTATCAATAGCATATTCATGCTACTATTTGCCAATTGCTAAAAGTTACTACATTACAGTTTAAGCTAGAAGTTGTTTTTCAATTTTCTTGCAGTGGGAAATTCTGAGACCTTTTTTATACTTGCCACATCAGCAGGCTTGTTTGCCAGTGCTACCTTCTTGCTTGGTAAAAACATCTTCTTCTTTGAGGTGGGTTTATCCTTTGCTCTAAGTCATAAAAATCCCTTCTAACTAACATATCCTTTGCCTCTTTGGTTTGCCAGTAAGACTGGTTCAGCAATTCTTTACTTCTAGATCAAAACTTGCTTCCATCTCTATTCCTTCATCAGACTCTACTTTTTAAATATTTCTGCTTAGCATCCATATCTGTGAAACTTTCTTGTCAAACTGTCATCTATCCTAACACACCAGCAAGCAGAGCTTTGAGGAGAGGGCAAAGGTGCACGTACCTCAGCCTGTTCCCCTGGCTGTTGGAACAGATTGACCCGTGGCACTGGACAGGGAGGGAGCTGCACTTGGCCATCTCCAGAGAAGGCACTTCTTCTTCAGTGCCACCCACCAGGCAGCCAGACTCCAGGGTGCTGGGCTGGATTTGGAGATTTGGGGAGTGGGCTTCTCCCCAAAGGCTGGCACGGCACACCGGGGAGGTGTCAGTGAGGCAAGAGGTCTCGCTGTAGGTAGAGCCTAGGAAAAGGACACAAATATCCATTTAGGTACCAATTATGGCATGACTCCTGCTGTGAATATCCTGAAAGGGTGAAAGTGTGATTGGAGTTTAGCTCTTTGTTATCTGAACTACAGCTCAGCAAGCAGCTGCATGAGGAATTAATGGTCACTGAGTTCCCTTTGACACTGATTCCAGACTGCAGCCTTGGAAATGCCACTCCTAGCCCTGCTGAACACTGCAAGCTTCTCTCTCTGGTGGGGAGGAGCTCCCTCCCCTGCCCCAAATCAGCACCAGTTATCTCTCAGTGATGAGTGTGCACCCAGACCCAGCATTTACTCTGAGAATTCAAGCTGTGAAATTCTCTGTTCAGCCCGCCAACACTCCCACCGTTTTCAAGACACACAAACGGTGAGTCAACATGAGCTCACACCCATGCTGGCCACTGGGATTACTGCTGCCTTTCTTGTTTCACTTATTCAAAAGGCAATTTAACAAGTGCCTCAGTGCTGATGCAGCCTGGGGAAGAAGCAGCTCAGGAAAGGCAATTGGTTTTCTTCAAAAGTTCATTAACTTTGTTGTTATGGGTTTAGGCTTTGTAGTGAATGTTGCCCTTGGTCAGGGAAGGGAGATAGGGGTTTTGGCAGTGGGCTTTTCCTTTTCCTTTTTCCCTTCCCTTCCTGCTGGCTGGGAGGGGATGACTGCCCTGCCAGAGCCCACAGCTCCTCCTGCCTGTGATCATAACTACACCAAGGGGGAAAAACAGCACTTGGCAGGCTGGAAACTTCTGTTGTTGTGCTGTTGTTTGTGCTGATATATTCTAGTAAATACTTGTCATTCCTTTCCCCATCTTTTTGCCTGGAAGCCCTGCAATTTCAAAGGTTTAATAATTTGGAGGGAGGGGGCTCATCTTTCCATTCCAGGAAGATTCCCACCTTCCTTGGCACACATCTGTCTTTTAAACCAGGACAGGGACACCAGAAAATTTCTATTCCTTGCTTCTATTGGATCTCACAATGGCAAAATGCCCCTGAGGCACCCAGCAACCCTGCAGTTCACACCCTGAAGAGGCTGCTGTGGCAGACCATGAGTGAGGGATGCTTTTATGTCCAAGTGCTCCATTTTGGAAGGCCCAGATCCCCCACGCTGTGCCCCAGCCCAGGGAACACTCACCAGGGGAGATGTCCCCACAGTTGAGCTCATTGACGTCCAAGTGTGAACTCAGTCCGGTGACACAGCCCCTGCATGGCCAGGACACAGGAGGAAATGCCTTGGTTAAAGGGAATCAAAGCAAAGCTGTCGTGGCTCAGGGGTGTAAAACCTGGTGTCAGGGGCACCGTGGGTTTCCAACCAACACAGCACCATGTGCTCAGCACAGGGCCCTGAAGGGCACAGGAGGCAGCTGAAGCCAAGTGGCAGCAGCCAACAGCCCCTGATGGGCTTTGGGCACAGGGCAGGCAGGAAAAGCCCCTGAGCTGCTGGTGGTCCCATGAAGAACTCTGAACAAACACCCACTGAGGCTGCGTGCCTCAGTTTCCCTGTCTGTAATGGGATGGACATAGAGGTGTCCCCAGAAACTTCTGTAACCAGCCTTTCCTGCTTTGCTACTTCTTAGCTGGAACTGCTGCTCCCCTGGAGGAGCTTTCTCAGGAGAGTTTGACCCACACAATCATTACAGACAGAGCTCTGAGACACAAATCCAGGGGAGCCCCAAACATCCTCTGAGAAGAGCAGCAACAGTTCTACACAATGGACAGATCAATCCTAGAGGAAAGGACCAGCTTGTCAGCAGTGCACCAGCTGACACAGCCAAGAGCAAGAGCTTCAACAAGCAAACAAGGCTGTCCTGAATCTAGCACAGCACCTCACCTGGCCTTGAACTCAGCAGACACACCCCAAAAGTCACCAACATCCACTGAAATCAGTACTTGAAGCTGCACAACACTCACCAGCTGATTTCATGGCTGATGCCAATCAATGCCCACTCTGCCCTTTGGTTCCAAATCAAGGAGCAGTGACCTGGGCCTTGTGTTGTATTCACAGGCCTGCCCCTGGCTCTGCTCTGAACATCTCAACAAGAGACACCTGCCCTTGCTCAAGGACAAAGCTGCTCATGCAATAACATCCCATGAGCAGGTTGGGGGAGGGACAGAGGAGAATCAATTATTTGATGGTGAAAGGTTCCCTCTTGATTTCCAAAGTAAAAAAGCAGCACTTTTCCTCCAAAAACAGTGCCAGCAGACTTGTTTCTCTACTATGAGACCTACTCACCACTTTTCTCTTGCTCACTAATAACTTCCTTGCTTTTTTAAATCCATCTCCCTCATCTCGTTGGTATAATCCACTGCAGTTTGCTTTCATTGCTTCACTGCCTTGACTCAGTGCCTCCCACCAGCAGCAGCTCAGCTCCCAAGCTGCAGAGCAGCCAGCATCAGCTCTCCTGCTCACACTGCATTAACCTGCCAGCACATGGCTCAGGCTGGCAGGGACAAGGCCTCACGCTGCTGTGGTGCTGAGCACTGAGCTCTGCCTCCCCTGTGATCAGCCCTGCTCCCTTTGGCTGGGCCAGGATTGTCTCTTGCCATGTCACCAGCCCATGGGATGATGCCCAAGCCCTTGGGACAGTTCCTGCTGCACAGTTCCCTGACTCCCACATCAGCCCTTTGCTGGCTGTGCAAAGGAGGCACCAGAGCCCTCTGTGCAAGGAGCTGGGAGCACAGCTTGAGCCCCACAGCATGGCTGGCAGAACTGAGCTGAGGCTGCTGCTGCCCATCTGGCATGGATTATTCACATAAGTGTTTACAAACACTCCTGCTGGGGCAGAGTCACTCAGGCTGGCCCATCTGCAAAGTCCTGGGGGCCTTGCTGGGTGTTCAGCTGGGACATCCCAGAGCAGCTGCTGCCCAAAGCTGATCCATCCCACTGCCTGCCATGGCTCAAGGCACAGGGAGATCCCTGCAGGGAGGAGTCATTGCAGCTCCTGGGTACCACACAGGGCAGCAGGCAGCCTCACACTAAGGCAATGCCAGGATCACAGCAGAGATTAAGACCTCAGGCAACACCTTTTTTCTCTGCTCCACCCCAAAATGAGGTGGGGGGGGGGGGGATGTCCCAGAGACAGCTACAGATGTGCCCACCCAGCTCCCAGAGTCCTTACTTGATGGTCAGGATCACAGGTGTAGGAGATTCAGCTACACTGAACTGGAATTTTTTCTCAAAGCTCCCCAGCACTCTGGCATGGAAGGAGATCTGAACAGTCTGGGTGGCACCTGGTGCAATGTTGCCCTCCTTGGGCTCAAACTTGATGCAGAAGTCTGCATTTGCGGCTGAACGGATATAGGTGAAGGGAGCATCAATAGCTCCTTGGTTCATCAGTTCCACCTGCAGAAGCAAGAAAGCAAAATGGAAATACATGTGGAACCTTCCCCTCTTGTGAGTTCTTGTCTAATGATGCAATGAATGCCCAGAAAAGGCAGAAGATACTTTGTGCTGCTCAATGGCAGAAGTCAAAAGATACAACAGGACAAGTTCTGCCTTTGGGTTTTCATGCAGAGCAGTGGCAGCTCCACAGAACTGCAGCCACCCTGGGCTTGTCCCATGGACACAGAGCAGTGCAGCTCTGCTCAGCATCACCAAGCTCATTGAGAGCTGGCCCTGAGAGCCCTGAGTGGGGGTGATTGCAGCTGCGTAGGGAATCACCCCAGAGCTGCAGCTGCTGCCCCAGTGAGCACAGCTCCAACAGCACCTTCTGCTCATTCACCTTTTCCCATACCATGAAAGCAATTCATTCAGAATGAGGCATCAGCATCAAAATGTACAGCCAGCACCATATTTTGGTGAGAAAACTCAGCATGTCTTCCCCTTCCCCAGCCATGCTTTTGAAAGTGTCTGGCATGATGCAGTGCCTCATTTTCTACCTCTTTCAGTTGCTCTCTCATGATTTTTTTGCTAACGTGACACTATTTAGGGGGAGGAAAAGAGTTAGGAAAATCCTTTTCTTATACCTAGGAACACTTTTGTCCTTCTAGAGCCAGAGATGCACCAAGGCTGAAGTGTGCTGAGGGACTGATCAGCAAGGGAGAGAACTCCCAAGCCCTTTGCAAGGGCCAGCACTGAGCCAGAAGGCTGGATGGCTTTCCTGGGACTTGCAGGAATAAGCAGGAGACACTTGGCTGGGACCTGCTGGCAGTGGGCTGAAGCTCAAAGGCAGCCAGTTTGCTGCAGCTGCTTCTGCAGAGCCCAGCCCAAAGGTGCCTTGTGCCTGGCACTGCCACAAAAGCCTCTGAACATGCAGCTTTGGAGCCAGAGCTGGTTCCATGTGCCAAAGGGATGTTTTGCAGGAAGCCTTCCAGCTGATCCCTAAGGAAAGCTGCCCAAAAGCAGGGACTGGGGCTGCAGGAACAACAGACACACCTTTCTGACCCCCTCCCAGGTTTGAGCAGTCCATCAAATATTCCCTGCTCACAACTGCCCAGGTTGGCAGCAATTCCACAGCTCCACCAGGCTTGCTGCTGCCTCAGGAGCCATCAGGATCCATCCCCAGCCCTGCTGCTCACCTCATAGACATAGGGGGTGTAGACAAAAATATCCCCAACGTCCAGTGTAGGAGAGCTGGGTTCAACCAAGGGTCCTTGTCCTTCCCCTCTGAGGCACAGGGGCAGCCTGCTCTCACGGCCTGGGGAGAGATGTCCATTTCAGTACAATCATTCCCTCTGTTCCACTGCATCTTCCAGGCTGCCTCAGTGCTAGTCCCCGACTCTGAGCTGGATGCAAGCAGCTCCTGATGCTGCAGGAGAGGATATGCACCCTTCTCTTCCCTCAGGAGAAATCCCTTGGGGCTGACTTCTAATTTCTAACCCATTCCTCGGGCTGCTTTCCAATTTGAGCCACCAGTCTGCTGAGTTTAAAACATCTCTGGTGTCCTGTAGTGACAGGCCAAGCAGTATTGGGTAGAAATGGAAAGAAAGGAAATTTAGTTTAGATATTAGGAAGAAATTTTTTACTGTGAGGGTGGTGAGACACTGGAGCAGGTTGCCCAGGGAAGTTGTGGAGCTTCCAGCCCTGAAAGTGTTCCAAGCCAGGCTGGATGGGGCTTGGAGCTACCTGCTCTAGGGGGAGGTGTCCCTGACCATGGCAGGGGCCTTGGGACTCAATGATCTTTAAGGTCCACTCCACCCTTAACATTCTGTGATTCTGTGGTTTCCTTCCCATGCACCTAGAGCAGCTTTGAAATCCATTCAGTGAAGGCACAAAGCTCATGAAGAGCTTGGCAATTCCCAAACTCCCTGGCCCAGGAGCACAGGCCTTTGTTGCCCAAGTGCTCCCCTTCTGACACTCAGCACTGTGTTCTATTTCACAGACTGAGAGCTGCAAGGTGACAACTCCCACCCAGGGAGAGAAGCAGGTGCTGGCCAAGGGGGCTCCTTCTACCAACAGCCTCTGCTCAGTGGGGCTCAGCCACCTCTGCTCTGCTGCTGTCTGGGCACTGGGAGGGGATCCAGGCTCAGGGAGCCCATTTCTAACTCAGCTCCTGCCACCTGATGATGGATCCATGGCAAATGGACCCATCCTGGAGGTCAGGGGCCTGCAGGGGCTTAGTGCTCGTTCACTAAAGCTGCTCTGCTCTGGAGCTCTCTGGCCTTTGAGGAAATGCTGGCAAAGCCACGGCATGGAAACCTCTCCCTGCACTGCCTGGGCTGTTCTGGGATCAGTCAGGCAGACACAGCATTCTGAGCCCTGGCCTTGCACGGGAGACTCCCTGGAGGATGCAGGGCCAGTGGGATGTGCCAGCACTGCCCTGCTGACCAGGGACTCTGCCCAGCAGTTCCATGGGAGCCCAGGGGGCTCAGGCTTGCACCATGGCTTCACTGAGGGGGAGAGAAGCAGGGCAAAGGAGCTGCACCTGAGATGTTGCAGTAAGCCACACTTTGATACTCCTGTGCTTCCAGGGGTGTGAAGGTCACCTTGATTTCGGCCGAACTCTTGGGCCCAATTTCTCCCTCCTACAACAGAAAGAGACAGCAAAACATTGCTCTTCAAACTTCACACTTCTTGTTTCCAGCCACAGGCCTGTAAGCCTTGATTGAGAGCATCAGTGATGAGTGAACAACACAAGGAGCCAAGGAAAGCCTCCAAACCCAGCTCAACACAGCACTGGAAGCTCTCAGTGCTCAGCTGATCAGCTCCCACTCTCCACAGTATTCCTGCTGCTCTGACACAAGCTCTGGGGCACATCATGCTGCTGTCAGCTACATGGGATGTCACTGCCACTGTGCACTGGTGGCTCTTGGCCTTAGATGGACCATAGGAGTAAGCAAGAAGAGAACATGATCCCTTTCCTTGAAATACAGATATTAGTTAAGCTGTTTTGAAAGGAAGCAGAGGTTGGGATTATTCTGGGCTTTAGTCCAAGATGAGAAGGGATTTTGCTCTGTGCAGACACCAGGCATTCATCATCTCTCCCAATGCCAGTACTCAGAACCAGGGCTCTGCTGGATGGGAGCATGTGGCAGTTTGCTTGCATCAACAGAAAAGGAAAAGCTTTTCTGTCCCTGTGTGCAGGAGAACTCCAAAGGCAGATTTCAACCTTGCAGCCTCGTGTCCAGGCTCACGGGTGACACTGGAAGGGACACTCAGGAATAGTGCAAGGCATGGTTACAGGAGGGGATTGGCATTTCTGTCATTAACCTTGGGCTGAATTTGGCCTCCTTTTGCCAGGGAACCATTGCAAGCTTCAGGTCAGTGTGTGAGCTGGCAGTGCTCCAACAGCCTCTGCTGAGCCCCACGTGTGGGGAGAGCCCCTGCCTACAGTAACTGCTCCCTGTGACACTGCAAGGACACGCAGGCAGGGCCTTGAGCTCCAGCCTGGCAGCAGAGCTGGGCTGTGTCAGGCTCCCAGCCCTGCCCTGAGCCTGCAGGGCACAAATGCTTTGAGCAGGGAGCTCTGCAGCCGCTGCAGAAACTCCAAGTGCTCCCTGCCAGCACCTGGGGCCAGCTGAGGATCTGCCCAGTGACTGCAGACATGGGAAGGGTGCTTGGGAGGAGGAAGAGGAAGAGGAGGAGGAAGAAAAGGAGGTTCTCAGCTGTCACTTACCATTGGCTCAATGAAAAAAATGTCACTGGAGAACAGCAGGGGGTCTTCTCGCACCTTTGCCATTTTCTTCAGGACCCTGCTGCTCAGGAGGGCAGTGTGACCTTCACTAATGTCTTTCTCCTTCCCTATTTCTTTCTCCTGTATGAAGTTTTCCAGCCATTCCTCACTTGGTGGGTGCAGCAAACGACACCGCCTGCAGCCACAGGGAGAGACAAGGCCAGCTGATCCTTTAATAAGCCACAGATTTGCAGAGAGAAGTGGGAGTGCAGGAGAGCAAAGCACCTGGGCAGGTGCAGCAGCAGCTCCCCAGCAAAAGGCTGAGCCCAAGCCATGAGGGTCCCACATGGATCAGAGGATAACTTGTGGTTCACTGGCACAGCAGGGAGTTTCACTCCACACTTGCAAGCTCAGGAGAGGTTTCCAAAGCCAGCATCCCTCCAGAGAACCTCCTGGCTCAAAGCCTCTGCCAAAACTGAGGGAGAATCCACCAACCACCTCAGCTGGCTTTTCCTCCCACTGAGCTGCTCGGGGGATGCAGATAAAGGTCACAGAGCACCCACTGCAGCACTTCCCTGGGAAGGGGAGATGTTGCCAGGTCATGTAGCAAGAAGATTAGAGAGACAAGAGCCCAACTGGAACCTGAGGAAGTCCGGTCATTGCAAGCAACCTTTCCTTTCCAAAATGCCATTCCTGGTTGGAGTATAAATGAACTGGAATGCTGAGTGCTGAGCTCCTGGAGCCCAGGGACACACAGCCAGGTGCCAGGGATGGTTTACTTGGCCTAAACCATTCAAAAGCACCAACACCCCCCTGAAGCCATACGTAAGTTTTAGTCTTGGGCCATGGATCTCACTGAAATGCATCTTTCAAACCAACCTCCTCTTCTCTTTATTCTCTTCTCCCTCAGAGAGGAAAGCCTTCCACAGGAAGTGGGCTGTGATGTTACTCCTGTTTTCAATGAACACAGATCTTTCGTTTGACGTGATGATGAAAGTCTTGTCAGCCTCCACACAATCTGTGCTCAGCTCAACATCAATATCCACAGCTTCTCCGTAGAGCTTTGTGTGGATACTTTCATCATCTGGAACAAAGCAGAGAGGAGTCTTTGCTCAGCTCACTGGCTGATGGAAGCACAAGGAACAGAACAAACCGCAGGGCACAGCAGAAGGTGTCACAGTTTTTATCTGAATAAGCAGTTCTTTGGATCAGTCCATTTGTCACATCCTGACAGCTCTGTGTGTAGAGTGTGAGGATGTCCTGGGCAGCTCCTTAAGCCCCTTATTTCTGAGGGTGTTTGTAGAGATTTGGCCCCAAGGTTCAGTATGGACAGTGAGATTGGTCAGTGTGCTCTGGTGACCCACTCAGATCACTGGGATTTCTGCATCCAAGTCCTTCAGGTGACAGGGCTGAGGAGCCCTGTTCAGTCCTGCCTTGCCCAGGGTGTCCCTGGACATGCCACGAGACTCCTGTCTCTCCTGATCCCTTGCATCCCTTGTTGCTGACCAGCAAATATGCCTGGGGGCAGGTGGGCAGCACAAGGAGGCCCAGAGGAACAAGTGAAGTGACAGCCCACAGCAGGAGGGGACACAGGTGAGGAAACACAACCAGCCTGGCTCTGCAATATGACAAACCACTCTAAAATGAACACCATGAAAATCATCATCATCTCCCTGGCCAAACCCACAGCCACATCAGTCTTGAAATATTTTAGATTGTTCTGATCTCAAAAACCAGCCTGGAGCATTGCACATCAAATAAAAAAGGGACAATAGAAAGATTAATAAGTACAGAGCAGCTTCTACATTAAGACTGAATGGGATTCCTCAGTCTAGAAATCCAATGGGAGATAGATGTGAGAGGTTTGTAACAACATGAACAGCCTGGGAAATGGGCACAGGGAAAAATTTGTCTTGATTTGTCACCAAACAGGAACTTGAGGGCCTGAAAATGGTATTAGACAGAAACTCCATATATGTGTAAGGGCCACATAGAAAAAGGATGTGTGACAAGCCAGTGGAGAAGCAGCATATGGGATAGAGGTGTGCAAGAAATCCATTGCGTTGGAGAGAGTCTGATGGAGACCTCACATGCAGCACGGCCCAGGAATCAAATAAAAGTTCACCCAGGCATAGCCCCTCATGGTAGTGGAGCATCAGGGATGCTCCTTCCTCCACTCAGCAACTCCCAGCAAAACAGGAGTCAAAAATCTTTGCCCGTTAGAGGGAATCCACTTTCTCAAGGCCCTGAACACCAAGGGGTTTTCAGTTTTCTTGGGGTAAAGCTGAACAGGGAGGTACCTCTAGAGGGAATGCAGGGGGAGGGACAACAGGGAGCCATGGTGGAGAACTGTCCTGAGCCCATGCAGGGCCCAGCACTCACCTGTGTTGCAGCACAGGGACCCAAAATGGTCCCCGTTGGTCAGCGGGTGAAATGCCACTGTCACCTGCACGGTGTCACCAGCGCCCAGAGTTCCTGCGGTCGGCACCACGGAGAAAGGACTGCAACACAAAGAGAGGCATCAGGGCTGGGGGGACACCTGGCCACGAGATTCCTGCTGCACTGCAGCTCCCTGCAGCTCCCTTGGGCAAGCAGGGAGCAAACCAACCCCAGGCAGCAGAAGACAGAACAGACAGGGCCAGAAACAGCCACTGAGCCACTGCTGAGGAGATCCAGCCCTCACAGACCCCGGGGGTAAAATGACCTCAGCTCCCCCATGCTCTGCATCCAGCTCTCTGCAATGAGACTCAAGGGTCCCACTGCCAGCAATCCCATCAGAGAATGGTTTGTGAAGAGCACAGAGAGGGTTCAGAGCTATCTGCATGCACAACTTGACAGTGACTGCCTCAGGAATTTCTCTTTTCCTGCTGCCTATAAACCTCATCTCAGGAGATGCAAATGTTAGGGCATTACCTGTCCTGGGATATTACAGCCTAGGAATCAGACTGGGAGAAGGAACTTTTCCTTGGAGACCAAGGAATAGTTACAGTTGAATTTGCAGTGTGATTCTTTGGTTTCTTTTGCCTTGAAAACATCCTGATTTAGCCTAAAATGGACACATTTTATCAGCAGTTCAATGAAAGCTGCTCTAAGAAAAGGAGCAGTCAAAACTCTGAAAGAGTGCAAATGCAGATTAGAGCAACAGAGTGACAGGGAAACCCAAAGGAGGATCCACAGTCTGAAGGATTCCATGCCAGCTAAATGAAGCACCATTAGCAGGAACACATCAAGGAAGCAGAACAGGAGGTTTCTGTGTGTTTACCAGCAATGCAGTCTGGGGCTGTGGCTTGTCATCCAGGCTGGTAACTGTTTGCTTGGCCCAGCAGACAAACTCTGTGCAATGTGTTGGAAATGTTTATGCACATGTGTTGGTGCACTTTGGATTTAACAGGAGCAATCAGGATTGGTCACCAGGTAAAGAGCTCTTGCCTGACAAGCACAAGACTCCGTGCTTTAATGCTCAGGGGCAGCTCAGGGGAAATGTGCTCCTGCCCAGCAGCTGCTGGGCTTTGTGTTCTTCTACAGCCCCACTGAGGAAACAAAAGTTCCTGGCCTTGCTGCTTTGCTGCTGGTCAATCTGTCATTTCTTAAAAGTCTCTTCTGAGGAGTTTGGTGATGAATGCACCACACACAAAAATCAAGAGAACATCTGGCAAGCTGACCTTTATTCATGTCACTTGCTTCAGGTTCAGCTCATTAAGGACCTCTTGCTGCAAGGATGGGCTGAGCTGTTCCCACTCCCACTGGTGAGACCATCACTGGCTGATGGAGAAGCCTTGGGCCAGCAATGCTCATGTGCTGGATGTGAGACTTTGGAGGGAGGGGAGGAAAGACAAGGCCCCAGCAGCCCCAGAGCCAGATCAGTGCACATGCTCCTGCATCTGCCCCGGGGCTGATGCCAGCACTGCTGCAGCTCTGCTGGGGCTTGAGGGGATCAGGGCCTGCTGGGGGCAAGGCACAGGATTTTCTTCTTATTCTTTTGCCAGAAATTCCACCAGAACAGAGAAGCTGCCAGTTAAGGGAATCCCTGGCCACACTTCAGCACTGCCTTCCATTCCATTCCATTCCATTCCATTCCATTCCATTCCATTCCATTCCATTCCATTCCATTCCATTCCATTCCATTCCATTCCCACTGCTGCCCCCATGTTCCTGCCCTCAGATGGCAGGATGGGAATAACACTCCTGGGGGTGACTTCAGGGGTTGCCTGAGAAAGAAGGTATCTTCCTCTTTTCAAATTATCAGGAGAAGAGGATCCAGCCAAGTCCAGGACTCAGTTTCAGGACTGAAAAACTGAGTGCAAATCAGCTCCTGCATCTCCTACATCCCAGCCCGGCTGCACCCACCAAACTCTGTTCCTGCAGTAGCAGTCATCTCTACTCCTCTGCATTTCAGCCAACATCACTAAGCTGTTCCCTGAGCCCACAGCTAGAAGAGCTGTGAAGGAGACATCCCTGACACTGGAATAACCAAATGAAAACCACTGCCAAGAGATGGGGCTGGCAGGCTAAATTTTGGCCTTTTATCTGTTAATTGTGAGCTGCTCCTTAAGACAGTTCTCATCCTGTTAGAGCTGCCCTTCCAATGAATCACCACTGCACCCAACAGGCAGAAAAGAGAAGCTGTGGAGTTGGTTTTCATAGGTTGTTTTCTTCTGCTTTTTAACTAGGTCCATTGGTATGTCTGTTTGTTTTCTTGTACAGCATCTAAAGACAGGTTCAGATCTCCCAATGGCTCCTTGCAATCCCCAGACACTGGTCTTGCTTTAAACAGTGTGTCTGCTCAGATGATTTCCAGCAGAAGTTATTCTATACTTCTATCTTCTAAATCAGCCCAACTGCTTTTCCCATATTTCCTATACACCTGTGCATATACCTATGGGCATGTGGTATATTGAGAGGCATTAGAGGAGTTTGATCTTCATGAAAGCTCCCAATGAAGAATTCATCATCTTTTGGAAAACATTTAACACAAAACAAAAAGAAAAAACAGCAGAAACACAGGAACTTCAGAGTATTCAAAAAGAAATCTCAATGAAAGGGGGCACAGCCTTATTCAGAGATTCAAATCATCTGTTTGAAATTTTAAAGTGGCTTTCAAAGGTTCATCATGGAACAGAAGAGGCAACTGATGCCTTCAGCTGACAAGGGAAAACAGAGCAGCTTTAGTAACAGGATCTGCACCAGCTGCCCACAGCACAGCTCATGTTTGGCATCTGATGCAGGGACCACTGGAAAGCCACGTGCCTGGGGCCTCCCAGAGAATGGGTCTGTTTGGCTGAGAGTGCTGAGTAAGCATTTCAGAAGCTGCTTGTGCTCAGCAAGCCAGCTCCCAACATGTTCCAGCAGCCTCCAGGAAATCTGGGACAGAGAAAGCTCAAAGGCTGCATCCTGCTAAGAACACTGAAAGCAAGAGCAGATGCCATCCATCCTGCTCACTTCCAGCCAGGGCTGCAGGGCAGCAGCTCTGATGCTCTGGCTCCTTTTGCTGCTCTTTCCCAACTCCGCTCTCACCCCAAGGTGATATCCTTTGCACAAGGACAGAGGAGCTGCCTCACCTCTGGGTGCTCAGCTGGTAGTGAGCTGCCCGGGTGCCGACGTTGCGCACCAGCAGAGTCTTCTCGGTGCCGACCTTGGCTGGACACTTGGAGAAGTCCAGCTGGGCAGGGAAGTCCAGCACGGCTCGGGCACCAATGGCCCGAACTGGAACAACCATCTTCTCCTTGGCAGTGGTGCAGGTGAGCTCATGGGAATAATTCTGCAGGAAAAGAAACTGGCTCAGCACAGGGCATTTAGTGCCATCCCCGTGGCAGAAGAAAAACCCTTTCCTTTAACTCATCCATGGCATCAATGTATCTATTCCAACCTAAAATGAACACTGAGTTCTACTAATATGTGACATTTTAAAGGCACCAGTGCACTTTGCAAAACCTATCTCAGTGGCATTAAGCTCTTGTGTCACTTGGGTCATACGGCCCTAGGCCACCATAATTTTTACTCTAAATTTTAATGATGTTAAATAATTCCTAAGTTCCTTCTAAGGAACATGGAGCTAGAGAACACAGGACATTCCTCTTTAGGTTTCCTATCCTAATCCAGGTAATTCCTGCAGATCCTTGGCCTTCAAAGGCCAACGCTGCCACTCTGGAGGGAATCCTGTGACCCCAAGCATTTGATGGTGACCACACCAAAGCACGAGGTGGCTCCTTCAGCAGGAGAATGGCAAATGGCAATGTTGTGTCTTTGTGTCCCCAGCCTTCCCTCCATGGTCTTAGCAATGGCAGCTACACTCCAGCACAGCCCAGCAGCTCCAGCAGAGGTCATTTGTGTTGGCTTAGTGCAGATCAGGACTCCCAGTCCACCACTCCCAGCAGTTTGCAATGACAACAGGACCTGGACACTGAGGGATTTTGCTGGAGCCTGTCACAAGCACTCACCCTCTTCAAACTTCATGTTAAACAGAAAGGAAAAGAGCAGGAAAAGGCTACCTTTTGACCAGTCTCGCTCCTGTCTACACATGGGCCAATTCTGGGCAGAATACTCCCCCCAGTGCTGGCCTCCTTCTTGGTGGTGAGAAAGTCTATCTGGAACTTAGAGGGAAGCAGCTGAAAGGAAAAAGAAAAAACAAAATAAAACAAAACAAACAGTAGGAAGCACCTCAGAGATGTGCTTGTTGAGAAAGGCTTTCCTTGAACAAGTGACACTGATGAATAATTGGTGATCACAGCTACTAGGACAGTTTTGGAAGCCCTGGAAGTTACCTGCTGAAATACTTAGCAGCAATAAATTAATAATACAGAGTGCAATACACATACTCCAGCCACATGGCTGTGTCCCTTTAGTCTCTCTATGATTTGATGGGACATGGTTGGGGATTTCTGCTCTTTGGGCATTTGTTTCCTCTTAGGTTTCATTGGATTGAGGTAGTGACCTTTTCAGAGAGTGGGGAGGAACCCTCAGAACTGCCTGAACTCCATCCTTGCACAACACTCAGAACTCACAGCCAGGAGGTAGCACTGCTGGCTGAGTCCAAGGGAAGCAAGCAAGAAAAGCTGTACCAAGAGTGAGGTGCACAGGAATGTGTCCAAGTTTTAGATCTCTCTGTTAATTAGCATTGGTTTTCTCTGTCTGGGCTGACAGGGCCCTCGACAGAAGAAAACAGAGGGATCTCCTTGGCAGAGCCTCAGCAGTGGGGCATCTTCAGCCAAGTGAGCTGCAGACAGCAAGGGGCCTTTGTGGCCCTGGCTCCAGGGCTGCCTGCAGGGCTGCATCTGTGCCCACACAGGAGCTGGGAGAGAACAGCTGCTTTGGAAGCTCTTCCAGCTGGGACCAGCCATGGCTCTCGAGGCTTTGGGCAGAGTTTGAGCTTCCCCCCCACATGCCCACGTGCCCAAGGGCAGGATGGTCAGAGCAGCACAGGTGAGTGCCCAGCCTGACAGAAGGAATTGCTGTGGCAAAGGGAAGGAAAGAAGCCCATGCTCAGGGCCTCAGCTGTACTTTGGTTTCACTTGGCTCCGCTGGCACAGCCAGGCAAGGCACTGGGCTGTCCCTGACACATCCCACAGTGCTCCCTACTGCACCAGGACAGCCCCCAGCAACAGGAGCAGGCACAAAGACCTGGGGAGGGGCTCTGCAGCTTCACTGCACTGCTGGATAACAGGGGCAGGGAGAGCAGGGACACCAGGGCAGTTTCCAGCCTTAACACAGCCCAGGGGCTACTCACAGTGTTGGGCTTCAGCCTTTCCCTCAGCAGGAGTCGAGGCGTTGGTGTTCTTCCTGGGTATCCTGACGCCATTTCCAAGTGATGATGTCACAGATGAGTGACAACTCCTCAACAGAACTGGAAGGAGCAACAATGGAACTCTGAAAATCCAGAACCCAGTTCATGGCAGACTCAAGGGATATACTGGTGCTAAAGATTTTATATGATTTGAAAGTAGCTAAGTGCTCATTTGGCATAAGTAGCCAGTATTGTTAGGCCTCTGGTTGGACTTTATTTGAACTCTATGGCTACCTTGGCAATTCAAAGATGGATTGTACTGAAACCTGGAGCTAAAATGCTGAACAGTAATAATACTTAGAACAGAGTAATAATAATTAATAATACTTGGAACAGAGCTACAAAGCTGTAGCTTAAATATTATTTAAAAACAGCTTGAGTGGACCTCCTCTTCTTTAGGCTAAACAACCCCTGCTCTCTCAGCTGCTCCTCACAGGACTTGTGAGAGACTGGAATATTATGGCGAATGGCTTAAATATTGCTATAAAGGACTTTTTGCCCATTGTGACAAAATTGAATAAAGAAGCTGAAACCCCCCAAGACCACCCTTCCCTGAAATGCCTCCTGACTGGAACTTGGCACTGTGAGTTAGGCTGCTGCCTAAGGGAACCTGAGACAAAATCAAGGTGACACTATTGTCCTATTAGCTCAGGGCTGGGGAGAAGTGAACTGAGGGAGAAAAAAGCCGAGGGAGAAAAATATATCCCCACTAAAACCAAACCCAGCAGCTGTCCTGAAAATCAGCTCTGTCTGCCTTCAGGCTGGGGAAGTCACAGCCACAGACTCGTCTGCTGAGGCCAGGTTTGCACACAAACCTCCCAGCAACAGAGGGGGAAGGAGGAAATTTTGGGGGTGTGGCACAACCTCTGGTAAGGGGCAGTGGGCACCCATCCTCCCTCAGACAAACTGGCTCAGCTCTAAAACCCCCCAGCCCCAGAAGGCCACATCCAGGGCACATTCCCTTGAGGGACAGCTGAGGGGGTGTCATAACCCAGCAAAGACCTCCAAAGTGCCTCCAGAGCCATTCCTGAGGCCTTGCACCAGACGACTGCAGGGCATGCAAAGTAACACAACAGATCTGAAAATGCACAACCCAACTCATGGCAGACTCAAAGGATATACTGGTGCTAAAGATTTGATATTGTTTGAAAGAAGCAAAAGCCAGAGCCAAACTTGCCCCACCCCAAGGAGGTACCTGGGCAGTCCCACCTGGCCCAAATCTGCATTAATCCATTGGAGTCTTACATTTTGTGAGGCCTCACCACAGAGAAGACCAAAGGAGGATTGAATGGGATGGGATCCATGGAATGGTGATATTTTCTACTAAATCTGTCTCTGTCACTCTCCTTCTTCCCCCCTTCCCATCTCCCTCCCTCCCCCCCTCATTTTTCTATTTCTTTCTCCCTCTCCCTTCCTCACATTTCCTGTTCCATAAAATCCAAACTATTGACTTTGGCATATGGTCTCATTTTGCACCTTAATTCAGGGGAATTTCCTTAATAATTTTAATAACCAGATCATAACAACCCACTGAAACTTGAACAGAACTCATTCACCTATAAGTAGTTTAAATAAATACTATAGGAAAACATCTATAGACTAGTATATTTAGGAAATGTTGCATTTCCTCAGTGAGAAAAAAGCACCATCAGCAGACCATGCATTGTTCATCCCCTCAGCTGTACATGCCACCGAACTGAAGACTGGCATTATCCCATCCTGTATTTCCCGTTGGCATTGTCTTTCAGAGCACAGATGTGACAAAACCAGAAAGTACAACTTGAGGTCAATCGTTACCTTCAAACAAAACTCCGGGCTCCTTCGCACAGGCCAATGCCTTGCCTGTTCAGGACTCCCTTGCAGAAACCAATGTTCTGCAAATACGGGAGTCCCTCACAAAGACCAATGAATGCTTTGCTGTTTTTGGAGTTGCTCGCAGAGACCAATTCTCCACGAAATCACGGGACTCGTAGAGAGCAGTCTCTGCGAGCAGTTCGCGCGGCGAATCGCCGAGTGCGAATGAGCGGCAGGGCCGGCTGCGGGCGCTGAGGCCGCGGCGCCGTCACAGACGCTGAGGGCCCGGGCGCGGTTACCGGGCAACCGCAGCTCCGAGCCTGGGGCCGGGCCGGGTCGGTCCCGCCTCGTTGCTCCCTCGGTTCCCTCTCGTTCCACCCTCCATGTGCCTGTGTCCCCGCTCGGTCCCCGCCTGTTCCAGCCCCGGTGTCCCCTCGGTCCCCGGGCACAGCGGGCTGGGTTCGCTCCCGGGCCCGGAGGCAGTGCTCCATGTCTCCAGAGCCCCGGCCCCAGCTCCGGGCTGCTCCTCCCCCACGGGAAAAGCCCAGCAGTTTGTGTTCAGCGATAGTACAAATGGGAATCAGGCAGCTGCAGGTCCTGGGCACTGACATTTAGCTTCTCGTTCTTAGGGACACACAAGTAGTTTCCACAAGTAATTTCCTGGTGTAATGCTTATCACCTAATCTGCAGCCAGCAATCAGTGCTCCAGAAGACTGAAGATATCCCATCCTGTATTTCCCTTTGGCATTCTCTTTCAGAGCACAGATGTGACAAAAACAGAAAGTACAACTTGAGTCAATCTTTACCTTCAAACCAAACTCCGGACCCCTTTGCAAACACCAATGTTTTCCGATTTTTAGAGTTGCTCGCAGAGACCAATTCTCCACGAAATCACAGGACTCGTAGAGAGCAGTCTCTGCGAGCAGTTCGCGTGGCGAATCGCCGAGTGCGAATGAGCGGCAGGGCCGGCTGCGGGCGCTGAGGCCGCGGCGCCGTCACAGACGCTGAGGGCCCGGGCGCGGTTACCGGGCAACCGCGGCACCGAGCCTGGGGCCGGGCCGGGCCGGGCTGCGCTGCTTTGCAGAGGACATTGGCACTCCTGCTACTGACTTGACTTCAGTGCTTTCTGAAGAGTCTTTCTGTATTTATGAAAGTTAACAATGTGGTGATAAAGGCACCTAGGGCAGGTCTATACACGGCTCTTTGCAGAGCACTAGGATGCTGTCCTGGCTGGAGCCCCAGCAGGGGCTGAGGGAGCTGGGAAGGGGATCAGCCTGGAGCAAAGGAGGCTCAGGGGGCCCTTGTGGCTCTGCACAAGTCCCTGCCTAGAGGGGACAGCCGGGGGGTCGGGCTGTGCTCCCAGGAACAGGGACAGGAGCAGAGGGAATGGCCTCAGGCTGGGCTCAGGGTGGGCACCAGCAGGAATTTCCCCATGGAAAGGCTGCTCAGGCCTTGGCAGGGGCTGCCCAGGGAGCTTTGGAGTGCCCATCCCTGCAGGTGTCCCAGGAAGGTCTGGAGGTGGCACTCAGGGCTGGGGACAAGGTGGGCATTGGGCACTGCTGGCACTCCATGGTCTCAGAGAGCTTTCCCAACCTTAATGATTCTATGATTCTATGATTCTATGATTCTATGATTCTATGATTCTATGATTCTATGATTCTATGAAGGGATGATTCAAAACAGATTTTAACTCTAAATCTATCATACACAAATATTACAAAGGTCAAAATTCACCTGAAAGAAATTTAAGATTATTCTTTAAGATTTAAATAATCCTATGTCAATGTTGCATACAACATTGTTACATACAATATTGTAAAGCCATATAAAATAAGAGCCTTGTTACCCTTGTAAAATTATGGCTCGGGCCTGCTGCTTTGGCTAAGTACAGCTAACAGGTAGCCTGACAAGTTCTGTGGGAACGGAATTTGCACTGTGAGAAGAAAGACTTCTACCCACATCTTCTATCCAAGAGACAAGAAAGTAAACCTCGTTAGGGAGGAAAGGTTTTGACTAACACGTACTTTAGCAACTACTAACCAATGAACCAAGTTGCAGTAAATTACTAACCAATTAAAATGAAACACAATGCCTTTAGAAAACCATATAAATGTGAGCTGTGAAGAATAAAGATGGGCTGTTGTGCATGAAGAATTAGGTGTCTTGCCCGTCTCTACAGCAACATGTAGACAGCATTACATGAACTGGCCTTGGGTGTAACATCTTCAGTGAAAAGTTAAAGTGGACCTCTCTATTAGGAAAGGATTATTGGTTCAAATTTCCTTGTCCTTGAAGAGAATTCAAAAGTCTTTATAGACATATTATTGCTTATGTAAATACAAACACCTTTATGTTAACATGTAGAGATACATGCTGATTAACATTATTGACAGACCAATGGAAGAGGAAAAATAATCAGATTTTATAGGCTGACGTCTTCCCTCTAATACCTGGCCTTTCTGGCTGAGATGCCAGACTTATGAGCACACTGCTTAACTTTTTTTCAGTTAAAGAGGATGCAGAGTTGAGAGAAAAGCTGTGCCTCCAATGAGGCCTGGCCCTGTACACATCTAGTAAAAACGATATTCCTGTGACTGAAGGTTCTCAAAAGGCAGGTCTTTGTCATGGATATGCAACTCTCAGTGACTTGGTTGGGAGAAGGTGAATGGAGGATTGTCAGCTGTTTGCAGACTCTGGGATGATGGTACATTATTGCAGAGATTGCTATTTATCTAATTCCACATGTGTTGTAAGTTTTGTCTGCTATTTGAAATATTCCTGATTGTTGTATCCAAATTATTCCTAATTGCTGTAAGTTTCTTGTCCACTGCATGTATTATTTTGCTATGATGCTTCTTCATACTCATAACAAAAGACATGCATTTCATGCTTAAAGAACAAAAAAGAAGAGGAATGAACACCTTAAGAAAGTTCAAATAATGCAATGTGTACATGAGAAATTTGGATGACTAATCATTTTGAATAATGCAATAGTTGCATTAGAAATTTGGAATAAAGATCATCCCATCTAAATCCCAATTGAGTATACCACAGTGAAGCCTCATTGATTCGTTACCTTCAGGAGAAGATGTGCCTGTGTTTTATCATCAGCAGCTCAAATCAGTCACCTGTTCATTCCATCAGACACTGATCAGCTCTGAAAAAGTGAGGCCCAGTGCAAAGAGAAATAACCTCATCACCTTGCAGCCTTTGTGGCCAGAGCAGGAGCAGGAGGAGCACTGCCCAGACATGGCTGTGTCTGGAAACTGACAGAGGCAATTTGCCAACAAAAGCCTCATGGCATCCTCATGGTACAGTGCTCCCACGAACCTTCTCCAGTCATTCCCTGTTCCAGCTCCCAGGAGGACATTCAGGGATGTCAAAGATCAACATTTCCAGCTCACAGACTTTCTCATACTTCTCAACTCATTGGAAACAATGGTCATTTCTTTCCATTGTCCTAAGAGACATTGGTCATTATTCTTTTGTTTTCTCATGCTGCAAAACCCTGTGTCAATGACTTGATAGAATTTGGTAAGTTTTGTTGATTGTAATTGGTCTTTTATGTATCTTATCCCATATCTAACAGATAACCAGTGATAACCTTGATGAGATAATACCCTCACAAGAGTGAGCTGTTTCAACATCAGAACATAGGAGCTTTTTTTAAATGAACAAAAAGGGGGAGATGTCATGGACAGGCAGAATAATGATAAAAGAAAGGCCCTATGAAATCAGGCCTTGTTCTGCCATATTAATAGCTGGCCTGTCATCTCTTCTGAGTGCAGCTAAGCAGTTACAAGTTCCCATGTGAAGCTCTTTTGAGGATGAGACTTTGTGACCAATCTAATCTGAGGATGAAAAACAAATGCACCTGCAACAACAAGGGATTTGTCCCATGAGAATCAGTGAAGAGAAAAGGTAAACAATACAGCAGAGAGATTTGAGGAACAAGTAACATCTATTTTATTAACCAATAATAGAATAACTGCTAAGAAATCTATTACTAACTAAAGTTGCCCACGAGGTCTGTCAAACTGTGTACAATGAGTTGTGGGAATAAATAAAGAGTTCTTCTCCATCTCAGCTGGGTACTCTGGGATTGCAGTTCCTCTCTTCTTTGAGGCTTTGGGTTCCCCCTTCTTTGGGGCTTTGGTTTGCCTCTTCTCTGGAGCTTTGGGTTCCTTCTTCTTTAGGGCTTTGGTTTCCTTCTTTTCTGGCACTCTGGCTTCCTTCTCTGGAATTTTGGTTTCCTTCCTCTCTGGGAATTTGGTCTCCTTCTTTTCTGGAAGTTTGTTTTTCTTTTCTGGGAGATTCTTTTCCTTCTTCTCTGAGGCCTTGGTTTCCTTCCTCTCTGATGCTTTGGTGTCCTTCTCTGGGGCCTTGGTTTCTTTCTTCTCTGGGGTTTTCTTTGCCTTCTTCTCTGGGGCCTTGGTTTCCTTTTTTGGGGTTTTGGTTTCCTTCTTCTCTGGGGTATGGGCTTCTTTCTTCTCTGGGGCTTTGGTTTTCCCCTTCTCTGGTTTTGGATGTTTCTTCCCCACAGAGACACCCTTCTTCTGCTCCTTCCCCCTCTCTTCCTCCTTCCGCCTCTCTTCCTTCTCTAAGGCTTTTGCCTCGTCCTCACGCTTCTGAGCCATCTGCTTCAGCTCCCTTCTGCAGACAAAATAGAAAACATGGGTCAGAGTCTCCACCAGAAATTTGGGCTCCCTAGTCCAGGCTGGCCCTGCACTTCATTCCTTGACCCTGAGGCCATTTCCATGAATTCTCCTCAACGCACAGAGGTTGGGAACATCCCAAGTGAGATCATTGGTGGAAGGGGACCTCCAGGACCAGCCAAACCTCAGCTTTGCCATCAGAAGCTCTTGAGTGTGCAAGCTCCCACTTAAGGCTCACCCAGACACCTCCAGCCCCTGCCAAAGGCTGATCCAGCAGCTCTCTGTGCTGGTGCCTGAAAAGGCCCTTTGTCTCTTGGCTTCCCAGTGTAAAGCAGAGCACAGATTGCTGACAGCTGCTCATCTCTCCTACAGTTCTTATTCAGCTCATTCAGCCCCCTTCTCCCTGGGCATGGCTGAAGCATGATTTTAAAGTGTTCAGATTTCAGCTGAGGGTCAGAAGCAATTCCCATGGATCAGGATGTAAGTTAGATAGGCAGACCATAGGTTAATGATTATGAGATGCTTAAGCTGGAGCTGATTGTTCCATTGTTTACCATTAGGAGCTTCTTTCTAGAAGGAAGTGGAGGAAGTGAACTGTTCTAAGAACATCTTGAAACCAGTAGAAGAATGGTTAGCACCTGGGCTTGATGTCACTCAATCACTAAGCAGGGGACCTTGGATCGTGCCAGAGGGTGACAGAGACCTGACGAAGACATTCCTGACTTCATCCCTTAAGACCACTGACCCAATTCAAGGGAAGAATTGCACAGGTGTGAAGGACCAATGACCTCATTTGAATACAGAGTGGGGATGGGAGGTGCTGGGGCTGTGCAGTTGTATTGTATGTAAGATCTTGGGCAATAAAGAGAGGGCAAAGCACCTTGGACAGCGCGGTCACGCCTTTTAGGGACGGCTCTGGTGCCGCCCGCCGGTGTTAATAAACATACCACTGTCTAACTCTAATTAGTTAGAGAGTCTCTGTCCCTGATCTTCAGTTTTAATGACTCCTAGCCTGCTCCTTCATGAGAACAATCCTATCAGTCAGAAAGCAAAGGCTGCAGGAATTCCTCTCCTGCAAGACGGGCTCTTGTCAGCCAGATTTCCTGCTGGAACCCAGCTGGGACCAAGTAAACCAGTGCTGGCTGCCAGGGAAACCATTGGAAGCAGCCTCATCCGTCTCCTCCCCATGAAACCAGCTTCAGCCTGGCCTGAAGAAGTCCTGATGCACAGGCTTGCTTTAGCAGCCTCCACTCCCAGCTCCACCCTTGGCCTGTGTGTCCTGAGCTGGGCTGCCTTGCTGGAGCTGAGCTTCTCCTGGGCTTGCCTCCTGCTGCAGCTGCAGGGGAGCCTCAAGGACAGGAGCTTTGCTGGCTGCTGTCCCACCATAAGGAGAGCCCGGGCAGACCAGCAGTGCAAGGACTTCATCTGCGGCAGGAGCAGGACCCAAAGCAAGGTTTGCTCTGTGCCCCACACCTGCCCATACCACAATCCCACTGTTTTGGTGAAGAAGGGAGATGATGAAGAAGATGCCACTCAACACCATGGACCTAAAGACACCTCTAGAGGCAGTGCCAAGGCAAGCCCAGAGCCCAGCTCCCTGCAGGCAGCAGCTAAGCCAGGAGGGCTCAGCACTCAAATAGAGAAGAAGAGGTTCTGTCTCAACAGAAGAAGGTCCTTCCTCTCTTGGCAGCCAGGGAGCTCAGGGTGGCCATCCCTGTGCTGCTGCTGGCCTTTGCTCTGCAGCACCTCTGAGCTCAGAGGCCTTGGAGCAGGGAAGCCCTGCAGGGACAATAACCCATGGCAGAGCAGGAACCCATGGAAGGCTTACTCACTTTTTCCTCTGTATGCACTCCCTTTCCAGTATTATTTTATCCACTTCTGCTTTCTCTTCCTCAGGGAGGGCATCATACTCATCCTCATCCATTTGTAAGATACGTTCTATGTTCCTCTGCAGAGCTTTTTCCCATTGCAGATCTTGAGCACAAACCAGAGGAGAAACCATGAGTGACTGCAAGCAGAGCTGGGTGCTCTGGGTCAGCTGTAAGGATTCACAGCTTTTCCTGACCCAGCCTATCATCCCAGGAGATATTGGGGAGCTCATATCCCTGCTCCAGAATTCAGACAGTCCCCCAAACTAAGGCTGGGCAGTAAAGTCCCCATGCCCTCAGATCCTAGGAAAGAAGAGTCGGTGAAATTAAGATGAGCTTGTTAAGATGAGCTTGTAATTAAACCATAACTCAGTTTACTTAAAATGTAGTAAACTGGGATCAAATACAATCTAATGGAACTGGGAAATCACACATGTCCATGAGAACAAAAAGTGGCCTGAGAGAGAGGGGGGAAATACTCCACCACCTTTCTTGTGTTCAACTTCAAGAAGAAAGACTGGACAGACAATTCCCAGGAACTCCCTTCTTGGAGAACAGACGTCAGTCACTTGTTTCAAAAGAATTTCTGACTCCTCCTCACAGGTTTGCCATGTTTTTTGGGACCCTTCCTCATGCTACAAGCATTTGTTCCCAAACCAGACCATTCCATGAGCAGGTCCTCCTCTCCTTGACAGGTATGATGCCGTTGTTAGGGATGACCAGGGGCAGCATCTCTGAATCCCCCAGCCGGAGCCTCTTGAAGTTCCCGTGTTTGGACAGACTCAGGGGCTGCCCCAAGGGCAGCGAACGGGAGAGTTCCTGGCTGGGAGAGGCCCCAGCAGAGGAGGGGATCTTGTCCCTCCTCGAGGCCCTTTAAGGGTCTTCAGGTCCCTTTGAAGTGGAGGTTTTCTCCTTTTAGGGTTTTTTTGGGGGGAATCCCACCACTCCAAGGGTGTTTTTTTCCTCCCCATTTTAGGGTGTTTGTGGGGGCCACAGCCACACAAGCCCCTTTCAAGGGAGGATTGTGATGGCTTTAATTGGCATTTTTATGGGGCCCCCACTCCAAGCTCCTGTAGGGGATGTTTTGCCTCCCAGAGTGATTTTTTGGGGTTCTCTCAACCATTGCTGCTTTAAGGGCCCCCACAATGGTCGGGTCCCACTATAAGTCCCCTTAAAATGGCAACACCACTCCCGTTGATTCAGACAGCAGAGCCTGGGGGGGGGGGGGGGGCAGGGTTGGAGATCCTGGGAAGGTTGGGGGTCCCAGGGGGGTTTGGGGGTCGTGGGAGGGTTTGGGGGTACCTGTCTGATGTCAGTGGGACTCTGTGATGGGTATAAACTGTTGTGGGTGGTTCCCGGGGGGGTTTTGTGTGTACCGGGGGTTTTGGGGGGTCATGGTGGATTTTTGGGGGTTCCCAAGGGGGGTTTTCAGGGGTCCCAAAGGGGGGGATTAGGCGATGCCAGGGGGAACCCAAGGCTGTTTTGGGGTTCGTGCTGGCAACAGAGATGGGGATCCCGTGCCAGGTATGAACCTTCTCAGGGGGGTCTGGAGGGGTGTTGGGATGTCCTGTGGGAATTTTGATGTCCTGGGAGGGTTTGGGGGGGGGGGCTGTATAGGGTTTTGCAGTCTTGGGGTGGTTTTTGAGGGTCTAAGGATGGTTTTGGAGTCCCTGGGAGGTTGGGCTGTTCCAGGAGGTTTGGGGTTCCTGGGATGTTTTGGGTGTACCTTGGCGATGCTGGTGACAGAGGTGGGACCCCATGCTGGGAATGAACCCCCTCACTGAGCTCAGGGAGTGTCAGCGTGTTCAGGGGGATCCTGGGGGCCCAGGGGGTCACCCCAACCCCCAGGGGACCCCAAATGCAAAGGGATCCCCAAACTCCCTCAGCGCTGGATCTGCTGCAGGCAGGGGGCACCAGCACTCAGCCCCCACCCCCACCATCACAGGGGGCTGTGGAAGAAATCTGGGGGGGGGGGGGGGCACGGACAGGTCGGGGGGGACCCCCAAAATCCTGGGAATGGGGGAACACAGGGGAACTCACAGGAATCCCCATGTGCGGCTTATGGGGGACCCAGCAGGAGTTTGGGGAGCTGGGTGGGTCATGGGAGACCCCCAGGAGTCTTGGGAGGGGGGAAGAACAGGGTGACCCCAGGATGGGTTTGCGGGGATCCGGATTGGAGCCTCCAGACGCCGAATCCGATGGGGAGAACAACGCCGGTGGCAGCGCTGACAGACACAGGGAGCGCCAGCGTGAGATTCCCGCTGGATTCCGGCTCTGGGAAGCACGGCGTGGTGAGCGGGGAGGGAACCCCCATCCCGCTGCTCCACATTCCCAAAGGGAGGAACAGGGCTCCAGAGGGTCTCTGGGTCAAGGAAAAGGGGGTCTGGGGGCTGGCAGAGGCGGGATAGCCGGGAAGGGGGTGCGGGGCCGCTTGGTGCCGGATAAGGGGATGCAGGGTGAAACACATGCCCGGGAATGGGGGTGCGGGGGGATCCCGGCGCCCAGGAATGGGGGTTCAGGGCCCCTCGGTGCTCCGGACCGGGCGATCACAGAGTCCTGGTGCCGGGGGTCCCCCTCAGCTCTCGCCGCCCCCCGGGGCCCAGGAGCGCCCCCAGCCCCAGCGCCGGAGCCATCGCGCTGCTCTGCTGCGGCCCCGCCCCCTGAGCCGCCTCCGGGCCCGCCATTGGCGCCGCTCTTTGCTGTCCGCCAATGGCGACGCGAGTCTGCAGTGACGTCACCGGTCGCCGGGCGAAGGGAGGCCCGGGGGTGAGGTGCCCCGCGCTGGCCGGGAGTGGGGTCCGGGGGTCCCCGGGCTCATGGAAACGGGGGATCCAGGGCCTGGGAGAGAAGGATACCCGGGAAAGGGGGTGCAGGGGGTGTCGGGGCAGGATAAGGGGGTGCGGGGGTGTTACTTTGCATGCCCTGCAGTCATCTGCTGCAAGGCCTCAGGAATGGCTCTGGGGGCACTGTGGAGGTCTTTGATGGGAGGTTTGTGTGCAAACCTGGCTTCAGCAGATGAGTCTGTGGCTATGACTCCCCCAGCCTGAAGGCAGACAGAGCTGATTTTCAGGACAGCTGCTGGGTTTGGCTTTGTTGTGGACAGGTTTTTCTCCTCAGCCTTGTTTACTCCTCCCCAGACCTGAGCTAATAGGACAATAGTGTCACCTTTGTCTTGTCTCAAGTTTCCTTAGGCAGCTTAACTCACAGTGCCAAGTTCCAGTCAGGAGACATTTTCAGGGAAGGGTGGGCTTGGGTGGTTGCAGTTTTGTCACAGTGGGCAGAAAGTCCTTTATAATGATATTTAAGCCATTAGACATAACATTCCAGTCTCTCCCAAGTCTTGTGAGGAGCAGCTGAGAGAGCAGGGGTGCTTTAGCCTAAAGAAGAGGAGGCCCATTCTAGCCATTCTTAAGTAATATTTAAGCTACAGCTTTGTCTGTTCGAACTATTTTTATTGTTCAGCTTTTGAGCTCCAGGTTTCAGTATGATCCATCTTTGAATTGCACAAGGTAGCCATAGAGTTCAAATAAAGTCCAACTAGAGGCCTAACTATACTGGCTACTTATGCCAAACAAGCACTTAGCTACTTTCAAACCATATCAAAATTTTTAGCACCAGTATATGCCTTTAGTCTGCCATGAAGTGGGTTCTGGATTTTCAGAGTTCCATTGTTGCTCCTTCCAGTTTTGTTGGGGCATTGTCGTTCATCTGGGACATCCTCCCTTGGAAATGGCATCAGGATTGCCAAAGAAGACACCAACACCTCGTCTGTTGTCCAGGGAAGGGCTGAAGCCCAACACTGTGAGTAGCCCCTGGGGCTGTGTTCAGGCTGGAAACTGCCCTGGTGTCCCTGCTCTCCCTGCCCCTGTTATCCAGCAGTGCAGTGAAGCTGCAGAGCCCCTCCCCAGCCCTTTGTGCCTGCTCCTGTTGCTGGGGGCTGTCCTGGTGCAGTAGGGAACACTGTGGGATGTGTCAGGGACAGCCCAGTGCCTTGCCTGGCTGTGCCAGCGGAGCCAAGTGGAAACCAAAGTACAGCTGAAGCCCTGAGCATGGGCTTCTTTCCTTCCCTTTGCCACAGGAATTCCTTCTGTCAGGCTGGGCACTCAGCTGTGCTGCTCTGACCATCCTGCCCTTGGGCACCTGGGCATGTGGGGGGGAAGCTCAAACTCTGCCCAAAGCCTTGTGAGACAGGGCTGGTCCCAGCTGGAAGAGCTTCCAAAGCAGCTGTTCTCTCCCAGCTCCTGTGTGGGCACAGATGCAGCCCTGCAGGCAGCCCTGGAGCCAGGGCCACAAAGGCCCCTTGCTGTCTGCAGCTCCTTGCCTGAAGATGCCCCAGTGCTGAGGCTCTGCCAAGGAGATGCCTCTGTTTTCTTCTGTCGAGGGCCCTGTGAGCCCAGGGCTTCCAGGACTGTCCTAGACAACGTGATCACAAATTGCTCACCAGTGCCACTTGTTCAAGAAAAGTCTTTCTGAACAAGCACAACTCTGAGGCTCTAACTGGTTCATTTTTGCCTTTCAGCTGCTTCCCTCTAAGTTCCTGTGGGAGAAGGTTCTCAACATGAAGAAGAAGGCCAGCACTGGGGGGAGTATTCTGCCTAGAACTGGCCCATGTGTAGACCTGAGGGAGACTGGTCCTAAGGTAGCCTTTTCCTGCTCTTTTCCTTTCTGTTTGATGTGGAGTTTGAAGAGGGTGTGTGCTTGTGACAGGCTTGCCTCCAGCAAAATCCCTCAGTGTCCAGGTGCTGCTGTCATTGCAAACTGCTGGGAGTGGTGGACTGGGAGTCCTGATCTGCACTAAGCCAGCCCAGATAACCTCTGCTGAAGCTGCCTAAGTGTAGCTGCCATTGCTGAAACAATGGGGGGAAGGCTGGGGACACAAAGGCACAACATTGCCATTTGCCATTCTGCTGCTGAAGGAGGTGATTTGATGGTGACCACACTTCTTGCTTTGGTGTGGTCACCATCAAATGCTTGGGGTCACAGGATTCCCTCCTCCAGAGTGTCAGTGTTGGCCTTTAAAGGCCAAGGACCTGCAGGAATGACTTCAGATTTAACAAAACAAATTGCATTACTGCTTTGGGCTGGAACAATGTGTTGGGACCCTGATGGGGTGTTGGATTTTGCAGGCTGCCAGATGTACAGGGGACTGGCCCTGGGCAGAGGGGAATGGATGTGCTTTATCTGGATCAGTGCCTACTCAGAGGTGTGTGCAGTCACAGAGGAGACCTGCTTGCATCTCTGCAGTGACAGCAGAGTGGCTGGAGAAGGCAGACAAAGCAGGGCAGAGTTTTCTCCAAGCAATGTCTCTGCTCCAGAAGCATTTGCTGTTGTTGTGTCATTCCAGACGTGCCTCTACAATGGCATTAAATAGGATAGCAATAATGACAAGAAAGCACCAATTTAAAGCTCGTGGAAAAAGAGATACCAACTCTACTTTTATCCAAGTTGCTGGGAAAATAACTGAACCTTATCCTCATTCAGCATTTACCTCACTTGTCTTTTGATTTTCAGCTCATTTGTCTTTTTATTTTTGCCTTTCCCTCTGTTTGAAACAAACTGACTTTTAAGTACAATGAAAAGGAACAAAATCATCAAAGCGAAAGAAAAATGTTTCTTAGTAACGATTCAGCTGAGCCGGGCATGTCTCCCTCCCCGAGAGCCAAGCACACACACACACCCTCGGAGAAAATGGCAATCTTTGTATCCCCTTTGTACCCGGCTGGGGCGGCCCCTGTGCCCTTTGCCATTGGATGGGTGCTCAGGAGCTTCCATTCTCTACTGACCACCAACTTCCATTCTCTACTGCCCTCCCCTCTCGTCCTCCTTCCTTTTGGTCAGGTCTTCAACCCTGTCCCTCTCCCTGCGACACCCAACAAACCAACCTGAACAAATCCAAACCACAAACAACACACAGAACCAACAAATTCCATTCTTTTGCTTCATAAGCTTTTGGCTTCAGCCAAATGTCACCTCATCTCTCACACCTCCTCTGGTCCTGTGCTTCTCTTACTGATGCCTAAGTTCTAGATCAAAACAGATATTTGCAGTTGTGTGGGCCTGGGTTTCCCTGTCTCAGAGTAAAGGACATCCCAAAATCATTTCCCATGGAGGCTCTTGTAAATTCATGGGTTTTTCTTACTCCATGAGTGCTCAGTCAGTGCCCCAGAGCTCTGTGACCACATGGGCACAGGGCTGTGTTTTAGGAAAGTGCTGCCTGGCATTGTGGAGAAGGAAACCTGGAGAAATACATGCCAAAAGAGCAGCTTGGCTTGAACCTGCTCTGTGTGGCCCAGCAGCTCTGGATCAGCTCAGAGCAGAGGTGGGTGAGCCACTGTTTGCCCAGTGTGGGCTGGGCAGATGTGCTCCCCCAGAGCCTGTACTGCACTGGGGGTCAGTGGAAGATTCTCCTGCATGAACCTTCCTCCCAGCAGCTGAAGCTCTCCCTGCTCTCTCTCCTCTCCAGCTGCCCTCAGCTGCCCTGAAACAGAGCTGGTTTGGGGTTTCCCCACTAGAGCTGGTATTTCAGAACTTCGTTGCTCATGAGGTCTCTGAAATGGTGCTGTCTCTCATGAATAAGGACAAGGTAAGTGCTGGCACCCGGAGCTTTAACACTGTGCTGGAACAGGAGAGTGCTGTCGTTCCCCCGGTGTACAGCAAAGCAAGTTATCTGCTGCAGCACATGCAGGAGAAAATGTCTCAGCACCTTGTTCTGCAGGATGGTGGAAATCTTCCTGTGCTGGGAATAGTCCCCTGATTTTGGCCATGTGTTGATGGTATCTATCCCAAAGGACTTTCCTTCTCTTCAAAGCTCTGGATTGATAGGAATGTTGAGGGCTGTGCAGTTCTTACCTGCTCTCATGCTTTGCCTCGAGTCCATAGCACACCCTGTGTTTCCTTGGTTAATCTTGGTAGGAATCTCTGCCTCTCTCAGACTGTTTGGCTCCCTCTGTGCAGCTCACAGTCAGAGCTCAGGGGCTGAGCCTCCTGCATTTTATGCTGGAATCACTTTTCATTCACAGCATTGGCACTGCAGGAGGTGTGTTCTGAAAGAGCCCTGCAATCAGACTGATGGAGCGGAAGCAGTGAGAGCCCTTTAGGTGCCACTTCAGGCTCCTGCTCAACTTCATCCAGCTCTGCTCAGCTCTCCCAAAAGCAACACGGTGCTCTGCTTTCCCTTTGGAGAACCACAGCACATCCAAAGCCATGTGCTCCTGGAGGTTTCCACCTTCCCTTGAAGAAATTTGGATTGTTTTACAGTTTCCCAAGTGGACTGAGAGGGAAAAAGTTGAAAATGTCAGCAGTTGTGTTCCACTGTAAAGAGGAAAACTTGAGACCATTTGAATTTCAGTCAGGGAAACATTTTCTCAAGTGAGGCTTGTGCCAAGAGTGGGCTGGTGGGAAGAGACAGGAGGGAGTCCAAATCACCTGGTGTAGACTTTTGGAGAGCATTTTGGTGCTCTGGGGTTGATGCTATCAGTGTGCTAGAAAATGCCTGTGTGCTGTGTCTGTGAATGCCAGAGGGCAGAACCTGGCCTGCTGGCTGCAGGCAGGAATGCCCAGCAGCCCAGCTTGCCTGCACAGGCAGCAAGAACCCCTGGAGAGCCAAGATTGGCTTTGCATACTGGAACCACACTGTGAGTCAGTGCTGGTCCTGTTTCTCCAGGCAGAAAATGCCTTTGAAGCCCACAGTGATAGGCACAGCCTGTCTGTGTTTCTGTCACTTTTGGCAAGCTGATTGCTCTCATGGTTTTATGATTCTTCCTTGCTGCTTCACTGCCCATTTAAATTCTCTTTGCCATCTCCTTGTTTTAGGGATTGTCTTGCCGTGTTCCTTTCTTCTCTTGCCTTTCAGGTTTGCTTTTATTCCCAGTGAGGCCACAGTGTTTGGTCTCCTCTCTTGCTGCTCTGCCTGCCTGACTGTATCCTCACAACGTCCCTACCCACACCTGATCTGCTAGAAGGGAATTTCTTCCTTCCTTCCCCCAGGATAATGTGCTGTTCTGCTTTTAGGTAGCACATTCCCCCTCTGGAACATGACAACTTCATGGCTGTGTGCAGGGAGAAGCCAGCAGGTTTTCTGGCCTTGTTGAATCTGCAGATGGCTTGGTTCAGGTGCTCTGTCTCCATTCTGCTGGTGCTGACCTGCTCGGCCCTTCCTTTCCAGCAGGCACTGCCCTGCTGGCCCTGGCCAAAATGCTGGAGCCAGACAGAAGGGATTCAAGCTCAGCTTTGTGAATGATGTGCCTGTGCCTGCAGAGCTGAAAGTGCTTTGGGAAAGGGCCCAGGGAGGGGTGTCAGCAGGGCATGGACAGGTCTCCTCTCGTCCTGTTTCCACAAGTGGCACAATCACCATTTCCTGTCTTTGCTGCAGGTGCCTGGGCTGGTGAAGGTGTGCATGGAGAGCTGCCCTTATTTCCAGCTGGCTTGCCCCAGGGCTGTGCACCACACGGTGCCAGCAGGCGCCTCTGCCTCCGTGCGCATCCGCTTCAGCCCCAGCGAGAACAAGGTGAGGCTGGAGGAGCCAAAACACACAATGATCTCCAGAGCCATTGTTTTCCCTGCACCCTGGCTCCAGCCCATGGCATGCTGTGAGCTGGGCTCCAGGCCGTGGGCAGGCAGCCTGCAGCCAGTCCCACTTTGGCACTGCTGGCGGGCACTGCAGCCAGGCCTGACAGGCTCTGCTTCCCTCCCTGCACATCCCTGAGCATTGCCAAGGGAAGATGCACAGGGAACAGGATGAGAATGACAGAGGCTGTTGATCAATGTTGGGCCGTCTCTAGGTCCAGTGGAAGGGGTTTCATTATTGTGGAAAACACCAGAGGAACAAGAGGTCTGAGAGCTTTCCTCCTTCCTGACTGGCAACAGCTTCCCTGCCTGCCCCTGGGCTGGAGCAGAGACGGTGCTTTTTCAGCCCCTCTGTTCTGCAGCCTTGCAGCTGTGCTGTTGCAGAGCACAAGTGAGCATGGCACAGCTGCAGGGCCAGGGCAGAGGATGTGCTGTGCCCGTGAGCCCACCTGGCACAGGCACACTGGGCTCTGGGTGCCCTTGGCCAGCAGGAGGTTGCTGAGCTGCAGGGCACTTGGGCACCTGCCTGCAGGAGCTGGTGCAGGGCAGGTACGAGCTGCAGGCAGAGCTGTGAGCCCAGAGCCCGTGGCAGTGACACTGCTGGGGCTCTGTCTCCATGCCTGTCCCTGTGCCTGCTCTGTCAGCTGGCACCCATTCCGTGCCAAAGGTGCTTTTGTGGGGAGCTTTGAACAGCAGTGCTGAGGCCCTGGCAAGTCTGATCTCAGTGCTGGCATCTGCAGGGTTCATGTTCTGATCTGGAGGCTTGTTCCTATGGAAGGGTTTGGGACATGGCATGGAAGGGAGGAAGCCTTGCAGGGAAACAAAGAGAGGCCCTTCCCAACAGCATGCTGCTGCCTCTTGGCACTGTTCTGCTCCTGACTTAGTTGGACAGGCAAAGTTAGAGGGGAGTTCTGAGCCAACTGATGTTTCTGCACCAGGCCAGAGGTGCAGGAGCTCTTTGGGTGCAGCTGTTTTCTCATCTTCCTTTTGCTGCTTAGAGTCAGTTTAACACTTTGCCTATTCTCAGAGAGTGGGAATATAGAAACCGTAAGAGGAATGTCCTGTGTTCCCTAGCTCCATGCTCCTTAGAAGGGACTTAGGAATTATTTAACATCATTCAAATTTAGATTAAAATTTAGAGTAAGAATTGTGCTGGCCTAGGGCAGTTCTCTGGATGACCCAAGTGACAAAAGAGCTTAATGGCACTGAGATGGGTTTTGCAAAGTCCACTGGTGCCTTTAAAATGTGACATCTTAGTAGAACTTAGTTTTCATTTTAGGGTGGACTAGGTAAATTGATGCTCTTGAAGGGTTCTAGGAAATGGTTTTTGTCATGACCCAGGACATCCCTCTGGCTGTCCTGAGCAGCCAAGACCCCTGCCAGGGGTCTCAGAGCCCCTGGCACAGAGCCCCAAATGCCTGTGGGTTTGATTATGACCTGTGGAGCAAGTTCCCAACCTTGTATGAAGATCAGCAAGCCACAGCAGTTTAAGTAGAATATTAGTGAAGTTATCATGGGGTGGAAAAGTAGATTTTAGGGGTTTTGGTGTGGGGGTTCAGGAGGCAAGATGGAGGGAACTGGGTGTGTCCAGCCTTTCTCCTTCTTCTTCTTGGCCTCCATCTTCTGCTGTGATGTTGGCACTTAGAGATTGGTTTAGAGTAGAAGCTCACTGTCTAACATGGGTGATGGGTATTGGAAAGTAATTGTAAACATTGTACACGTAGTTTTTAGTATAAAGACATAACACCACCCCTGGGGCAGGCAGAGTGCCTGGAACTGTCTTGCTGGAGGGACCTTGGCAGGGCAGGAGAAAAATTTTTTATAGATAAGATAAAATAAACAACCTTGAGACCTAGAAATGAAGAGCCCTGACTCCTTCTTTGAGTGCTGGGCTGGGAAAAGAGACTTTTGAACTTTCCTCGGGGTCACTGCCCAGCAGAGATCCTGGCAATTGGTGTCCCTGGTGGGCTCCAAGAGGGCACCCAGGTGGGCTCTGGGCAAGCAGCCACGCCGCAGCCATCAGCCACGGAAACCCCGCCCGAGAAGGACAGAAAACAGGCACTCCCAAGGGAAAAATCCAGAAAGAACATCTCGACCTCTGCCGAGAAGATTCGTTTCAAGCTCTGCCCGGAAGGAGGAGGAGCAGAAGCGCACCTGGAAAATCCTCACCTGCGAGCTGCTGGACAGTGACCAGGGCAAACTCCGGACTGACCCTGCAGATGGTTCGGCTTTTGGTAAGAAAGGTCAAAACTGAGAACACGGGGGGGACACGCTCCCAGGAACAACCCAGCATCTTGTCAGCCCTACAGGGCACGGCAGCCACACACCCTGTAAAAATCTCTGAAAAAAGATAAAACGGCCTGGAAGCTTTTATCCCCAGCACGGGTAACGTTAGAGGCAATTTCGTGGGATTCCGCGGGGTCTGCCAGCTATCAGCAGGCAGCAAGTATTCTCCCGAGGATGGGGAAGCCATCCTGCCATCAGCAGGCGGCAGCTGCCCTTACCGACCAGGGAGGGGCAAAACCAATCCCTGCCAGGCAGGTGTGGGAGGAACTGGCATCATCTCCAGAGTCCCTGGAGTGCCACGGGTCCCCAGAACGCCCAGAAACCCCAGGACTCTCAGGGGGAGGAGGGCGGAGGGGGCCGGGAACCCGGGGCAGAGCCGCTTCTCGGCGACAGACCCGCGGCCGGCGCCCGGTGATGACGCACAGTCCCGGCAGGCGCCCGGTGATGACGCACAGTCCCGGCAGCCGCAGCGGGGAGGGTTTGCCCCGTTCCGCGGACGCGGCCGGGCGGGGAGCGCGCGCGCCGGGCGCGGGCGTTGGGCGGAGCCAGAGCGGGCTCGGGGCGGGGCCGGTGCCGGTCACGGGCGGGGGGCGTTCCCCAGGCCGCGCCTGCGCCGAGAGCAGCGCGGGGGAGGCGCGGCCGGGGCGGGGCAGCCGCGCTCCGTGAGGGCCGCGGCGGAGACGCGGCGGGGCCGGGGGCAGAGGGGGCCCGAGGTGCCGGCCCTTCTCCGGCCCCGGCCCGGGCACGCAGCCGCCCCAGCAGCCGGCGCACAGTTCCAGCCCCCATCGGAATCTCACGCTGGAGATTTCTCGCGGGTGCAGCGCTTGTTGTGTGAGGCGCGCCGAACTCCTCAACAGTCCGGTCCCACAGAAGTGGCAGAAACAGCATTGACCAGATGATCAGGCTTCAGATGCAAAAGATGGACTGCAAAAAAGCTGTCCAAAATCAGGGAAAAGTGAGAAAGCACCAGGCTTTTGCCCAAGATACAGAAAAAAGGGGAAACCAGTGCAAATCACTGTTATTCCAAATATGATGTAGATGGAAATCCTCTATTGTGCCTCTCAGGGAGGGAAACTACCATATAAAGATAGACGCATTAGTAATGATTCAATTACCTGAAATGTCTCTGAAGACAGAGCATTTGACAAATATCAATCAGATCCTATCTGTGGGGTCATCAGCTGATTCTCGAATGTTTCAGAGTTTTGTTGGTATTGAGTTTCTAACCTTTGTTATTTTTGGATTTTATAGGTGATACTGATAAATTATAAGGATTGTTACTCATGCTATATGAATACTTTAAAAAGGTTGTCATGACTCCTTCAAACACTTCCTGTTGATAAGTTGATTATATAATGAGAATTCTCAGAATTTATAAGAATTATTATCAAGGTATTGTTGTAATATTTACAGCCAGCTTTCTTGTGTTTCACTATCTCTTTGTGTGATCATCTACAAGACACATGTCTCTTCAGAATCTTGTCTTTTTGTTTCTTAACTACTCATGTTTTTTGGGTTTCTTTTAAATCCAAATTGCCAGTTTTGTGGTTTTCTTCAGTTATTATTTCTTCAGTTATTATAGAGTACTTCAGCCGAGAATTCAAGAGGTTTGCTGTGTTTGAAGAATTTCTATCCTGACAGAAGTTTCAGAGGGATTCAGTTATTCAATGGTTTGATTGATCTTTAATCCTAAGGTTTCCTATTCATAACTGCTGTTTTCAAGAGTCTTATTTTAAAATGTATTAAGTGATATCCATCAATTAGAGTTTGAACTCTGGCCAAGTTCTAGCTCTACTTGAATGGAATGATTGACAATCAGCCCAGATGTGTTCTGCATCAAAAAGTATTCAAGTCCTTTTGGCTTTGCAATTTGACCATATATGACAGCTGAGCCTGAGTTTTCAAAGGGAGTTTGGAGAAACATGAATCTGGACATGAGTTCTCCAGTTCCCTGTTGTTTTAAGGTTCATCAGCTGTCGCACACTCTGGGATGACAGTTCAGTGTGGTAGTGATCGATAACTGTATGATTTCAGATGGATCATTGGTTATGTGTATTATCTGATTGATTTCTAATTGCTGTTATCTTACATTTCCCTATGCAATATTGCATAGAGACTGAAACAGAACAGACCAATGTTTTATTTCCATATTTGTGAAAAGCCAATCATATAATATGCATTTTTCACATTGCTGGTAGCATGTAGCTGCGACCCAGCCTCGTCTCCCCTTCCCAGGGAAGTCCTGCTCCATGACCTTTATCTGTCTCCCCCAGCAGCCCAGTGGTAGGAAAAGCCACTTGAAGTGGCTGGTGACTTCTCCCTCAGTTTTGGCAGAGGCTTTGAGCCAGGAGGTTCTCTTGAGGGGCACTGGGAAAAGAGACTTTGGAAACCTCTCCTGAGCTTGCAGGTGTGGAGTAAAACCAGCTGCTGGGCCAGTGAACAACAAGTTATCCTCTGATCCATCTGGGACCCCATGGCTTGGGGTCAGCCCTTGCTGGGGAGCTGCTGCTTGTGAGAAATGGCCACTCCCTTTTCATAAGTTTAGAAAGGTTTATTCAACCTTATCCAAAATACAACAGAAGACTGAATAGAGAAAATGTTATGGTGCCGGGAGCAAATGATTTTCCCCACCATGTGCTCACCCACACAATGGAGGTTTTGCCTTTTAACCCTTTAGCCCCTCCTAAAATTCTGTCCATTGACTCCTTCTTCACTGTCCAGTGGTGGAGTTTACTTCCTCAAATCTTGATTGGAGGTCAGATGTCACGGGACTGACAAACCAACCCTCCCAAATATCCCAACCCCAGCTGTCCTTTTATAACAACTCAGGGGGTAAAAAATTTTTTTTTCTTAACCTCTATACATGATATTTTTCTGTTAATTGTGAGAGTCAATCATTGTGGCATTCACATTCTCTGAACAGAAACACTTAATTCTCTCTCTCAGGGTTTTTTTTTCCTGGAGAAGCAGAGAGAGAAGAAAGAAAACAATTCTTATCTCTATCATGTGGAATGTGTTAGGAAGATTGTTTACCTGAAGTGATTTGTCAGTTGGGTTCTGCTGAGTATTGTTTTGTTTCCTTGGCCAGTTGGAAAAAGCTGTGTCCTCACTGTCTGGAGACAGTCACAAGTTTTCTTTAGTGTTCTTTAGTATTCTTTGAAGTCTAGTACGCATCTTTAATATGGTGTAGTACAATGTAATATAATATAGTTTAATAAAGCAGCTGTTCAGCATTGTGAAGCAATGGAATCAGCTGCCAATCATTCCCTGCCTTGGGGCACCCTGCTTTTCCATAAATCATCGCATTACTCATCTCTCACACTGCTGCTCCTCCCCAGGTGCTTTGCTCTCCTGCACTCACACTTCTCTCTGCCAATATGTGGCTTATTAAACGGTCTGCTGGCTTTGTCTCTCCTGTGGCTGCAGGCAGCGTCGATTCCTGCGGACGCAGAGAGAGCTGTGGCTGGAAAACTTAATGGAGGAGAAAGAAACAGGGAAGGAGAAGGGCTCTGGTGAAGATCGTGCTGCCCACCTGTCTCCCTTCAGCCACTAACGTGGGCTTCTGCTTCAAGTTTGCACCTGAGGAGGGCATCATTGCAGCAGGTGGGAGCCAGATTGTTCAGATCTCCTTCAGTGCCACCGTGCTGGGGAGCTTTGAGGAAGAGTTCCTGTTGGGATCATTACCTTGTCAAAGTGACCCCGAGAAAAGTTTGAAAGTCTGTTCTCCCAGCCCAGCTCTTAAAGAAGGAGTCAGGGCTCTTCATTTCTCGGTCTCAAGGTTGTTTATTTTATCTTATCTATAAAAAATTTTTCTCCTGCTGTGCCAAGGTCAGCTCACCAAGACAGTCAGAGGCACTTTGCCTGCCCCAGGGGTGGTGTTATGTCTTTATACTAAAAACTACGTGTACAATGTTTACAATTACTTTCCAGTACCCATCACCTATGTTAGACAGTGAGCTTCTACTCTAAATCAGTCTCTAAGTGCCAACATCACCCAGAAGATGGAGGCCAAGAAGAAGAAGGAGAAAGGCTGGACACACCCAGTTCCCTCCATCTTGCCTCCTGAACCCCCACACCAAAACCCCTAAAATCTACTTTTCCACCCCATGATAACTTCATTAATATTCTACTTAAACTGCTGTGGCTTGCTGACCTTCATACAAGGTTGGTAATTTGCTCCACGG
>JBBFKN010000095.1:0-162500 GCA_039654755.1 Calcarius lapponicus | reverse complement strand
GACCGTATTTCGAACTAATTGGTCAAGGGATTCAAGGAGACCCAATTTGACTTCGGTATGGTCAGCCAGATATATCAGCCGGGGGATGGTATAGGTCCTGAGTATATCGACTTTCTGAGGAGGTTTTAAAGGCGAACAACCAATCCAGTGAAGCCAATCTGTGAGCTTCTCTACTAGTCTAGGATCTGCAAAGCCAGTCCAAGGGTCAATCCATGTGCCCAGATATTTCTCTGAGCTCCCTGGGTCAATCATGTTTAGGGGAGATCCATTAATCACCCATGCGGGACAATCATTGATAGTATATGAGTCCCGTGTAGGGTTGATGTAAAAGCCATGACATTTTTACCCTTTTGTACTGAGGCCTGTAAGATTGCAGAAGGCCTCCAAAATTTTGATGTTATGACGCATGCCTTCCCAAGAGTCACTCAGCAGCACCAAAACGTCGGCAAACGCCATGGCCGTAACTTTCCACCCACCATGATGGAAACCCTCACCTTCCTTCTCAAGCTTACAGAGAAGGGGGTCCATCGCTAAATTGAACAGCAAAGGTGACATGGGGTCGCCTTGCTTGACACCTGAGCGAATGTAAATGGGGTCTGGTTTTTTCCCTTCTCACGGAAATGTACATCCTAACATACCGATACATTCCCTCACCAACCCACTCACGTGTGGATCCACTCCTCTCTGAACAAGACCCTCAATACATGCTCGTGACAAACGGTGTCAAATGCCTTAGCAATGTGCACGAACACAACCCCCAGATGTTTATGCTCTTGTTTAGCTATTTTTACCACAAGCTGTAACAGCTTGAGGTTTTCAGCACAACCTGATGTCGCAAATAAAACCCTGTTGCCGGGGGTTAATGGGACATGCTTTGGACAGCCTCGCAGTTGCGATCCTGGAGAACAGCCTTATCACTATTGAACCAATAGTGATGGGCCTCCAGTTATTGATATCACCAAGCTTCTCAGCATCTGAAGACTTGGGTATCAGGACTGTCCTGCAGTCCCGCATCGCATCTGGAACCGTACCTGTAAGAAGCCAGAGGTTGAAGATTTCAGTCAACCGGGAAAACTTCGGGTCTTTTGCAATAATCTGACCCAGAGTGATCCATCTGGCCTGGGAGCGGAAGTTTTACACATCTCTTTTATGTTCTTATCAATCTCTTTCTCAGTAATTAAGGCCTCAACATGCAGTTATCCGCCTCCTTATACGGAGAGAAACCCAATAGGCCACCAAATAGACCAGATGTATCCCACCTTCTTTAAAGTGCCCATGGACAACACTTGGTGGTAATTGGCACTGGGAGGCTTCCGTGCTGTCTAAGATGGTACACGGCAAGACGCCTTCTCTGTGACTCATGCAACAGTTGAAACCTCAAGAATTTACCCCTCTTAATAGCTCTTTTGCGCATCCAATTTCCCTGAGTTTTGGATGCTTTTTGGCCGCAGGTTTTTTGCCTTTTTCGACCCTTGGTGGGTTAGTTTTGGCCAGGCAGACCTAGGATATCGAGAAACTCATTATAAACATCGTTCACCACCCGACTTGGATCTTGCCCATCAAGAATTTTCTGAAAGGCCCTCCTGATACATGGTGAATTTGTCAGCCGATTTGTCCCGCTTTGATCACCTTGCAGTATTGGAGCTTTAAACGTCCCTCCTTAGGCAATACAGCAGACCCGGAAAGATGTTCAATCCCCATGGCACCTATTAGTCCTTGATTTTTCACAGAGGGACCTCTTGCTAGAAGGCGCCACTAATCGCGTATCTGCTTCGCCGTTTTAGTTGTAATATGCTCCGCAATTAGCTGATTGATGTTCCTCCTGCCGGCGAACTTATCCACCAGATGTACCAGGAGAGCCTCCTCCTCCTCAGTCCATACCCTTTTGTGGGCACCTCTAGCTGATGACTCTTTGGGTTGGCAAGCAGCAATCTGTTCATGTTTCACACAAGAGGATGTCTTATCCTCTTGTGCTGCCCCAGGCCAATCTTGGTGGAAAAACCACGTTGGCATACCTCACACACCATACCCTTGCAGAGTGGGATATGACAGGAAATACTGTGGTATTTCAGATTTTGTTTACCACACTTCGAACACCTGAACATGATCTTTCTCTGCCCGTGGGCCCTTTTAAGATGGTCAATCAGCCCCAACATCCTAGTAAATCGGGTCTCACAACAAGGACAAGATGGATGTTTGTCAGGCATAGATACAACTGGTGTTCTTGGAGGTGTACCACTGCCTTCAGACCCATGAGCGGAGCCTCAGGTGTTCTGGGCCTCTTCCGTACCTCCCCTCTCACTTTTGGCCTCAGATGTTTTGGCCTCTCCGATGCCTCCCGCCACATCCTCAGCCTCATCCTGGGCCAACCCGTCAGGGAAGATCTCATAAGGCTCAGGGAACTGCTCCAAAAGTTCCCACACATCTACCTGGTGTACGCCATCTTGTTTAATAAATCTGGAGTTCAAAAACTCCAATTAGCAAGATCAAACCCCTCCTCACTGGGAACAAAGGGCGTAGATGTTAATTCGGCCTCAATGACCCTTAGATCTAGTGGGTCAGTCTGTGTGGTGATAGAGGTAAAGCGCAAAGCTAGCGATTGCACCATTTTGTCAGTCCGGTATAGAGTCAAATGACAAGTCCAAGTGAGGGTAGACTAAGTTGGTAGCTGACCCTCTCTCAAGCTACCAACTGTGTCCAACAGCAGCCCGTGGATGAGGCTCTGTGCAAACAGTGAATTAACTGTGCAACCTTTTTGTTTTCAGCAGCTCGTGAATCGTACCATTGGGTGGCGAGGTCCAACGGCAGGGAGGGCTAGACTATAAGTCCTCTCTCACACTGGGGCAGAGATCGACTTAGTCACCCTGTTAAGGGCTTACCAGTGGGGCCGCGGGGAGGCGCGATCTCTGCAGCTATGCCCAGTTGTAACTAGACTTAAATATATGTTCCTTTTCCTGGTTAAGTAAGGTGGCCCGTCCACCTGATGTCCAGATCAGAATTTATAGCCCAAATATGGGCTAGAGGCAGTTTTGAAGGATGAACCCTTCCCACCCAAACCGATTTCACTGTCCAGCGGACCAGTCAAGGCGGGGGGGGGCCTTGTTTATTTACGGAATATTTACAAAGGTACAATCGATCTAGCTTTGCTAGCAAAGATGTGTACAATGTCTACAGAGGGTGAAGAGTACTTTGGATGCTAGGACCCGTGCGGTTTCTCTCTAGCCTCGTTTTAGAGACACCAAGGGCGGTCAGCAACTCAGTATTCTTGCCAAACCATTTTCCACAGGCTCCCATGGGGAAGCCAACATATTCGATTTCATTCGCGTTCGTCAGTTGTTGAATCTGTGCATGTAGGCGTTGATATTTTTTCGCCTTCTCCGAGGCCGGCCCTCACTCAATGAGACACCAGGAGTGCTCGTATCTAACCGTCACATCAACCACAACTGCCTTAGCATCTTTAACAAAGATTAAATCAGGTTTAAATAATTCATTTACATCATCTCTCAGGTGTGGCTCCTCAAACACAGTCCAATTCTCTTTCTTAGCTTCTTCGCTAAGAGTCTCACAGCCAAATATATCAGGTGCGGGATAGTATACGTCCTGAGTATATCAACTTTCTGAAGAGGTTTTAATGGTGAGCGACCAATCCGATGGAGCCAATCTGTGAGCTTCTCAGCTAACCTGGGATCTGCAAAGTCAGTCCAAGGATCAATCCATGTGCCCAGGTATTTCTCTGAGCTCCCTGGGTCAATCATGTTTAGGGGAGATCCATTAATCAACCATGCGGGACAATCATTGATCGTATATGAGTCCCGTGTAGGGTTGATGTAAAAGCCATGACATTTTTCCCCTTTCGTACTGAGGCCAGTTAGATTGCAAAAGGCCTCTAAAATTTTGATGTTGTGACACATGCCTTCCCAGGAATCACTCAGGAGCACCAAATCATCCACAAACGCCATGGGCGTAACTTTCCACCCTCCATGATGGAATCCCTCGCCTTCTTTCTCGAGCCTGCAGAGAAGGGGGTCCATCGCTAAATTAAACAGCAATGGTGACATAGGATCGCCCTGCTTGACACCTGAGCCAATATAGATGGGTCCGTTTTCTCTCTTTTCACGGAAATGTACGTCTTGACATCACAATACATTTCCCTCACCAACCCAATCATGGGTGAGTCCACACCCCTCTGAGCAAGACCCTCAAATACATGCTCGTGACATACAGTGTCAAATGCCTTGGCGATGTCCACAAACACCACCCCGAAAGTTTTATGCTCCCGTTTTGCAGTCTTTACCACAAGCTGTAGTAGCTTGAGGTTTTCGGCACAACCTGATGCGCAGATAAAACCCCTTTGCCGGGGGTTAATGGGACATGCTCTGGACAGTCTTGCAGTTGTTATCCTGGAAAATAGCCTTATCACCACCGATTCCAATAGTGATAGGCCTCCAGTTGCTGATATCACCAAGCTTCTCAACATCTGAAGACTTGGGTATCAGGACTGTCCTGCAGTCCCGCAGCGCATCTGGAACTGTGCCAGTCAGCAGCCAGAGGTTGAAGATCTCAGTCAACCGGGAGAACTTAGGGTCTTTTGCAATGATTTGACCCAGAGTAATCCCATCTGGCCCAGGAGCGGAGGTTTTACACATTTCTTTGATGTTCTTATCCACCTCTTTCTCAGTGATTAGGGCCGGTGTTGTCTGCCTCCTTATATGGAGGGAAACCCACCAGGCCACCAAACACACCAGATGTATCCCATCTATCTTTAAAATGCTCATGGACAACGCTTGATGGTAATTGGCATTGAGAGGCTTCCGTGCTGTCTAAGATGGAACGAGCGAGACGCCTTCTCTGTGTCTCGTACAACAACTGACATCGCAAGAATTTACCCCTCTTAATAGCCCTTTTACGCATCCAATTTGCTGGAGTCTTGGATGCCTTCCGGCCACGGGCTGCCCGCTTTTTACCACCCTTGGCAGGTTTAATTTGGCTAGGCAGACCCAGGATACCCAGAAACTCGTTATAAACGTCAGTCACCACCCGACTCTGATCATGCCCTTCCATAATTTGTTGGAAGGCTTCCTGGTACATGGTGAATTTGCCAGCCGACAGTCCCGCATTGATCACTTCGCGGTAATGGAGCTTTAAACGTCCCTCCTTAGGCGTTGCAGACTCGGGAAGATGTTCGACCGCAGAGGAGCCTGTCGTTTCCTCTTGATCTTTCTTGGAGGGACCTCTTACCAACAGGCGCCGCTTATCACTTATCTGCTTAGCCGTCTTAGTTGTAATGTGCTCCGCGATTAGTTGGTTAATGTTCCTTTTGCCAGCAAACTCATCCACCAGCTGTACCAGGAGAGCCTCCTCCTCTTCAGTCCATACCCTTTTGTGGGCACCTCTAGCTGATGGTTCCTTCGGCTGGGAAACAACAATCCGTTCCACATTTCGCACTTGAGGATGTCTTATCCTTTTGTGCTGACCCAGGCCAATCTTGGTGGTGAAACCACGTTGGCACACCTCACAGACCCATTCCCCCATGGGAGCCACACACACTGTACCTTTGCATTGTGGGATATGACAGGATATACTGTGGTATTTTAGATTTTGCTTACCACATTTTGAACACCTGAACATGATTTTTCTTTGCCCGTGGGCCCTTTTAAGATGTTCTATCAGCCCCAACATCCTTGTAAATCGGGTCTCGCAACAAGGACAAGATGGATGTTTGTCAGGCATAGATACAACTGGTGTTCTTGGAGGTGTACCACTGCCTTCCGGCCCATGAGGAGCCTCAGGTGTTCTGGGCTCTTCCGTACCTTCCCTCTCACTTTCAGGCTCAGATGTTTTGGCCTCTTGGATACCTCCTGCCATATCCTCAGCCTCATCCTGGGCCAACCCATCAGGGAAGATCTCATATGGTTCAGGGAACTGCTCCAAAAGTTCCCACACTACATCCTGGTGTACACCATCTTGTTTAATAACTCTGGAGTTCAAAAACACCAATTTAACAAGATCGAACCCCATCTCATTGGGAACAACGGATATAGATGTTAATTCGGCCTCAGTGACCCTTAGATCTAGTGGGTCAGTCTGTGTGGCGATAGAGATAAAGTGCAAAGCTAGCGATTGCACCATAATGTCAGTCCGGTATTCAGTCAAATGACAAGTCCAAGTGAGGGTTGACGAAGTTGGCAGCTGACTCTCTCTCAAGCTACCAACTGTGTCCAACAGCAGCCCGTGGATGAGGCTTTGTGCAACAGCGAATCAACTGTGCAAGCTTTTTTGTTTCAGCGGATCGTGAAGCTACTATTGGGTGGCGAGACCAACAGCAGGGAGGGCTAGACTAGAAACCCTCACTCACACTGGGGCAGAGATCGACTTAGTCACCCTGTTAAGGGCTTACCAGCGGGGCCGCGGGGAGGCGCGATCTCTGCAGCAATGCCCAGTTGTAACTAGATAAATAAACACATACAATCGTATATGTTCCTTTTCCGGGTTAAGTGAGGTGGCCCGTCCACCTGATGTCCAGATTAGAATTTGTAGCCCAAATATGGGCTAGACGCGGTTATGAAGAATGAGCCCCTCCCACCCAAAACCGATTCCACTGTCCAGCGAAAGCAGTCAAGGGGAGGGGCCAAGTTTATTTACAGGATATTTACAAGGGTACAATCGATCTAGCTTTGCTAGCAAAAATATGTACAATGTCAACTGAGGCGAAGAGTGCTTTAGATGCTAGGACCCGTGCGGTTCTCTCTAGCGTCGTTTTAGAGACCGAGGGCGGTCAGCAACTCAGTATTCTTGCCGTACCATTTTCCACGGGCTCCCATAGGGAAGCCAACATACTCAATTTCATTTGCGTTTGTCAATTGTTGGATCTGCATATGCAGGCGTTGATATTTTTTTGCCTTTTCTGAGGCGGCCTCACTCAATGAGATACCAGAGCGTTCATACCTGACCGTCACATCAACCACGACCGCCTTTGCATCTTTAACAAAGATTAAATCCGGTTTAAACAATTCGTTAACCTCATCTCTCAAATGTGGTTCCTCAAATACCATCCAATTCTCTTTCTTAGCCTCTTCGCTAAGAACCTCACAAATGGCATTGTGCCTTTTAATCCTGGCTTCTTGGGTGATGGCACAATTGCCAACAATGTGGGCTACAGTTTCGAATCGAGCTCCACAATGTCTACATGATGACACCACTTCGTCTTGTCTACCCCTAGCCAGGAACTCTCTCGTCGGGTAGACATTCGCTCTTAACTGCAGGGCCGTGATTAATTTACGGTGAGGGATGCCTCTGGTCCACCTCAACCACGCATTACTGATCTCATCATTCTCGAAGTTCTTAATCCCATGGCCCTGGGTAACCAGTTGTGTCCATTTCTTAAATTCGATTTTTCTCCAATTACAAGGTCTCGGATAGGAAACCTTGGGAACGGGCTCTTCCCATACCGACTGGGCTCCATCCTCCGTTACCATCTCAACAATGGGTAAAGGTTCCCAGATTGATGGGACGGGCTCTTGTGTACCCCCTGCTTTCAACCACAGTTTCTCATATATCCTCTCCAGATGTACCTCTTTCAAATAGTTCACAAGAGTCTCGTCAGAAGACTGAGCCAATCTGTGCAGCCTTCTCGCTTGAATAGATGGAATCAGCGCCACCAATCTGATGAGGCCTAAACCCCCATCTTTTAAAACTCGAATACAGGATAGCATCGCAAGTATTTGGGGGAAGATGGAGCCACTCCTTGACCGTATTCCGAATTAACTGGTCAAGTGATTCGAGGAGACCCAGTTTGACCTCGGTATGGTCGGCCAAATATATCAGGCACGGGATAGTATACGTCCTGAGTATATCAACCTTCTGAAGAGGTTTTAACGGTGAACGACCAATCCGATGGAGCCAATCTGTGAGTTTCTCGGCTAACCTGGGATCTGCAAAGCCAGTCCAAGGATCAATCCATGTGCCCAGATATTTTTCTGAGCTCCCTGGGTCGATCATGTTTAGGGGGGACCCGTTAATCAACCACGTGGGACAATCATTGATCGTATATGAGTCCCGTGTAGGCCTGATGTAAAAGCCATGACATTTTTCCCCCTTCGTGCTGAGGCCAGTTAGATTGCAAAAGGCCTCCAAAATTCTGATGTTGTAACACATGCCTTCCCAGGAATCGCTCAAGAGCACCAGGTCGTCGGCAAACGCCATGGCCGTGACCTTCCACCCTCCATGATGGAATCCCTTGCCTTCTTTTTCGAGCCTGCAGAGAAGGGGGTCCATCGCTAAGTTAAACAGCAATGGTGACATAGGATCGCCCTGTTTGACACCCGAGCGAATGTAAATGGGGTCCGTTTTCTCTCTTTTCACGGAAATGTACGTCTTGACATCACGATACATTTCCCTCACCAACCCAATCATGGGTGAGTCCACACCCCTCTGAGCAAGACCCTCAAATACATGCTCGTGACATACAGTGTCAAATGCCTTGGCGATGTCCACAAACACCACCCCGAAATTTTTATGCTCCCGTTTTGCAGTCTTTACCACAAGCTGTAGTAGCTTGAGGTTTTCGGCACAACCTGATGCGCAGATAAAACCCCTTTGCCGGGGGTTAATGGGACATGCTCTGGACAGTCTTGCAGTTGTTATCCTGGAAAATAGCCTTATCACCACCGATCCAATAGTGATAGGCCTCCAGTTGCTGATATCACCAAGCTTCTCAACATCTGAAGACTTGGGTATCAGGACTGTCCTGCAGTCCCGCAGCGCATCTGGAACTGTGCCAGTCAGCAGCCAGAGGTTGAAGATCTCAGTCAACCGGGAGAACTTAGGGTCTTTTGCAATGATTTGACCCAGAGTAATCCCATCTGGCCCAGGAGCAGAGGTTTTACACATTTCTTTGATGTTCTTATCCACCTCTTTCTCAGTGATTAGGGCCTCAAACATGGTGTTGTCTGCCTCCTTATATGGAGGGAAACCCACCAGGCCACCAAACACACCAGATGTATCCCATCTATCTTTAAAATGCTCATGGACAACGCTTGATGGTAATTGGCATTGAGAGGCTTCCGTGCTGTCTAAGATGGAACGAGCGAGACGCCTTCTCTGTGTCTCGTACAACAACTGACATCGCAAGAATTTACCCCTCTTAATAGCCCTTTTACGCATCCAATTTGCTGGAGTCTTGGATGCCTTCCGGCCACGGGCTGCCCGCTTTTTACCACCCTTGGCAGGTTTAATTTGGCTAGGCAGACCCAGGATACCCAGAAACTCATTATAAACGTCAGTCACCACCCGACTCTGATCATGCCCTTCCATAATTTGATGGAACGCTTCCCGGTACATGGTGAATTTGTTGGCCGACAGTCCCGCATTGATCACTTCACGGTAATGGAGCTTTAAACGTCCCTCCTTAGGCGTTGCAGACTCGGGAAGATGTTCGACCGCAGAGGAGCCTGTCGTTTCCTCTTGATCTTTCTTGGAGGGACCTCTTACCAACAGGCGCCGCTTATCACTTATATGCTTTGCCGTCTTAGTTGTAATGTGCTCCGCGATTAGTTGGTTGATGTTCCTTTTGCCGGCAAACCTATCCACCAACTGTACCAGGAGAGCCTCCTCCTCTTCAGTCCATACCCTTTTGTGGGCACCTCTAGCTGATGGTTCCTTCGGCTGGGAAGCAGCAATCCGTTCCTCATTCCGCACTTGAGGATGTCTTATCCTCTTGTGCTGCCCCAGGCCAATCTTGGTGGTGAAACCACGATGGCACACCTCACAGACCCACTCCCCTGTGGGAGCCACACACACTGTGCCTTTGCAGCGTGGGATATGACAGGATATACTGTGGTATTTTAGATTTTGCTTACCACATTTTGAACACCTGAACATGATTTTTCTTTGCCCGTGGGCCCTTTTAAGATGTTCTATCAGCCCCAACATCCTTGTAAATCGGGTCTCGCAACAAGGACAAGATGGATGTTTGTCCAGCATAGATACAACCGGTGTTTTTGGGGTTGTAGCATTGCCTTCAGACCCACATGGAGCCTCAGGTGTTCTAGGCTCTACCGTACCTTCCCTCTCACTCTCAGGCTCGGATGTTTCAGCCTCTTAGGCACCTCTTGCCACATCCTCGGCCTCATCCTGGGCCAACCCCTCGGGTAAGATCTCATACGGCTCAGGGAACTGTTCTAAAAGTTCCCATACCTCATCCTGATGTACACCATCTTGTTTAATCACTCTGGAGTTCAAAAACTCTAATTTAACAAGATCGAAACCCATCTCATTGGGAACAACGGGTATAGATGTTAAATCGGCCTCGGTGACCCTAAGATCTGGCGGGTCAGTTTGTGTGGCAATAGAGATAAACCGCAAAGCTAGCGATTGCACCATAATGTCAGTCCGGTATTCAGTCAAATGACAAGTCCAAGTGAGGGTTGACGAAGTTGGCAGCTGACCCTCTCTCAAGCTACCAACTGTGTCCAACAGCAGCCCGTGGACGAGGCTTTGTGCAACAGCGAATCAACTGTGCAAGCTTTTTTGTTTCAGCGGATCGTGAAGCTACTATTGGGTGGCGAGACCAACAGCAGGGAGGGCTAGACTAGAAACCCTCACTCACACTGGGGCAGAGATCGACTTAGTCACCCTGTTAAGGGCTTACCAGCGGGGCCGCGGGGAGGCGCGATCTCTGCAGCAATGCCCAGTTGTAACTAGATAAATAAACACATACAATCGTATATGTTCCTTTTCCGGGTTAAGTGAGGTGGCCTGTCCACCTGATGTCCAGATTAGAATTTGTAGCCCAAATATGGGCTAGACGCGGTTATGAAGGATGAGCCCCTCCCACCCAAAACCGATTCCACTGTCCAGCGAAACCAGTCAAGGGGAGGGGCCAAGTTTATTTACAGGATATTTACAAGGGTACAATCGATCTAGCTTTGCTAGCAAAAATATGTACAATGTCAACTGAGGCGAAGAGTGCTTTAGATGCTAGGACCCGTGCGGTTCTCTCTAGCCTCGTTTTAGAGACCGAGGGCGGTCAGCAACTCAGTATTCTTGCCGTACCATTTTCCACGGGCTCCCATAGGGAAGCCAACATACTCAATTTCATTTGCGTTTGTCAATTGTTGGATCTGCATATGTAGGCATTGATATTTTTTTGCCTTTTCTGAGGCGGCCTCACTCAATGAGATACCAGAGCGTTCATACCTGACCGTCACATCAACCACGACCGCCTTTGCATCTTTAACAAAGATTAAATCCGGTTTAAACAATTCGTTAACCTCATCTCTCAAATGTGGTTCCTCAAATACCATCCAATTCTCTTTCTTAGCCTCTTCGCTAAGAACCTCACAAATGGCATTGTGCCTTTTAATCCTGGCTTCTTGGGTGATGGCACAATTGCCAACAATGTGGGCTACAGTTTCGAATCGAGCTCCACAATGTCTACATGATGACACCACTTCGTCTTGTCTACCCCTAGCCAGGAACTCTCTCGTCGGGTAGACATTCGCTCTTAACTGCAGGGCCGTGATTAATTTACGGTGAGGGATGCCTCTGGTCCACCTCAACCACGCATTACTGATCTCATCATTCTCGAAGTTCTTAATCCCATGGCCCTGGGTAACCAGTTGTGTCCATTTCTTAAATTCGATTTTTCTCCAATTACAAGGTCTCGGATAGGAAACCTTGGGAACGGGCTCTTCCCATACCGACTGGGCTCCATCCTCCGTTACCATCTCAACAATGGGTAAAGGTTCCCAGATTGATGGGACGGGCTCTTGTGTACCCCCTGCTTTCAACCACAGTTTCTCATATATCCTCTCCAGATGTACCTCTTTCAAATAGTTCACAAGAGTCTCGTCAGAAGACTGAGCCAATCTGTGCAGCCTTCTCGCTTGAATAGATGGAATCAGCGCCACCAATCTGATGAGGCCTAAACCCCCATCTTTAAAACTCGAATACAGGATAGCATCGCAAGTATTTGGGGGAAGATGGAGCCACTCCTTGACCGTATTCCGAATTAACTGGTCAAGTGATTCGAGGAGACCCAGTTTGACCTCGGTATGGTCGGCCAAATATATCAGGCGCGGGATAGTATACGTCCTGAGTATATCAACCTTCTGAAGAGGTTTTAACGGTGAACGACCAATCCGATGGAGCCAATCTGTGAGTTTCTCGGCTAACCTGGGATCTGCAAAGCCAGTCCAAGGATCAATCCATGTGCCCAGATATTTTTCTGAGCTCCCTGGGTCGATCATGTTTAGGGGGGACCCGTTAATCAACCACGTGGGACAATCATTGATCGTATATGAGTCCCGTGTAGGCCTGATGTAAAAGCCATGACATTTTTCCCCCTTCGTGCTGAGGCCAGTTAGATTGCAAAAGGCCTCCAAAATTCTGATGTTGTAACACATGCCTTCCCAGGAATCGCTCAAGAGCACCAGGTCGTCGGCAAACGCCATGGCCGTGACCTTCCACCCTCCATGATGGAATCCCTTGCCTTCTTTTTCGAGCCTGCAGAGAAGGGGGTCCATCGCTAAGTTAAACAGCAATGGTGACATAGGATCGCCCTGTTTGACACCCGAGCGAATGTAAATGGGGTCCGTTTTCTCTCTTTTCACGGAAATGTACGTCTTGACATCACGATACATTTCCCTCACCAACCCAATCATGGGTGAGTCCACACCCCTCTGAGCAAGACCCTCAAATACATGCTCGTGACATACAGTGTCAAATGCCTTGGCGATGTCCACAAACACCACCCCGAAATTTTTATGCTCCCGTTTTGCAGTCTTTACCACAAGCTGTAGTAGCTTGAGGTTTTCGGCACAACCTGATGCGCAGATAAAACCCCTTTGCCGGGGGTTAATGGGACATGCTCTGGACAGTCTTGCAGTTGTTATCCTGGAAAATAGCCTTATCACCACCGATCCAATAGTGATAGGCCTCCAGTTGCTGATATCACCAAGCTTCTCAACATCTGAAGACTTGGGTATCAGGACTGTCCTGCAGTCCCGCAGCGCATCTGGAACTGTGCCAGTCAGCAGCCAGAGGTTGAAGATCTCAGTCAACCGGGAGAACTTAGGGTCTTTTGCAATGATTTGACCCAGAGTAATCCCATCTGGCCCAGGAGCAGAGGTTTTACACATTTCTTTGATGTTCTTATCCACCTCTTTCTCAGTGATTAGGGCCTCAAACATGGTGTTGTCTGCCTCCTTATATGGAGGGAAACCCACCAGGCCACCAAACACACCAGATGTATCCCATCTATCTTTAAAATGCTCATGGACAACGCTTGATGGTAATTGGCATTGAGAGGCTTCCGTGCTGTCTAAGATGGAACGAGCGAGACGCCTTCTCTGTGTCTCGTACAACAACTGACATCGCAAGAATTTACCCCTCTTAATAGCCCTTTTACGCATCCAATTTGCTGGAGTCTTGGATGCCTTCCGGCCACGGGCTGCCCGCTTTTTACCACCCTTGGCAGGTTTAATTTGGCTAGGCAGACCCAGGATACCCAGAAACTCGTTATAAACGTCAGTCACCACCCGACTCTGATCATGCCCTTCCATAATTTGTTGGAAGGCTTCCTGGTACATGGTGAATTTGTTGGCCGACAGTCCCGCATTGATCACTTCGCGGTAATGGAGCTTTAAACGTCCCTCCTTAGGCGTTGCAGACTCGGGAAGATGTTCGACCGCAGAGGAGCCTGTCGTTTCCTCTTGATCTTTCTTGGAGGGACCTCTTACCAACAGGCGCCGTTTATCACTTATCTGCTTTGCCGTCTTAGTTGTAATGTGCTCCGCGATTAGTTGGTTGATGTTCCTTTTGCCGGCAAACCTATCCACCAACTGTACCAGGAGAGCCTCCTCCTCTTCAGTCCATACCCTTTTGTGGGCACCTCTAGCTGATGGTTCCTTCGGCTGGGAAGCAGCAATCCGTTCCTCATTCCGCACTTGAGGATGTCTTATCCTCTTGTGCTGCCCCAGGCCAATCTTGGTGGTGAAACCACGATGGCACACCTCACAGACCCACTCCCCTGTGGGAGCCACACACACTGTGCCTTTGCAGCGTGGGATATGACAGGATATACTGTGGTATTTTAGATTTTGCTTACCACATTTTGAACACCTGAACATGATTTTTCTTTGCCCGTGGGCCCTTTTAAGATGTTCTATCAGCCCCAACATCCTTGTAAATCGGGTCTCGCAACAAGGACAAGATGGATGTTTGTCCAGCATAGATACAACCGGTGTTTTTGGGGTTGTAGCATTGCCTTCAGACCCACATGGAGCCTCAGGTGTTCTAGGCTCTACCGTACCTTCCCTCTCACTCTCAGGCTCGGATGTTTCAGCCTCTTAGGCACCTCTTGCCACATCCTCGGCCTCATCCTGGGCCAACCCCTCGGGTAAGATCTCATACGGCTCAGGGAACTGTTCTAAAAGTTCCCATACCTCATCCTGATGTACACCATCTTGTTTAATCACTCTGGAGTTCAAAAACTCCAATTTAACAAGATCGAACCCCATCTCATTGGGAACAACGGGTATAGATGTTAAATCGGCCTCAGTGACCCTAAGATCTGACGGGTCAGTTTGTGTGGCAATAGAGATAAACCGCAAAGCTAGCGATTGCACCATAATGTCAGTCCGGTATTCAGTCAAATGACAAGTCCAAGTGAGGGTTGACGAAGTTGGCAGCTGACCCTCTCTCAAGCTACCAACTGTGTCCAACAGCAGCCCGTGGACGAGGCTTTGTGCAACAGCGAATCAACTGTGCAAGCTTTTTTGTTTCAGCGGATCGTGAAGCTACTATTGGGTGGCGAGACCAACAGCAGGGAGGGCTAGACTAGAAACCCTCACTCACACTGGGGCAGAGATCGACTTAGTCACCCTGTTAAGGGCTTACCAGCGGGGCCGCGGGGAGGCGCGATCTCTGCAGCAATGCCCAGTTGTAACTAGATAAATAAACACATACAATCGTATATGGTCCTTTTCCGGGTTAAGTGAGGTGGCCCGTCCACCTGATGTCCAGATTAGAATTTGTAGCCCAAATATGGGCTAGACGCGGTTATGAAGGATGAGCCCCTCCCACCCAAAACCGATTCCACTGTCCAGCGAAACCAGTCAAGGGGAGGGGCCAAGTTTATTTACAGGATATTTACAAGGGTACAATCGATCTAGCTTTGCTAGCAAAAATATGTACAATGTCAACTGAGGCGAAGAGTGCTTTAGATGCTAGGACCCGTGCGGTTCTCTCTAGCCTCGTTTTAGAGAGATCGAGGGCGGTCAGCAACTCAGTATTCTTGCCGTACCATTTTCCACGGGCTCCCATAGGGAAGCCAACATACTCAATTTCATTTGCGTTTGTCAATTGTTGGATCTGCATATGTAGGCGTTGATATTTTTTTGCCTTTTCTGAGGCGGCCTCACTCAATGAGATACCAGAGCGTTCATACCTGACCGTCACATCAACCACGACCGCCTTTGCATCTTTAACAAAGATTAAATCCGGTTTAAACAATTCGTTAACCTCATCTCTCAAATGTGGTTCCTCAAATACCATCCAATTCTCTTTCTTAGCCTCTTCGCTAAGAACCTCACAAATGGCATTGTGCCTTTTAATCCTGGCTTCTTGGGTGATGGCACAATTGCCAACAATGTGGGCTACAGTTTCGAATCGAGCTCCACAATGTCTACATGATGACACCACTTCGTCTTGTCTACCCCTAGCCAGGAACTCTCTCGTCGGGTAGACATTCGCTCTTAACTGCAGGGCCGTGATTAATTTACGGTGAGGGATGCCTCTGGTCCACCTCAACCACGCATTACTGATCTCATCATTCTCGAAGTTCTTAATCCCATGGCCCTGGGTAACCAGTTGTGTCCATTTCTTAAATTCGATTTTTCTCCAATTACAAGGTCTCGGATAGGAAACCTTGGGAACGGGCTCTTCCCATACCGACTGGGCTCCATCCTCCGTTACCATCTCAACAATGGGTAAAGGTTCCCAGATTGATGGGACGGGCTCTTGTGTACCCCCTGCTTTCAACCACAGTTTCTCATATATCCTCTCCAGATGTACCTCTTTCAAATAGTTCACAAGAGTCTCGTCAGAAGACTGAGCCAATCTGTGCAGCCTTCTCGCTTGAATAGATGGAATCAGCGCCACCAATCTGATGAGGCCTAAACCCCCATCTTTAAAACTCGAATACAGGATAGCATCGCAAGTATTTGGGGGAAGATGGAGCCACTCCTTGACCGTATTCCGAATTAACTGGTCAAGTGATTCGAGGAGACCCAGTTTGACCTCGGTATGGTCGGCCAAATATATCAGGCGCGGGATAGTATACGTCCTGAGTATATCAACCTTCTGAAGAGGTTTTCACGGTGAACGACCAATCCGATGGAGCCAATCTGTGAGTTTCTCGGCTAACCTGGGATCTGCAAAGCCAGTCCAAGGATCAATCCATGTGCCCAGATATTTTTCTGAGCTCCCTGGGTCGATCATGTTTAGGGGGGACCCGTTAATCAACCACGTGGGACAATCATTGATCGTATATGAGTCCCGTGTAGGCCTGATGTAAAAGCCATGACATTTTTCCCCCTTCGTGCTGAGGCCAGTTAGATTGCAAAAGGCCTCCAAAATTCTGATGTTGTAACACATGCCTTCCCAGGAATCGCTCAAGAGCACCAGGTCGTCGGCAAACGCCATGGCCGTGACCTTCCACCCTCCATGATGGAATCCCTTGCCTTCTTTTTCGAGCCTGCAGAGAAGGGGGTCCATCGCTAAGTTAAACAGCAATGGTGACATAGGATCGCCCTGTTTGACACCCGAGCGAATGTAAATGGGGTCCGTTTTCTCTCTTTTCACGGAAATGTACGTCTTGACATCACGATACATTTCCCTCACCAACCCAATCATGGGTGAGTCCACACCCCTCTGAGCAAGACCCTCAAATACATGCTCGTGACATACAGTGTCAAATGCCTTGGCGATGTCCACAAACACCACCCCGAAAGTTTTATGCTCCCGTTTTGCAGTCTTTACCACAAGCTGTAGTAGCTTGAGGTTTTCGGCACAACCTGATGCGCAGATAAAACCCCTTTGCCGGGGGTTAATGGGACATGCTCTGGACAGTCTTGCAGTTGTTATCCTGGAAAATAGCCTTATCACCACCGATCCAATAGTGATAGGCCTCCAGTTGCTGATATCACCAAGCTTCTCAACATCTGAAGACTTGGGTATCAGGACTGTCCTGCAGTCCCGCAGCGCATCTGGAACTGTGCCAGTCAGCAGCCAGAGGTTGAAGATCTCAGTCAACCGGGAGAACTTAGGGTCTTTTGCAATGATTTGACCCAGAGTAATCCCATCTGGCCCAGGAGCAGAGGTTTTACACATTTCTTTGATGTTCTTATCCACCTCTTTCTCAGTGATTAGGGCCTCAAACATGGTGTTGTCTGCCTCCTTATATGGAGGGAAACCCACCAGGCCACCAAACACACCAGATGTATCCCATCTATCTTTAAAATGCTCATGGACAACGCTTGATGGTAATTGGCATTGAGAGGCTTCCGTGCTGTCTAAGATGGAACGAGCGAGACGCCTTCTCTGTGTCTCGTACAACAACTGACATCGCAAGAATTTACCCCTCTTAATAGCCCTTTTACGCATCCAATTTGCTGGAGTCTTGGATGCCTTCCGGCCACGGGCTGCCCGCTTTTTACCACCCTTGGCAGGTTTAATTTGGCTAGGCAGACCCAGGATACCCAGAAACTCATTATAAACGTCAGTCACCACCCGACTCTGATCATGCCCTTCCATAATTTGTTGGAAGGCTTCCTGGTACATGGTGAATTTGCCGGCCGACAGTCCCGCATTGATCACTTCGCGGTAATGGAGCTTTAAACGTCCCTCCTTAGGCGTTGCAGACTCGGGAAGATGTTCGACCGCAGAGGAGCCTGTCGTTTCCTCTTGATCTTTCTTGGAGGGACCTCTTACCAACAGGCGCCGCTTATCACTTATCTGCTTTGCCGTCTTAGTTGTAATGTGCTCCGCGATTAGTTGGTTGATGTTCCTTTTGCCGGCAAACCTATCCACCAACTGTACCAGGAGAGCCTCCTCCTCTTCAGTCCATACCCTTTTGTGGGCACCTCTAGCTGATGGTTCCTTCGGCTGGGAAGCAGCAATCCGTTCCTCATTCCGCACTTGAGGATGTCTTATCCTCTTGTGCTGCCCCAGGCCAATCTTGGTGGTGAAACCACGATGGCACACCTCACAGACCCACTCCCCTGTGGGAGCCACACACACTGTGCCTTTGCAGCGTGGGATATGACAGGATATACTGTGGTATTTTAGATTTTGCTTACCACATTTTGAACACCTGAACATGATTTTTCTTTGCCCGTGGGCCCTTTTAAGATGTTCTATCAGCCCCAACATCCTTGTAAATCGGGTCTCGCAACAAGGACAAGATGGATGTTTGTCCAGCATAGATACAACCGGTGTTTTTGGGGTTGTAGCATTGCCTTCAGACCCACATGGAGCCTCAGGTGTTCTAGGCTCTACCGTACCTTCCCTCTCACTCTCAGGCTCGGATGTTTCAGCCTCTTAGGCACCTCTTGCCACATCCTCGGCCTCATCCTGGGCCAACCCCTCGGGTAAGATCTCATACGGCTCAGGGAACTGTTCTAAAAGTTCCCATACCTCATCCTGATGTACACCATCTTGTTTAATCACTCTGGAGTTCAAAAACTCCAATTTAACAAGATCGAACCCCATCTCATTGGGAACAACGGGTATAGATGTTAAATCGGCCTCGGTGACCCTAAGATCTGACGGGTCAGTTTGTGTGGCAATAGAGATAAACCGCAAAGCTAGCGATTGCACCATAATGTCAGTCCGGTATTCAGTCAAATGACAAGTCCAAGTGAGGGTTGACGAAGTTGGCAGCTGACCCTCTCTCAAGCTACCAACTGTGTCCAACAGCAGCCCGTGGACGAGGCTTTGTGCAACAGCGAATCAACTGTGCAAGCTTTTTTGTTTCAGCGGATCGTGAAGCTACTATTGGGTGGCGAGACCAACAGCAGGGAGGGCTAGACTAGAAACCCTCACTCACACTGGGGGCAGAGATCGACTTAGTCACCCTGTTAAGGGCTTACCAGCGGGGCCCGCGGGGGAGGCGCGATCTCTGCAGCAATGCCCAGTTGTAACTAGAGAAATAAACACATACAATCGTATATGGTCCTTTTCCGGGTTAAGTGAGGTGGCCCGTCCACCTGATGTCCAGATTAGAATTTGTAGCCCAAATATGGGCTAGACGCGGTTATGAAGGATGAGCCCCTCCCACCCAAAACCGATTCCACTGTCCAGCGAAACCAGTCAAGGGGAGGGGCCAAGTTTATTTACAGGATATTTACAAGGGTACAATCGATCTAGCTTTGCTAGCAAAAATATGTACAATGTCAACTGAGGCGAAGAGTGCTTTAGATGCTAGGACCCGTGCGGTTCTCTCTAGCCTCGTTTTAGAGAGACCGAGGGCGGTCAGCAACTCAGTATTCTTGCCGTACCATTTTCCACGGGCTCCCATAGGGAAGCCAACATACTCAATTTCATTTGCGTTTGTCAATTGTTGGATCTGCATATGTAGGCGTTGATATTTTTTTGCCTTTTCTGAGGCGGCCTCACTCAATGAGATACCAGAGCGTTCATACCTGACCGTCACATCAACCACGACCGCCTTTGCATCTTTAACAAAGATTAAATCCGGTTTAAACAATTCGTTAACCTCATCTCTCAAATGTGGTTCCTCAAATACCATCCAATTCTCTTTCTTAGCCTCTTCGCTAAGAACCTCACAAATGGCATTGTGCCTTTTAATCCTGGCTTCTTGGGTGATGGCACAATTGCCAACAATGTGGGCTACAGTTTCGAATCGAGCTCCACAATGTCTACATGATGACACCACTTCGTCTTGTCTACCCCTAGCCAGGAACTCTCTCGTCGGGTAGACATTCGCTCTTAACTGCAGGGCCGTGATTAATTTACGGTGAGGGATGCCTCTGGTCCACCTCAACCACGCATTACTGATCTCATCATTCTCGAAGTTCTTAATCCCATGGCCCTGGGTAACCAGTTGTGTCCATTTCTTAAATTCGATTTTTCTCCAATTACAAGGTCTCGGATAGGAAACCTTGGGAACGGGCTCTTCCCATACCGACTGGGCTCCATCCTCCGTTACCATCTCAACAATGGGTAAAGGTTCCCAGATTGATGGGACGGGCTCTTGTGTACCCCCTGCTTTCAACCACAGTTTCTCATATATCCTCTCCAGATGTACCTCTTTCAAATAGTTCACAAGAGTCTCGTCAGAAGACTGAGCCAATCTGTGCAGCCTTCTCGCTTGAATAGATGGAATCAGCGCCACCAATCTGATGAGGCCTAAACCCCCATCTTTAAAACTCGAATACAGGATAGCATCGCAAGTATTTGGGGGAAGATGGAGCCACTCCTTGACCGTATTCCGAATTAACTGGTCAAGTGATTCGAGGAGACCCAGTTTGACCTCGGTATGGTCGGCCAAATATATCAGGCGCGGGATAGTATACGTCCTGAGTATATCAACCTTCTGAAGAGGTTTTAACGGTGAACGACCAATCCGATGGAGCCAATCTGTGAGTTTCTCGGCTAACCTGGGATCTGCAAAGCCAGTCCAAGGATCAATCCATGTGCCCAGATATTTTTCTGAGCTCCCTGGGTCGATCATGTTTAGGGGGGGACCCGTTAATCAACCACGTGGGACAATCATTGATCGTATATGAGTCCCGTGTAGGCCTGATGTAAAAGCCATGACATTTTTCCCCCTTCGTGCTGAGGCCAGTTAGATTGCAAAAGGCCTCCAAAATTCTGATGTTGTAACACATGCCTTCCCAGGAATCGCTCAAGAGCACCAGGTCGTCGGCAAACGCCATGGCCGTGACCTTCCACCCTCCATGATGGAATCCCTTGCCTTCTTTTTCGAGCCTGCAGAGAAGGGGGTCCATCGCTAAGTTAAACAGCAATGGTGACATAGGATCGCCCTGTTTGACACCCGAGCGAATGTAAATGGGGTCCGTTTTCTCTCTTTTCACGGAAATGTCTTGACATCACGATACATTTCCCTCACCAACCCAATCATGGGTGAGTCCACACCCCTCTGAGCAAGACCCTCAAATACATGCTCGTGACATACAGTGTCAAATGCCTTGGCGATGTCCACAAACACCACCCCGAAAGTTTTATGCTCCCGTTTTGCAGTCTTTACCACAAGCTGTAGTAGCTTGAGGTTTTCGGCACAACCTGATGCGCAGATAAAACCCCTTTGCCGGGGGTTAATGGGACATGCTCTGGACAGTCTTGCAGTTGTTATCCTGGAAAATAGCCTTATCACCACCGATCCAATAGTGATAGGCCTCCAGTTGCTGATATCACCAAGCTTCTCAACATCTGAAGACTTGGGTATCAGGACTGTCCTGCAGTCCCGCAGCGCATCTGGAACTGTGCCAGTCAGCAGCCAGAGGTTGAAGATCTCAGTCAACCGGGAGAACTTAGGGTCTTTTGCAATGATTTGACCCAGAGTAATCCCATCTGGCCCAGGAGCAGAGGTTTTACACATTTCTTTGATGTTCTTATCCACCTCTTTCTCAGTGATTAGGGCCTCAAACATGGTGTTGTCTGCCTCCTTATATGGAGGGAAACCCACCAGGCCACCAAACACACCAGATGTATCCCATCTATCTTTAAAATGCTCATGGACAACGCTTGATGGTAATTGGCATTGAGAGGCTTCCGTGCTGTCTAAGATGGAACGAGCGAGACGCCTTCTCTGTGTCTCGTACAACAACTGACATCGCAAGAATTTACCCCTCTTAATAGCCCTTTTACGCATCCAATTTGCTGGAGTCTTGGATGCCTTCCGGCCACGGGCTGCCCGCTTTTTACCACCCTTGGCAGGTTTAATTTGGCTAGGCAGACCCAGGATACCCAGAAACTCGTTATAAACGTCAGTCACCACCCGACTCTGATCATGCCCTTCCATAATTTGTTGGAAGGCTTCCTGGTACATGGTGAATTTGCCGGCCGACAGTCCCGCATTGATCACTTCGCGGTAATGGAGCTTTAAACGTCCCTCCTTAGGCGTTGCAGACTCGGGAAGATGTTCGACCGCAGAGGAGCCTGTCGTTTCCTCTTGATCTTTCTTGGAGGGACCTCTTACCAACAGGCGCCGCTTATCACTTATCTGCTTTGCCGTCTTAGTTGTAATGTGCTCCGCGATTAGTTGGTTGATGTTCCTTTTGCCGGCAAACCTATCCACCAACTGTACCAGGAGAGCCTCCTCCTCTTCAGTCCATACCCTTTTGTGGGCACCTCTAGCTGATGGTTCCTTCGGCTGGGAAGCAGCAATCCGTTCCTCATTCCGCACTTGAGGATGTCTTATCCTCTTGTGCTGCCCCAGGCCAATCTTGGTGGTGAAACCACGATGGCACACCTCACAGACCCACTCCCCTGTGGGAGCCACACACACTGTGCCTTTGCAGCGTGGGATATGACAGGATATACTGTGGTATTTTAGATTTTGCTTACCACATTTTGAACACCTGAACATGATTTTTCTTTGCCCGTGGGCCCTTTTAGGATGTTCTATCAGCCCCAACATCCTTGTAAATCAGGTCTCGCAACAAGGACAAGATGGATGTTTGTCCAGCATAGATACAACCGGTGTTTTTGGGGTTGTAGCATTGCCTTCAGACCCACATGGAGCCTCAGGTGTTCTAGGCTCTACCGTACCTTCCCTCTCACTCTCAGGCTCGGATGTTTCAGCCTCTTAGGCACCTCTTGCCACATCCTCGGCCTCATCCTGGGCCAACCCCTCGGGTAAGATCTCATACGGCTCAGGGAACTGTTCTAAAAGTTCCCATACCTCATCCTGATGTACACCATCTTGTTTAATCACTCTGGAGTTCAAAAACTCCAATTTAACAAGATCGAACCCCATCTCATTGGGAACAACGGGTATAGATGTTAAATCGGCCTCGGTGACCCTAAGATCTGACGGGTCAGTTTGTGTGGCAATAGAGATAAACCGCAAAGCTAGCGATTGCACCATAATGTCAGTCCGGTATTCAGTCAAATGACAAGTCCAAGTGAGGGTTGACGAAGTTGGCAGCTGACCCTCTCTCAAGCTACCAACTGTGTCCAACAGCAGCCCGTGGACGAGGCTTTGTGCAACAGCGAATCAACTGTGCAAGCTTTTTTGTTTCAGCGGATCGTGAAGCTACTATTGGGTGGCGAGACCAACAGCAGGGAGGGCTAGACTAGAAACCCTCACTCACACTGGGGCAGAGATCGACTTAGTCACCCTGTTAAGGGCTTACCAGCGGGGCCGCGGGGAGGCGCGATCTCTGCAGCAATGCCCAGTTGTAACTAGATAAATAAACACATACAATCGTATATGGTCCTTTTCCGGGTTAAGTGAGGTGGCCCGTCCACCTGATGTCCAGATTAGAATTTGTAGCCCAAATATGGGCTAGACGCGGTTATGAAGGATGAGCCCCTCCCACCCAAAACCGATTCCACTGTCCAGCGAAACCAGTCAAGGGGAGGGGCCAAGTTTATTTACAGGATATTTACAAGGGTACAATCGATCTAGCTTTGCTAGCAAAAATATGTACAATGTCAACTGAGGCGAAGAGTGCTTTAGATGCTAGGACCCGTGCGGTTCTCTCTAGCCTCGTTTTAGAGAGACCGAGGGCGGTCAGCAACTCAGTATTCTTGCCGTACCATTTTCCACGGGCTCCCATAGGGAAGCCAACATACTCAATTTCATTTGCGTTTGTCAATTGTTGGATCTGCATATGTAGGCGTTGATATTTTTTTGCCTTTTCTGAGGCGGCCTCACTCAATGAGATACCAGAGCGTTCATACCTGACCGTCACATCAACCACGACCGCCTTTGCATCTTTAACAAAGATTAAATCCGGTTTAAACAATTCGTTAACCTCATCTCTCAAATGTGGTTCCTCAAATACCATCCAATTCTCTTTCTTAGCCTCTTCGCTAAGAACCTCACAAATGGCATTGTGCCTTTTAATCCTGGCTTCTTGGGTGATGGCACAATTGCCAACAATGTGGGCTACAGTTTCGAATCGAGCTCCACAATGTCTACATGATGACACCACTTCGTCTTGTCTACCCCTAGCCAGGAACTCTCTCGTCGGGTAGACATTCGCTCTTAACTGCAGGGCCGTGATTAATTTACGGTGAGGGATGCCTCTGGTCCACCTCAACCACGCATTACTGATCTCATCATTCTCGAAGTTCTTAATCCCATGGCCCTGGGTAACCAGTTGTGTCCATTTCTTAAATTCGATTTTTCTCCAATTACAAGGTCTCGGATAGGAAACCTTGGGAACGGGCTCTTCCCATACCGACTGGGCTCCATCCTCCGTTACCATCTCAACAATGGGTAAAGGTTCCCAGATTGATGGGACGGGCTCTTGTGTACCCCCTGCTTTCAACCACAGTTTCTCATATATCCTCTCCAGATGTACCTCTTTCAAATAGTTCACAAGAGTCTCGTCAGAAGACTGAGCCAATCTGTGCAGCCTTCTCGCTTGAATAGATGGAATCAGCGCCACCAATCTGATGAGGCCTAAACCCCCATCTTTAAAACTCGAATACAGGATAGCATCGCAAGTATTTGGGGGAAGATGGAGCCACTCCTTGACCGTATTCCGAATTAACTGGTCAAGTGATTCGAGGAGACCCAGTTTGACCTCGGTATGGTCGGCCAAATATATCAGGCGCGGGATAGTATACGTCCTGAGTATATCAACCTTCTGAAGAGGTTTTAACGGTGAACGACCAATCCGATGGAGCCAATCTGTGAGTTTCTCGGCTAACCTGGGATCTGCAAAGCCAGTCCAAGGATCAATCCATGTGCCCAGATATTTTTCTGAGCTCCCTGGGTCGATCATGTTTAGGGGGGACCCGTTAATCAACCACGTGGGACAATCATTGATCGTATATGAGTCCCGTGTAGGCCTGATGTAAAAGCCATGACATTTTTCCCCCTTCGTGCTGAGGCCAGTTAGATTGCAAAAGGCCTCCAAAATTCTGATGTTGTAACACATGCCTTCCCAGGAATCGCTCAAGAGCACCAGGTCGTCGGCAAACGCCATGGCCGTGACCTTCCACCCTCCATGATGGAATCCCTTGCCTTCTTTTTCGAGCCTGCAGAGAAGGGGGTCCATCGCTAAGTTAAACAGCAATGGTGACATAGGATCGCCCTGTTTGACACCCGAGCGAATGTAAATGGGGTCCGTTTTCTCTCTTTTCACGGAAATGTACGTCTTGACATCACGATACATTTCCCTCACCAACCCAATCATGGGTGAGTCCACACCCCTCTGAGCAAGACCCTCAAATACATGCTCGTGACATACAGTGTCAAATGCCTTGGCGATGTCCACAAACACCACCCCGAAAGTTTTATGCTCCCGTTTTGCAGTCTTTACCACAAGCTGTAGTAGCTTGAGGTTTTCGGCACAACCTGATGCGCAGATAAAACCCCTTTGCCGGGGGTTAATGGGACATGCTCTGGACAGTCTTGCAGTTGTTATCCTGGAAAATAGCCTTATCACCACCGATCCAATAGTGATAGGCCTCCAGTTGCTGATATCACCAAGCTTCTCAACATCTGAAGACTTGGGTATCAGGACTGTCCTGCAGTCCCGCAGCGCATCTGGAACTGTGCCAGTCAGCAGCCAGAGGTTGAAGATCTCAGTCAACCGGGAGAACTTAGGGTCTTTTGCAATGATTTGACCCAGAGTAATCCCATCTGGCCCAGGAGCAGAGGTTTTACACATTTCTTTGATGTTCTTATCCACCTCTTTCTCAGTGATTAGGGCCTCAAACATGGTGTTGTCTGCCTCCTTATATGGAGGGAAACCCACCAGGCCACCAAACACACCAGATGTATCCCATCTATCTTTAAAATGCTCATGGACAACGCTTGATGGTAATTGGCATTGAGAGGCTTCCGTGCTGTCTAAGATGGAACGAGCGAGACGCCTTCTCTGTGTCTCGTACAACAACTGACATCGCAAGAATTTACCCCTCTTAATAGCCCTTTTACGCATCCAATTTGCTGGAGTCTTGGATGCCTTCCGGCCACGGGCTGCCCGCTTTTTACCACCCTTGGCAGGTTTAATTTGGCTAGGCAGACCCAGGATACCCAGAAACTCGTTATAAACGTCAGTCACCACCCGACTCTGATCATGCCCTTCCATAATTTGTTGGAAGGCTTCCTGGTACATGGTGAATTTGCCGGCCGACAGTCCCGCATTGATCACTTCGCGGTAATGGAGCTTTAAACGTCCCTCCTTAGGCGTTGCAGACTCGGGAAGATGTTCGACCGCAGAGGAGCCTGTCGTTTCCTCTTGATCTTTCTTGGAGGGACCTCTTACCAACAGGCGCCGCTTATCACTTATCTGCTTTGCCGTCTTAGTTGTAATGTGCTCCGCGATTAGTTGGTTGATGTTCCTTTTGCCGGCAAACCTATCCACCAACTGTACCAGGAGAGCCTCCTCCTCTTCAGTCCATACCCTTTTGTGGGCACCTCTAGCTGATGGTTCCTTCGGCTGGGAAGCAGCAATCCGTTCCTCATTCCGCACTTGAGGATGTCTTATCCTCTTGTGCTGCCCCAGGCCAATCTTGGTGGTGAAACCACGATGGCACACCTCACAGACCCACTCCCCTGTGGGAGCCACACACACTGTGCCTTTGCAGCGTGGGATATGACAGGATATACTGTGGTATTTTAGATTTTGCTTACCACATTTTGAACACCTGAACATGATTTTTCTTTGCCCGTGGGCCCTTTTAAGATGTTCTATCAGCCCCAACATCCTTGTAAATCGGGTCTCGCAACAAGGACAAGATGGATGTTTGTCCAGCATAGATACAACCGGTGTTTTTGGGGTTGTAGCATTGCCTTCAGACCCACATGGAGCCTCAGGTGTTCTAGGCTCTACCGTACCTTCCCTCTCACTCTCAGGCTCGGATGTTTCAGCCTCTTAGTCACCTCTTGCCACATCCTCGGCCTCATCCTGGGCCAACCCCTCGGGTAAGATCTCATACGGCTCAGGGAACTGTTCTAAAAGTTCCCATACCTCATCCTGATGTACACCATCTTGTTTAATCACTCTGGAGTTCAAAAACTCCAATTTAACAAGATCGAACCCCATCTCATTGGGAACAACGGGTATAGATGTTAAATCGGCCTCGGTGACCCTAAGATCTGGCGGGTCAGTTTGTGTGGCAATAGAGATAAACCGCAAAGCTAGCGATTGCACCATAATGTCAGTCCGGTATTCAGTCAAATGACAAGTCCAAGTGAGGGTTGACGAAGTTGGCAGCTGACCCTCTCTCAAGCTACCAACTGTGTCCAACAGCAGCCCGTGGACGAGGCTTTGTGCAACAGCGAATCAACTGTGCAAGCTTTTTTGTTTCAGCGGATCGTGAAGCTACTATTGGGTGGCGAGACCAACAGCAGGGAGGGCTAGACTAGAAACCCTCACTCACACTGGGGCAGAGATCGACTTAGTCACCCTGTTAAGGGCTTACCAGCGGGGCCGCGGGGAGGCGCGATCTCTGCAGCAATGCCCAGTTGTAACTAGAGAAATAAACACATACAATCGTATATGGTCCTTTTCCGGGTTAAGTGAGGTGGCCCGTCCACCTGATGTCCAGATTAGAATTTGTAGCCCAAATATGGGCTAGACGCGGTTATGAAGGATGAGCCCCTCCCACCCAAAACCGATTCCACTGTCCAGCGAAACCAGTCAAGGGGAGGGGCCAAGTTTATTTACAGGATATTTACAAGGGTACAATCGATCTAGCTTTGCTAGCAAAAATATGTACAATGTCAACTGAGGCGAAGAGTGCTTTAGATGCTAGGACCCGTGCGGTTCTCTCTAGCCTCGTTTTAGAGAGACCGAGGGCGGTCAGCAACTCAGTATTCTTGCCGTACCATTTTCCACGGGCTCCCATAGGGAAGCCAACATACTCAATTTCATTTGCGTTTGTCAATTGTTGGATCTGCATATGTAGGCGTTGATATTTTTTTGCCTTTTCTGAGGCGGCCTCACTCAATGAGATACCAGAGCGTTCATACCTGACCGTCACATCAACCACGACCGCCTTTGCATCTTTAACAAAGATTAAATCCGGTTTAAACAATTCGTTAACCTCATCTCTCAAATGTGGTTCCTCAAATACCATCCAATTCTCTTTCTTAGCCTCTTCGCTAAGAACCTCACAAATGGCATTGTGCCTTTTAATCCTGGCTTCTTGGGTGATGGCACAATTGCCAACAATGTGGGCTACAGTTTCGAATCGAGCTCCACAATGTCTACATGATGACACCACTTCGTCTTGTCTACCCCTAGCCAGGAACTCTCTCGTCGGGTAGACATTCGCTCTTAACTGCAGGGCCGTGATTAATTTACGGTGAGGGATGCCTCTGGTCCACCTCAACCACGCATTACTGATCTCATCATTCTCGAAGTTCTTAATCCCATGGCCCTGGGTAACCAGTTGTGTCCATTTCTTAAATTCGATTTTTCTCCAATTACAAGGTCTCGGATAGGAAACCTTGGGAACGGGCTCTTCCCATACCGACTGGGCTCCATCCTCCGTTACCATCTCAACAATGGGTAAAGGTTCCCAGATTGATGGGACGGGCTCTTGTGTACCCCCTGCTTTCAACCACAGTTTCTCATATATCCTCTCCAGATGTACCTCTTTCAAATAGTTCACAAGAGTCTCGTCAGAAGACTGAGCCAATCTGTGCAGCCTTCTCGCTTGAATAGATGGAATCAGCGCCACCAATCTGATGAGGCCTAAACCCCCATCTTTAAAACTCGAATACAGGATAGCATCGCAAGTATTTGGGGGAAGATGGAGCCACTCCTTGACCGTATTCCGAATTAACTGGTCAAGTGATTCGAGGAGACCCAGTTTGACCTCGGTATGGTCGGCCAAATATATCAGGCGCGGGATAGTATACGTCCTGAGTATATCAACCTTCTGAAGAGGTTTTAACGGTGAACGACCAATCCGATGGAGCCAATCTGTGAGTTTCTCGGCTAACCTGGGATCTGCAAAGCCAGTCCAAGGATCAATCCATGTGCCCAGATATTTTTCTGAGCTCCCTGGGTCGATCATGTTTAGGGGGGACCCGTTAATCAACCACGTGGGACAATCATTGATCGTATATGAGTCCCGTGTAGGCCTGATGTAAAAGCCATGACATTTTTCCCCCTTCGTGCTGAGGCCAGTTAGATTGCAAAAGGCCTCCAAAATTCTGATGTTGTAACACATGCCTTCCCAGGAATCGCTCAAGAGCACCAGGTCGTCGGCAAACGCCATGGCCGTGACCTTCCACCCTCCATGATGGAATCCCTTGCCTTCTTTTTCGAGCCTGCAGAGAAGGGGGTCCATCGCTAAGTTAAACAGCAATGGTGACATAGGATCGCCCTGTTTGACACCCGAGCGAATGTAAATGGGGTCCGTTTTCTCTCTTTTCACGGAAATGTACGTCTTGACATCACGATACATTTCCCTCACCAACCCAATCATGGGTGAGTCCACACCCCTCTGAGCAAGACCCTCAAATACATGCTCGTGACATACAGTGTCAAATGCCTTGGCGATGTCCACAAACACCACCCCGAAAGTTTTATGCTCCCGTTTTGCAGTCTTTACCACAAGCTGTAGTAGCTTGAGGTTTTCGGCACAACCTGATGCGCAGATAAAACCCCTTTGCCGGGGGTTAATGGGACATGCTCTGGACAGTCTTGCAGTTGTTATCCTGGAAAATAGCCTTATCACCACCGATCCAATAGTGATAGGCCTCCAGTTGCTGATATCACCAAGCTTCTCAACATCTGAAGACTTGGGTATCAGGACTGTCCTGCAGTCCCGCAGCGCATCTGGAACTGTGCCAGTCAGCAGCCAGAGGTTGAAGATCTCAGTCAACCGGGAGAACTTAGGGTCTTTTGCAATGATTTGACCCAGAGTAATCCCATCTGGCCCAGGAGCAGAGGTTTTACACATTTCTTTGATGTTCTTATCCACCTCTTTCTCAGTGATTAGGGCCTCAAACATGGTGTTGTCTGCCTCCTTATATGGAGGGAAACCCACCAGGCCACCAAACACACCAGATGTATCCCATCTATCTTTAAAATGCTCATGGACAACGCTTGATGGTAATTGGCATTGAGAGGCTTCCGTGCTGTCTAAGATGGAACGAGCGAGACGCCTTCTCTGTGTCTCGTACAACAACTGACATCGCAAGAATTTACCCCTCTTAATAGCCCTTTTACGCATCCAATTTGCTGGAGTCTTGGATGCCTTCCGGCCACGGGCTGCCCGCTTTTTACCACCCTTGGCAGGTTTAATTTGGCTAGGCAGACCCAGGATACCCAGAAACTCGTTATAAACGTCAGTCACCACCCGACTCTGATCATGCCCTTCCATAATTTGTTGGAAGGCTTCCTGGTACATGGTGAATTTGCCGGCCGACAGTCCCGCATTGATCACTTCGCGGTAATGGAGCTTTAAACGTCCCTCCTTAGGCGTTGCAGACTCGGGAAGATGTTCGACCGCAGAGGAGCCTGTCGTTTCCTCTTGATCTTTCTTGGAGGGACCTCTTACCAACAGGCGCCGCTTATCACTTATCTGCTTTGCCGTCTTAGTTGTAATGTGCTCCGCGATTAGTTGGTTGATGTTCCTTTTGCCGGCAAACCTATCCACCAACTGTACCAGGAGAGCCTCCTCCTCTTCAGTCCATACCCTTTTGTGGGCACCTCTAGCTGATGGTTCCTTCGGCTGGGAAGCAGCAATCCGTTCCTCATTCCGCACTTGAGGATGTCTTATCCTCTTGTGCTGCCCCAGGCCAATCTTGGTGGTGAAACCACGATGGCACACCTCACAGACCCACTCCCCTGTGGGAGCCACACACACTGTGCCTTTGCAGCGTGGGATATGACAGGATATACTGTGGTATTTTAGATTTTGCTTACCACATTTTGAACACCTGAACATGATTTTTCTTTGCCCGTGGGCCCTTTTAAGATGTTCTATCAGCCCCAACATCCTTGTAAATCGGGTCTCGCAACAAGGACAAGATGGATGTTTGTCCAGCATAGATACAACCGGTGTTTTTGGGGTTGTAGCATTGCCTTCAGACCCACATGGAGCCTCAGGTGTTCTAGGCTCTACCGTACCTTCCCTCTCACTCTCAGGCTCGGATGTTTCAGCCTCTTAGTCACCTCTTGCCACATCCTCGGCCTCATCCTGGGCCAACCCCTCGGGTAAGATCTCATACGGCTCAGGGAACTGTTCTAAAAGTTCCCATACCTCATCCTGATGTACACCATCTTGTTTAATCACTCTGGAGTTCAAAAACTCCAATTTAACAAGATCGAACCCCATCTCATTGGGAACAACGGGTATAGATGTTAAATCGGCCTCGGTGACCCTAAGATCTGGCGGGTCAGTTTGTGTGGCAATAGAGATAAACCGCAAAGCTAGCGATTGCACCATAATGTCAGTCCGGTATTCAGTCAAATGACAAGTCCAAGTGAGGGTTGACGAAGTTGGCAGCTGACCCTCTCTCAAGCTACCAACTGTGTCCAACAGCAGCCCGTGGACGAGGCTTTGTGCAACAGCGAATCAACTGTGCAAGCTTTTTTGTTTCAGCGGATCGTGAAGCTACTATTGGGTGGCGAGACCAACAGCAGGGAGGGCTAGACTAGAAACCCTCACTCACACTGGGGCAGAGATCGACTTAGTCACCCTGTTAAGGGCTTACCAGCGGGGCCGCGGGGAGGCGCGATCTCTGCAGCAATGCCCAGTTGTAACTAGATAAATAAACACATACAATCGTATATGGTCCTTTTCCGGGTTAAGTGAGGTGGCCCGTCCACCTGATGTCCAGATTAGAATTTGTAGCCCAAATATGGGCTAGACGCGGTTATGAAGGATGAGCCCCTCCCACCCAAAACCGATTCCACTGTCCAGCGAAACCAGTCAAGGGGAGGGGCCAAGTTTATTTACAGGATATTTACAAGGGTACAATCGATCTAGCTTTGCTAGCAAAAATATGTACAATGTCAACTGAGGCGAAGAGTGCTTTAGATGCTAGGACCCGTGCGGTTCTCTCTAGCCTCGTTTTAGAGAGACCGAGGGCGGTCAGCAACTCAGTATTCTTGCCGTACCATTTTCCACGGGCTCCCATAGGGAAGCCAACATACTCAATTTCATTTGCGTTTGTCAATTGTTGGATCTGCATATGTAGGCGTTGATATTTTTTTGCCTTTTCTGAGGCGGCCTCACTCAATGAGATATCAGAGCGTTCATACCTGACCGTCACATCAACCACGACCGCCTTTGCATCTTTAACAAAGATTAAATCCGGTTTAAACAATTCGTTAACCTCATCTCTCAAATGTGGTTCCTCAAATACCATCCAATTCTCTTTCTTAGCCTCTTCGCTAAGAACCTCACAAATGGCATTGTGCCTTTTAATCCTGGCTTCTTGGGTGATGGCACAATTGCCAACAATGTGGGCTACAGTTTCGAATCGAGCTCCACAATGTCTACATGATGACACCACTTCGTCTTGTCTACCCCTAGCCAGGAACTCTCTCGTCGGGTAGACATTCGCTCTTAACTGCAGGGCCGTGATTAATTTACGGTGAGGGATGCCTCTGGTCCACCTCAACCACGCATTACTGATCTCATCATTCTCGAAGTTCTTAATCCCATGGCCCTGGGTAACCAGTTGTGTCCATTTCTTAAATTCGATTTTCCTCCAATTACAAGGTCTCGGATAGGAAACCTTGGGAACGGGCTCTTCCCATACCGACTGGGCTCCATCCTCCGTTACCATCTCAACAATGGGTAAAGGTTCCCAGATTGATGGGACGGGCTCTTGTGTACCCCCTGCTTTCAACCACAGTTTCTCATATATCCTCTCCAGATGTACCTCTTTCAAATAGTTCACAAGAGTCTCGTCAGAAGACTGAGCCAATCTGTGCAGCCTTCTCGCTTGAATAGATGGAATCAGCGCCACCAATCTGATGAGGCCTAAACCCCCATCTTTAAAACTCGAATACAGGATAGCATCGCAAGTATTTGGGGGAAGATGGAGCCACTCCTTGACCGTATTCCGAATTAACTGGTCAAGTGATTCGAGGAGACCCAGTTTGACCTCGGTATGGTCGGCCAAATATATCAGGCGCGGGATAGTATACGTCCTGAGTATATCAACCTTCTGAAGAGGTTTTAACGGTGAACGACCAATCCGATGGAGCCAATCTGTGAGTTTCTCGGCTAACCTGGGATCTGCAAAGCCAGTCCAAGGATCAATCCATGTGCCCAGATATTTTTCTGAGCTCCCTGGGTCGATCATGTTTAGGGGGGACCCGTTAATCAACCACGTGGGACAATCATTGATCGTATATGAGTCCCGTGTAGGCCTGATGTAAAAGCCATGACATTTTTCCCCCTTCGTGCTGAGGCCAGTTAGATTGCAAAAGGCCTCCAAAATTCTGATGTTGTAACACATGCCTTCCCAGGAATCGCTCAAGAGCACCAGGTCGTCGGCAAACGCCATGGCCGTGACCTTCCACCCTCCATGATGGAATCCCTTGCCTTCTTTTTCGAGCCTGCAGAGAAGGGGGTCCATCGCTAAGTTAAACAGCAATGGTGACATAGGATCGCCCTGTTTGACACCCGAGCGAATGTAAATGGGGTCCGTTTTCTCTCTTTTCACGGAAATGTACGTCTTGACATCACGATACATTTCCCTCACCAACCCAATCATGGGTGAGTCCACACCCCTCTGAGCAAGACCCTCAAATACATGCTCGTGACATACAGTGTCAAATGCCTTGGCGATGTCCACAAACACCACCCCGAAAGTTTTATGCTCCCGTTTTGCAGTCTTTACCACAAGCTGTAGTAGCTTGAGGTTTTCGGCACAACCTGATGCGCAGATAAAACCCCTTTGCCGGGGGTTAATGGGACATGCTCTGGACAGTCTTGCAGTTGTTATCCTGGAAAATAGCCTTATCACCACCGATCCAATAGTGATAGGCCTCCAGTTGCTGATATCACCAAGCTTCTCAACATCTGAAGACTTGGGTATCAGGACTGTCCTGCAGTCCCGCAGCGCATCTGGAACTGTGCCAGTCAGCAGCCAGAGGTTGAAGATCTCAGTCAACCGGGAGAACTTAGGGTCTTTTGCAATGATTTGACCCAGAGTAATCCCATCTGGCCCAGGAGCAGAGGTTTTACACATTTCTTTGATGTTCTTATCCACCTCTTTCTCAGTGATTAGGGCCTCAAACATGGTGTTGTCTGCCTCCTTATATGGAGGGAAACCCACCAGGCCACCAAACACACCAGATGTATCCCATCTATCTTTAAAATGCTCATGGACAACGCTTGATGGTAATTGGCATTGAGAGGCTTCCGTGCTGTCTAAGATGGAACGAGCGAGACGCCTTCTCTGTGTCTCGTACAACAACTGACATCGCAAGAATTTACCCCTCTTAATAGCCCTTTTACGCATCCAATTTGCTGGAGTCTTGGATGCCTTCCGGCCACGGGCTGCCCGCTTTTTACCACCCTTGGCAGGTTTAATTTGGCTAGGCAGACCCAGGATACCCAGAAACTCGTTATAAACGTCAGTCACCACCCGACTCTGATCATGCCCTTCCATAATTTGTTGGAAGGCTTCCTGGTACATGGTGAATTTGCCGGCCGACAGTCCCGCATTGATCACTTCGCGGTAATGGAGCTTTAAACGTCCCTCCTTAGGCGTTGCAGACTCGGGAAGATGTTCGACCGCAGAGGAGCCTGTCGTTTCCTCTTGATCTTTCTTGGAGGGACCTCTTACCAACAGGCGCCGCTTATCACTTATCTGCTTTGCCGTCTTAGTTGTAATGTGCTCCGCGATTAGTTGGTTGATGTTCCTTTTGCCGGCAAACCTATCCACCAACTGTACCAGGAGAGCCTCCTCCTCTTCAGTCCATACCCTTTTGTGGGCACCTCTAGCTGATGGTTCCTTCGGCTGGGAAGCAGCAATCCGTTCCTCATTCCGCACTTGAGGATGTCTTATCCTCTTGTGCTGCCCCAGGCCAATCTTGGTGGTGAAACCACGATGGCACACCTCACAGACCCACTCCCCTGTGGGAGCCACACACACTGTGCCTTTGCAGCGTGGGATATGACAGGATATACTGTGGTATTTTAGATTTTGCTTACCACATTTTGAACACCTGAACATGATTTTTCTTTGCCCGTGGGCCCTTTTAAGATGTTCTATCAGCCCCAACATCCTTGTAAATCGGGTCTCGCAACAAGGACAAGATGGATGTTTGTCCAGCATAGATACAACCGGTGTTTTTGGGGTTGTAGCATTGCCTTCAGACCCACATGGAGCCTCAGGTGTTCTAGGCTCTACCGTACCTTCCCTCTCACTCTCAGGCTCGGATGTTTCAGCCTCTTAGTCACCTCTTGCCACATCCTCGGCCTCATCCTGGGCCAACCCCTCGGGTAAGATCTCATACGGCTCAGGGAACTGTTCTAAAAGTTCCCATACCTCATCCTGATGTACACCATCTTGTTTAATCACTCTGGAGTTCAAAAACTCCAATTTAACAAGATCGAACCCCATCTCATTGGGAACAACGGGTATAGATGTTAAATCGGCCTCGGTGACCCTAAGATCTGGCGGGTCAGTTTGTGTGGCAATAGAGATAAACCGCAAAGCTAGCGATTGCACCATAATGTCAGTCCGGTATTCAGTCAAATGACAAGTCCAAGTGAGGGTTGACGAAGTTGGCAGCTGACCCTCTCTCAAGCTACCAACTGTGTCCAACAGCAGCCCGTGGACGAGGCTTTGTGCAACAGCGAATCAACTGTGCAAGCTTTTTTGTTTCAGCGGATCGTGAAGCTACTATTGGGTGGCGAGACCAACAGCAGGGAGGGCTAGACTAGAAACCCTCACTCACACTGGGGCAGAGATCGACTTAGTCACCCTGTTAAGGGCTTACCAGCGGGGCCGCGGGGAGGCGCGATCTCTGCAGCAATGCCCAGTTGTAACTAGATAAATAAACACATACAATCGTATATGGTCCTTTTCCGGGTTAAGTGAGGTGGCCCGTCCACCTGATGTCCAGATTAGAATTTGTAGCCCAAATATGGGCTAGACGCGGTTATGAAGGATGAGCCCCTCCCACCCAAAACCGATTCCACTGTCCAGCGAAACCAGTCAAGGGGAGGGGCCAAGTTTATTTACAGGATATTTACAAGGGTACAATCGATCTAGCTTTGCTAGCAAAAATATGTACAATGTCAACTGAGGCGAAGAGTGCTTTAGATGCTAGGACCCGTGCGGTTCTCTCTAGCCTCGTTTTAGAGAGACCGAGGGCGGTCAGCAACTCAGTATTCTTGCCGTACCATTTTCCACGGGCTCCCATAGGGAAGCCAACATACTCAATTTCATTTGCGTTTGTCAATTGTTGGATCTGCATATGTAGGCGTTGATATTTTTTTGCCTTTTCTGAGGCGGCCTCACTCAATGAGATATCAGAGCGTTCATACCTGACCGTCACATCAACCACGACCGCCTTTGCATCTTTAACAAAGATTAAATCCGGTTTAAACAATTCGTTAACCTCATCTCTCAAATGTGGTTCCTCAAATACCATCCAATTCTCTTTCTTAGCCTCTTCGCTAAGAACCTCACAAATGGCATTGTGCCTTTTAATCCTGGCTTCTTGGGTGATGGCACAATTGCCAACAATGTGGGCTACAGTTTCGAATCGAGCTCCACAATGTCTACATGATGACACCACTTCGTCTTGTCTACCCCTAGCCAGGAACTCTCTCGTCGGGTAGACATTCGCTCTTAACTGCAGGGCCGTGATTAATTTACGGTGAGGGATGCCTCTGGTCCACCTCAACCACGCATTACTGATCTCATCATTCTCGAAGTTCTTAATCCCATGGCCCTGGGTAACCAGTTGTGTCCATTTCTTAAATTCGATTTTTCTCCAATTACAAGGTCTCGGATAGGAAACCTTGGGAACGGGCTCTTCCCATACCGACTGGGCTCCATCCTCCGTTACCATCTCAACAATGGGTAAAGGTTCCCAGATTGATGGGACGGGCTCTTGTGTACCCCCTGCTTTCAACCACAGTTTCTCATATATCCTCTCCAGATGTACCTCTTTCAAATAGTTCACAAGAGTCTCGTCAGAAGACTGAGCCAATCTGTGCAGCCTTCTCGCTTGAATAGATGGAATCAGCGCCACCAATCTGATGAGGCCTAAACCCCCATCTTTAAAACTCGAATACAGGATAGCATCGCAAGTATTTGGGGGAAGATGGAGCCACTCCTTGACCGTATTCCGAATTAACTGGTCAAGTGATTCGAGGAGACCCAGTTTGACCTCGGTATGGTCGGCCAAATATATCAGGCGCGGGATAGTATACGTCCTGAGTATATCAACCTTCTGAAGAGGTTTTAACGGTGAACGACCAATCCGATGGAGCCAATCTGTGAGTTTCTCGGCTAACCTGGGATCTGCAAAGCCAGTCCAAGGATCAATCCATGTGCCCAGATATTTTTCTGAGCTCCCTGGGTCGATCATGTTTAGGGGGGACCCGTTAATCAACCACGTGGGACAATCATTGATCGTATATGAGTCCCGTGTAGGCCTGATGTAAAAGCCATGACATTTTTCCCCCTTCGTGCTGAGGCCAGTTAGATTGCAAAAGGCCTCCAAAATTCTGATGTTGTAACACATGCCTTCCCAGGAATCGCTCAAGAGCACCAGGTCGTCGGCAAACGCCATGGCCGTGACCTTCCACCCTCCATGATGGAATCCCTTGCCTTCTTTTTCGAGCCTGCAGAGAAGGGGGTCCATCGCTAAGTTAAACAGCAATGGTGACATAGGATCGCCCTGTTTGACACCCGAGCGAATGTAAATGGGGTCCGTTTTCTCTCTTTTCACGGAAATGTACGTCTTGACATCACGATACATTTCCCTCACCAACCCAATCATGGGTGAGTCCACACCCCTCTGAGCAAGACCCTCAAATACATGCTCGTGACATACAGTGTCAAATGCCTTGGCGATGTCCACAAACACCACCCCGAAAGTTTTATGCTCCCGTTTTGCAGTCTTTACCACAAGCTGTAGTAGCTTGAGGTTTTCGGCACAACCTGATGCGCAGATAAAACCCCTTTGCCGGGGGTTAATGGGACATGCTCTGGACAGTCTTGCAGTTGTTATCCTGGAAAATAGCCTTATCACCACCGATCCAATAGTGATAGGCCTCCAGTTGCTGATATCACCAAGCTTCTCAACATCTGAAGACTTGGGTATCAGGACTGTCCTGCAGTCCCGCAGCGCATCTGGAACTGTGCCAGTCAGCAGCCAGAGGTTGAAGATCTCAGTCAACCGGGAGAACTTAGGGTCTTTTGCAATGATTTGACCCAGAGTAATCCCATCTGGCCCAGGAGCAGAGGTTTTACACATTTCTTTGATGTTCTTATCCACCTCTTTCTCAGTGATTAGGGCCTCAAACATGGTGTTGTCTGCCTCCTTATATGGAGGGAAACCCACCAGGCCACCAAACACACCAGATGTATCCCATCTATCTTTAAAATGCTCATGGACAACGCTTGATGGTAATTGGCATTGAGAGGCTTCCGTGCTGTCTAAGATGGAACGAGCGAGACGCCTTCTCTGTGTCTCGTACAACAACTGACATCGCAAGAATTTACCCCTCTTAATAGCCCTTTTACGCATCCAATTTGCTGGAGTCTTGGATGCCTTCCGGCCACGGGCTGCCCGCTTTTTACCACCCTTGGCAGGTTTAATTTGGCTAGGCAGACCCAGGATACCCAGAAACTCGTTATAAACGTCAGTCACCACCCGACTCTGATCATGCCCTTCCATAATTTGTTGGAAGGCTTCCTGGTACATGGTGAATTTGCCAGCCGACAGTCCCGCATTGATCACTTCGCGGTAATGGAGCTTTAAACGTCCCTCCTTAGGCATTGCAGACTCGAGAAGATGTTCGACCGCAGAGGAGCCTGTCGTTTCCTCTTGATCTTTCTTGGAGGGACCTCTTACCAACAGGCGCCGCTTATCACTTATCTGCTTTGCCGTCTTAGTTGTAATGTGCTCCGCGATTAGTTGGTTGATGTTCCTTTTGCCGGCAAACTTATCCACCAATTGTACCAGGAGAGCCTCCTCCTCCTCAGTCCATACCCTTTTGTGGGCCCCTCGGGCTGATGACTCTTTTGGTTGAGAAGCAGCAATCCGTTCCACATTTCGCACTTGAGGGTGTCTTATCCTCTTGTGCTGACCCAGGCCAATCTTGGTGGCAAAACCACGATGGCACACCTCACAGACCCATTCCTCCGTGGGAGCCACACACACTGTACCTTTGCATCGTGGGATATGACAGGATATGCTGTGATATTTCAGATTTTGCTTACCACACTTTGAACACCTTAATATGATCTTTCTTTGCCCGTGGGCCCTTTTAAGATGGTCTATCAGCCCCAACATCCTAGTAAATCGGGTCTCACAACAAGGACAAGATGGATGTTTGTCAGGCATAGATACAACCGGTGTTCTTGGAGGTGTACCACTGCCTTCAGACCCATGAGGAGCCTCAGGTGTTCTGGGCTCTTCCGTACCTCCCCTCTCACTTTTGGCCTCAGATGTTTTGGCCTCTCCGATACCTCCCGCCACATCCTCAGCCTCATCCTGGGCCAACCCGTCAGGGAAGATCTCATAAGGCTCAGGGAACTGCTCCAAAAGTTCCCACACATCTACCTGGTGTACACCATCTTGTTTAATAAATCTGGAGTTCAAAAACTCCAAATTAGCAAGATCAAACCCCTCCTCACTGGGAACAAAGGGCGTAGATGTTAATTCGGCCTCAATGACCCTTAGATCTTGTGGGTCAGTCTGTGTGGTGATAGAGGTAAAGCGCAAAGCTAGCGATTGCACCATTTTGTCAGTCCGGTATAGAGTCAAATGACAAGTCCAAGTGAGGGTAGACTAAGTTGGTAGCTGACCCTCTCTCAAGCTACCAACTGTGTCCAACAGCAGCCCGTGGATGAGGCTCTGTGCAACAGCGAATCAACTGTGCAACCTTTTTGTTTCAGCAGCTCGTGAAACTACCATTGGGTGGTGAGTCCAACGGCAGGGAGGGCTAGACTATAAGTCCTCTCTCACACTGGGGCAGAGATCGACTTAGTCACCCTGTTAAGGGCTTACCAGTGGGGCCGCCGGGAGGCGCGATCTCTGCAGCTATGCCCAGTTGTAACGAGACTTAAATATATGTTCCTTTTCCTGGTTAAGTAAGGTGGCCCGTCCACCTGATGTCCAGATCAGAATTTATAGCCCAAATATGGGCTAGACGCAGTTATGAAGGATGAACCCTTCCCACCCAAAACCGATTTCACTGTCCAGCGGACCAGTCAAGGGGGGGGGGGGGGGGGGCTTGTTTATTTACAGAATATTTACAAGGGTACAATCAATCTGGCTTTGCTAGCAAAGATGTGTACAATGTCTACAGAGGCGAAGAGTACTTTGGATGCTAGGACCCGTGCGGTTCTCTCTAGCCTCGTTTTAGAGACACCAAGGGCGGTCAGCAACTCAGTATTCTTGCCAAACCATTTTCCACGGGCTCCCATGGGGAAGCCAACATACTCGATTTCATTCGCATTCGTCAGTTGTTGAATCTGTGCATGTAGGCATTGATATTTTTTCGCCTTCTCCGAGGCGGCCTCACTCAATGAGACACCAGAGTGCTCGTATCTAACCGTCACATCAACCACAACTGCCTTAGCATCTTTAACAAAGATTAAATCCGGTTTAAATAATTCATTTACATCATCTCTCAGGTGTGGCTCCTCAAACACAGTCCAATTCTCTTTCTTAGCTTCCTCGCTAAGAGTCTCACAGACAGCATAGTGCCTTTAGATCCTGGCTTCCTGTGTAATCACACACTTGCCAACAATGTGGGCTACAGTTTTGAATCGAGCTCCACAATGTCTACATGATGACACCACTTCGTCTTGTCTACCCCTAGCCAGGAACTCTCTTGTCGGGTAGACATTCGCTCTCAACTGCAGGGCTGTGATTAATTTACGGTGAGGGATGCCTCTGGTCCACTTCAACCACGCATTACTGATCTCATCATTCTCGAAGTTCTTAATCCCATGGCCCTGGGTAACCAGTTGTGTCCATTTTTGAAACTCAAGTTTTCTCCAATTACAAGGTTTTAGATACCAAACCTTGGGAACGGGCGCCTCCCATACCGGCCGGGCTCCATCCTCAGCTCCCACCTCAACAATGGGTAAAGGTTCCCAGATTGATGGGACGGACTCTTGCGTCCCCCCTGCTTTCAACCACAATTTTTCAAATATCCTCTCCAAGTGTACATCCTTTAAATAGTTCACAAGAGTCTCGTCAGAAGACTGGGCCAATCTGTGCAGCCTTCTCGCCTGAATACTCGGAATCAGCGCCGCCAATCTGATGAGGCCTAAACCCCCATCTTTAAAACTCGAGTACAAGATAGCATCACAAGTATTCGGGGGGAGATGGAGCCACTCCTTGACCGTATTCCGAATTAATTGGTCAAGTGATTCAAGGAGACCCAATTTAACCTCGGTGTGGTCAGCCAGATATATCAGCCGGGGGATGGTATAGGTCCTGAGTATATCAACTTTCTGAAGAGGTTTTAGTGGTGAACGACCAATCCGGTGAAGCCAATCTGTGAGCTTCTCAGCTAATCTAGGATCTGTGAAGCCAATCCAAGGATCAATCCATGTGCCCAGGTATTTCTCTGAGCTCCCTGAGTCAATCATGTTTAGGGGAGATCCATTAATCACCCATGCGGGACAATCATTGATGGTATATGAGTCCCGTGTAGGCTTGATGTAAAAGCCATGACATTTTTCCCCTTTTGTACTGAGGCCTGTAAGATTGCAGAAGGCCTCTAAAATTTAGATGTTATGGCACATGCCTTCCCAGGAGTCACTCAGCAGCACCAAGTCATCGGCAAATGCCATGGCCGTAACTTTCCACCCACCATGATGGAATCCCTCACCTTCTTTCTCGAGTTTGCAGAGAAGAGGGTCTATCGGTAAATTAAACAGCAAAGGTGACATGGGGTCGCCTTGCTTGACACCAGAGCGAATATAGATGGGGTCTGTTTTCTCCCTTTTCACGGAAATGTACGTCTTAACATCCTGATACATTTCCCTAACCAACCCAATCATGTGTGGATCCACTCCTCTCTGAGCAAGACCTTCAAATACATGCTCATGACAGACGGTGTCAAATGCCTTAGGAATGTCCATGAACACAACCCCCTGATTTTTGTGCTCTCGCTTAGCTGTTTTTACTACAAGCTGTAACAGCTTGAGGTTTTTGGCACAACCTGATGCGCAAATAAAACCCCGTTGCCGGGGGTTAATGGGACATGCTTTGGACAGCCTCGCAGTTGCGATCCTGGAGAACAGCCTTATCACCATTGAACCAATAGTGATGGGCCTCCAGTTATTGATATCACCAAGCTTCTCAGCATCTGAAGACTTGGGTATCAGGACTGTCCTGCAGTCCCGCAGTGCATCTGGAACTGTACTGGAAGAAGCCAGATGTTGAAGATCTCAGTCAACCGGGAAAACTTTGAGTCTTTTGCAATAATCTGACTGTCCTGGTTTAGGACAAATTAGGGGAAATCTCCAAAAGGGAGCCCCCTAAAAAAAAAACCTAAAAACTTCCAACCACCCCTCCCCCAATACCGGGTTCGGGAAGGAATTTCTCGGAGGAACAAAGTGGAAAACAAAACCTATTTATTGATAAATAACAAAAGAACACTCCCCAACACAAGAAAAGAAAAGAAACCAGGCAGTGTTGTGGAGGGCGCTGAGCTTCTCTCGCAGACTCCGGGGGTCCTGGACGTCCCAGGTCAGGTCTGGAGCCGGTCCCGTATCTTCAGGGGAGGGTAAGAAAGAGGGAACGAAAGAAAAAGTAAAAAAACAACGCAGAAAGCAGAAAGCAGCAAAATAAGCAGCTATGAGCTAGGTGCTGATGCAGTAGCAAGCAAGCAAGCAAGCAAGCCAAGCAAGCAAGCAAGCCAAAAACCAAAAACCAAGGTGCCCGGTCACACTCACCCCTCCCTCCCCGGCCCGCGGCAAGACGGCCTGGTGGGGGGGGGAAAGGCGCAGCTGCCAGACACAACACACGATATTGGGATAAAGGCTGCTGTCACTCCACGACACTCCACCCCTTATCCCATATCGTGAACATACAATAAAAAACTTTCATTTCACTTACTCACACCTTTGACACTTACGCATTCCTCTCATCTTACTTGCTCAGACCTTTGACACAGTTTCCTTCTGTCTCACATTCAACAAACAATGACATTCATATGTGAGTCTCATCCCACAATCAGGTCTCCCTGAGGTACATACCGTGTTGTTCCATCTTTCTGCATTATCCACCATGTATAACCTGGTCCTTGAGCAAAGACAATCCCACGGATGGATTTGTCTGTACTTGAGGCAGGGTTGATGCATACTGTCTTTCCCAACAAACCTCTGACATGGGCCACTGGGGCTTTATCCCCATCTACTATATTAAGGAGCTCAGACTGAGCAGGACCCACTCGGTTGGTGGAACCTCGAGTGTTAACTAACCAGGTAGCCTTTGCCAAATGCTGCTCCCAGTTTTTTAAAGACCCCCCACCCAATGCTTTTAAGGTGGTTTTTAAGAATCCATTGTACCTTTCCACTTTCCCTGCAGCTGGTACATGATAGGGGATATGGTACACCCACTTGATGCCATGTTCCCTAGCCCAAGTATTAATAAGATTGTTTTTAAAATGAGTTCCATTATCCGACTCAATTCTCTCGGGAGTACTGTGCCTCCAAAGGACCTGCTTTTCAAGGCCCAAGATAGTGTTACGGGCTGTAGCATGAGACACAGGGTAGGTTTCCAACCATCCCATAGTGGCTTCTACCATGGTTAATACATAGCGCTTGCCTTGGCGGGTTTGAGGCAGTGTGATGTAATCAATCTGCCAGGCCTCCCCGTACTTATACTTAGACCACCGCTCCCCATACCGCAGGGGCTTCACCCGCTTGGCCTGCTTAATGGCAGCGCACGTCTCACAGTCATGAATAACCTGAGAGATACTGTCCATGGTTAGATCCACCCTTCGGTCTCGTGCCCACTTATAGGTGGCATCTCTACCCTGGTGGCCTGAGGCATCATGGGCCCATCGTGCTAAGAATAACTCTCCCTTATGCTCCCAGTTGAGATCTATCTTCAACTCCCCTATCTTTGCAGCCTGATGTACTTGCTGGTTGTTTTGCTGCTCTTCATTAGCTCTACTTCTGGGGACATGGGCATCTACATGGCGAACCTTCACAGGTAACTTCTCTAACCGAGTAGCGATATCTTTCCACTCTTCCGCAGCCCAAATTGGTTTTCCTCTGCACTGCCAGTTCGCCTCTTTCCATCTCTTCAGCCATCCCCATAGAGCGTTGGCTACCATCCAAGAATCGGTATACAAATAGAGCCTTGGCCACTTCTCTCTCTCTGCAATACCTAGGGCCAGTTGAATAGCTTTGATTTCGGCAAATTGACTGGATTCACCCTCTCCTTCAGTAGCCTCTGCAACCCATCGAGTGGGACTCCATACAGCTGCTTTCCACCTCCGTTTCATCCCTATGACGCGACAAGAACCATTGGTGAATAGAGCGTAACGTGTTTCTTCTGCTGGCAACTGATTGTATGGCGGAGCTTCCTCAACCCGGGTCACTGGCTCTTGTTCCTCATCTGCGACACTAAAGCTTTCACCTTCGGGCCAATTTGTAATTATTTCCAGAATCCCAGGGCGATTTAACTTCCCAATTCGAGTGCGCTGCATAATGAGGGCAATCCACTTACTCCAAGTAGCACTGGTGGCATGGTGGGTAGAGGGAACCTTTCCTCTGAACATCCATCCCAGCACCGGTAGTCGGGGTGCCAGAAGGAGTTGTGCCTCTGTACCAATCACCTCCGAAGCGGCTTGGACTCCTTCATAGGCGGCCAAGATTTCCTTTTCTGTTGGAGTATAGTTATCTTCAGACCCCCTGTAGCTCCCGCTCCAAAATCCCAATGGTCGGCCTCGGGTCTCGCCAGGCAGATTTTGCCAAAGGCTCCAGGACAGACCATGGCTCCCAGCTGCAGAGTAGAGCACATTCTTCACATCTGGTCCCGTCCTGCCTGGACCAAGGGCTACAGCATGAGCGATCTCCTGCTTGATCTGGACGAAAGCTTGCTGCTGCTCAGGGCCCCAGTGGAAGTCGTTCTTCTTGCGGGTAACCAGATAAAGGGGTCTCACAATCTGACTATACTCAGGGATATGCATCCTCCAGAAACCTATAGCACCTAAGAAAGCTTGTGTTTCCTTCTTATCAGTTGGTGGGGACATAGGAGTGATTTTGTTAATAACATCCGCAGGAATCTGACGCCGTCCGTCTTGCCACTTCACCCCCAAGAACTGGATTTCTCGGGCAGGTCCCTTGACTTTGCTCTTCTTAATGGCAAATCCGGCTTTCAGGAGAATATGAATGATCTTCTCTCCTTTCTTGAACACTTCTACTGCTGTGTTCCCCGAAACAATGATATCATCAATATATTGTAAATGTTCTGGAGCCTCACCCTCTTCTAGTGCAGCCTGGATCAGTCCATGACAGATGGTAGGACTGTGTTTCCACCCCTGGGGCAGTCGGTTCCAGGTATACTGCACTCCTCTCCATGTAAAAGCAAACTGAGGCCTGCATTCTGCTGCCAGAGGAATGGAGAAAAATGCATTGGCAATATCGATGGTTGCGTACCACTTTGCTGCCTTGGACTCCAGCTCGTACTGCAGTTCCAGTATGTCCGGTACAGCCGCACTCAGTGGTGGAGTCACTTCATTCAAGGCACGATAGTCCACAGTCAATCTCCATTCTCCATCAGATTTTCGCACAGGCCAGATAGGGCTGTTAAAGGGTGAGTGGGTTTTACTGACCACCCCTTGGCTCTCCAGCTCTCGGATCATCTTATGGATGGGGATCACGGCATCTCGATTCGTCCGGTACTGCCTGCGGTGCACTGTTGAGGTGGCAATTGGCACTCGTTGCTCCTCTACCTTCAAGAGTCCTACTGCAGATGGGTTCTCTGATAGTCCAGATAAGGTATTCAATTGTTTAATACCCTCTATCTCCACTGCAGCTATTCCAAAAGCCCACCTGAATCCCTTAGGATCTTTGTAATAGCCATTCCGGAGGAAGTCTATGCCCAAAATACATGGAGCCTCTGGACCAGTCACAATCGGATGTTCCTGCCACTCCTTTCAGTCAAGCTCACCTCAGCTTCCAACAAAGTCAACTGTTGTGATCCTCCCGTCACTCCAGCAATGGAAACAGGTTCTGTCCCCATGTGTTCCGATGGCATTAAGGTACACTGTGATCCAGTGTCAACCAATGCTTCATAGTCTTGTGGCTCTGATGTGCCAGGCCATCTGATCCACACCTTCCAAAAAACCCTGTTTTCCCGTGCCTCTTCCTGGCTAGAGGCAGGGCCCCTCTAAGCCAGATTGTCCTTCTTTCCTTGGGCGTATGCCTTAGAAGTTCCTTCAAGGGGATTGGACATGTCATCGTCATCATCATACTTAACATCTCGGCTACGAGCAACCGGAGCTGCTCTCTTTTTGGTGATACTTCCTCTTTCCTTCAAATCACGCACCTGTTGTGCCAAAGCAGAGGTGGGTTTTCCATCCCATCTCCTCATGTCTTCTCCAGACTCACGCAGAAAGACCCATAACTCAGCCTGTGGGGTGTACCTTCTCTCCCCATCAAAGGAGCACCAGCGTTGGATACCAGGACTTCTAATTTGTACAGCCGAGATTTGAATAAGGTCCTCCTTAATCTCTTCCCGGAGTTTCTTATGATTCTCCTCTATTTTGTCCTCTAGTTTCTGCAGTCGGGTTTCCACTGCTGCAATTCTGGCATGAGTTGGGCCATGCACAGCATCTGCATACGCTCGAAGCTTCTTCGCCATATCGAGCACAGTCTCATATGTATCATCCCGCTTCATTATTGCTAGGGCAGAAGCATATTCAGGTGGCCCAAGTCGTACAAGTTTCCTCCACATTACAGGTGTGCATGGTACCAGGTCCGGATTCCTAGTTGTTATGTCATCTGAGAAAATGAGCTCTGCCACCGCCATCTCTCTCAGGCGTTGGATCCCCTGTTCTATGGTCTTCCACCATGTCTGCTGCATATAGAGATCATCTGCACATAAGTATCTTTGTGCTACACTATCCAGGACCCGTTCCCAGAGGCTGTGAGGGCTAGCCCTGCTCATCATACCTTGATCGATGACAAGCACTGTTCACAAATCCGCTGTATGAAGCCTGTCTTTTCACCACCTTCCTAAAACCCTCTGATTTTTATGGATTCCCACACTGCAGAAAGCAGATATGGGTGCTAAGTTTTCTGCGGCACAGAGAAGGATTTATACCCTAGTTTTATAAACCCTAAGTAGTGGAAACGTTATGGTTTCCAAATCTGTTTTGAAACGGCTTTTGCACTGGATATCTTTTCATTTCCCTCAGTTTACCCAGCAGAATGTTTATTCTGTCTCTGCCTGGGACAAAATTTGAGCCTTGTTAACAGCTAAAGCAGAACAGGGAGATGGGACAGTGTCTCAATTTTTTCCTGTGTTCCTGGTGATTCAGAAAGAAGTCCTAAAGAGGGATTTGAAAGGACAGCCAGAGCAAATCTCCCCTCCTGCGGCTTCCCCTACCCCTCCCCCCAAACCCTCTGCCCCTGAACTGAGAGAGACGAGCGAGGCTCCCCAGCAATCACAGGGCACCTGGCACTGCCACTGCTCCCCTGGCCTCCCACCTCTCTCCCAGTACCCTGCCCTGACAGTTGTGCAGAGGCTGACAGAGCATCTTCCCTGCACCCCTCTAACCTAATCCCTGTTACCCCGTTTTCATGTTCCGACTCCCCCCATTCCCAAAATGGCTGCAACCACATGGTTGGCATCCAGGATACTGCTGACTGCATGGCCGGAGCCCAAAATGGCGGCATCCACATGTTTCAGCCCTCCACCTACCCTTCTCCTCCCCACAATCCTTTCACCCACCTGTCCCCTCCCCCAACCCCTTCTGGTCCCACAACCCCTTCCTTCCCTTGGACCCCTCCCTTCGTGTCCCTGCCCCCCATTGTGTCATCCTGTGACCCCACCCCTGGTTCCCACAGTTGCCCCGCCCCCCTGTCTGTTCCTGTTCCCCACGCCCCCTTGCCTGGGGCCTGTAAGGGTGGGGCCAAGAACTGCGGGGGTGGGGCCGGGGGATGGGGGATGGGCCCTTGCCTGGTTCCCACGGGGGTGGGGCAGGGGGAGGGGATGTCTCCCCTCCCAGTTACCTAGGCACCGGGGTGGGGGGGCAGAGGCAGGGGGTGTGCCCCCTCCCAGTCTCCATGGGAGTGGGGTGAAGGGTGTTTCCCCACTGGCTTCCCAAGGCAGTGGGGCTGGGGGAGGGGGTGGTCCCCCTGCTGGGTCCCACAGGGATAGGGCTGAAGGGAGAAATGCTGGGGTCCAAAACCGGGCAGAAGAAGTCATCCCCTTGGTAGCCCCTCTTCAATACATAGGTGGTAGGACTGGTCCTTGAACTTACCAGCCCTTCTCATATCACTCAAAGCGTGAGTTATGTAAAAGTCAATTAGAATTTGGGAGAAATAGTGAAATTTTTAGAAGCATGATGAAGGCTACATTAACATCTCTTGAATTTGTTCCTGCTGACATTGTAGATATTTTCCAGTGCCTGCTTACCCAGTCAGAGTTTGATCTACGGGAAAGCTCCTGGAAGAGATCTCTCAGGGACCTCTTGGAAGAACTTAAACAAACCCCTTAAGGTGCCAAAGATTTAGAAAATAATAACATTACCTATGAACATCTGTGTGGCAAGGGGAAGTGGGCTAAGCCAGAGGACCAAGCTTGGGTGTTGTCAAAATTCATTCTAGATAGAATTTCAAAGGCTGCAGATAAGGCTTTTAACCAGCTACCAACTGCTGAAGCTAGTGGTGGTTTCCTTGACATTAAACAGTTTCCTTCAGAAAGTTTCTTGCAGTTTGTCGACCGGCTCTGTACACAGGTTGAGAGAACAGTACGGGACCCCAAGACACAGATGGAGATAGTGAAAGAGATGGCGCAGAGGAATGCCAATGAAGTCTGCAGCAGGGTGCTCCTGGGACTGCCTCTCAATCCCCCACCTACACTGGCAGAGATGATGGAAGCCTGTGCTAGGAAGGCAGAACTGTTTGCTGCACGGGAGGCGTGGTCAAGGCCGACAAACCCAGAGACGGTGGCAGCTGTATCTCCAGGACTGAGGAGACAACAGATGTCACCAGAACAACTTCAACATGTCATTTGCTTCATATGCAAAAAGCCAGGACACTTTGCCCAAGACTGCCCCCAAAGCCAGCACAGAGGACACCCTTCACACCAAAAAACCCCGATGCCAGCGCCCACCCGCCCAGCGCCACGACATAAATGCAGCGGGCTTCCCTAAGGGGAAAACCTCCCTCAGAACAGAACAGGGGGAGGAAGGGAGGCGGGGTGCGGGAACACAACGTAACCATTTACAAGATAAAATCTGGTTGTCTCACAAGCGTTTCAAGCTTGTGACCACCAAAGCTTTTGCTTTCAGGTCTACCCAGTGGACAGCCATTGGAGTGGACCTGCCAGAGGACTTGCAGAGCTTGACAAAAGATCACACAAGATTAGACAGTGAGTACTTTGTTACTGGGGACACTGCACACACACCCATGGAGATTGAGGTGGTTCCCATGACTATTAAAGGGGACATAACCTAACCTCATTCTCCTGGCGCGCTGTCCACAGCCACCCTTCTTTTTGGCCAAGGGGCAAATCATCACCCAGGCCATTCCTGCTCCAGCAGAAATTTCAGTAGATGACAAGACACCAGGTGTATACTGGGCAGAAGTGGTTGGCGAGGACAGAGCCATTATGGGATGCAACCTAATGCATGGAGCAGAACATCTCCATGTGGAAGGGTTGCTTGACACTGGGGCAGATGTGACAATCATACCTGAAAGGTTGTGGCCATCACACTGGGATTTGCAGCCCGTGGCTGGTCAAATCCAAGTTGTAGTAGGATTCACATTGGCAAGGATATCAAAGAGCATTGTGCAAATTGAGGGACCAGACGGAAAATTGGCCAGTGTCCGTCCATTTGTTACTAATTACAAAGCTCCCTTTTGGGGTAGAGACACCATGTCCCAGTGGGGGGTCAAATTGGTCATCCCTAAAACACCCCAAAATTTTTAAAAGCGGCCACTGTCGAGCGCCCCGCCCACAAGTTAACATGGCTGAAAAATGACCCAGTCTGGGTAATACAGTGGCCTCTCAGTAAGGAAAAGATAGAGGCGCTTGAGGAGCTTGTGGCAGAACAGTTGGCTAAAGGACACATTGAAGAGACATCTAGCTGCTGGAATTCCCCGGTTTTTGTAATAAGAAAGCCAGGGAAGGAGGAGTGGCGGCTCCTCCATGATTTAAGAGAAATAAATAAAAGAATTGTGGACATGGGGTCTCTCCAACCAGGGATGCCCTCCCCAACAATGCTCCCCCCAAAACTGGCAATTGGCTGTCCTAGACATCAAGGACTGTTTCTTCCATATTCCCCTACACCCAGAGGATGCACCACGATTTTCCTTCTTGGTTCCCACCACCAATCAAAAAGCCCCAATGGAGTGCTACCACTGGAAAGTATTGCCTCAGGGGATGAAATGCAGTCCATCCATCTGCCAGGGGTACGTGGCTTGATTGCCGTCCCCAGTGCGCGCCCAGAAAAAAGAGGCAATCATCCTACACTACATGGATGATGTGCTTGTGTGTGCCCCCGATGACAGAATACTCCAAAACACACTTGACCTAGTGGTCAAAGTTTTAACCTCTGCTGGATTCCAACTACAGGAAAACAAGGTTCAGAGGATGCCACCTTGGAATTACCTGGGCTTGCAAATCACTGGACGGACTATTGTTCCACAGAAATTGGAAATTCAGACTGATCCCAAAACCCTAACAGATCTCCATTCCTTGTGTGGGTCTTTGAACTGGGTCAGGCCTTGGCTAGGTCTCACCAACAGGGACCTAGCTCCCCTTCTCAATTTACTAAAGGGAGAGAGAGAGCGGGCCTCTCCCAGGGAACTGACCCCAGAGGCCAAAACCGCCCTCCAAAAAGTGCAGAAGGCTTTGGCCAAGAGGCAAGCTCATCGTTATAAGTCTGAGCTGCCTTTCGAATTCATTGTTTTAGGGAAGTTACCACACTTACACGGGTTGATATTCCAGTGGTTTGAAGTACAAAAAGATCCACTTCTAATCATAGAGTGGGTTTTTCTCTCCCATCAGCGATCCAAAACCATCACACAGCCACAGGAGCTAATAGCTCAGCTGATCTGGAAGGCCAGGCTAAGATTGCGTGAGCTGGCCGGTTGTGACTTCAAGTATATTCACCTTCCAGTCCACCTTTCTGAGGAGGGTGTCATGGTTTGACACTGGCACTAGCCAATGCCCCATGAAAAAAAGCACTCTCCCCGGTGTCTGCTGTGAGACTTTTGACCAGGAATAAGAAAGAGGCAGGCTCCCACTTAACAAAAGAAAAAAAACCATTTATTAACTAAACTATACAGACAATAACTAAACTATACACAAAGAAACAAAAAACACACAATGGAAAATGAAAGCCCCACAAAACACTTCCCTCCTCCTCCCCTCAAACTCCCAACACAATACACTTCCCAAATCAACAACCATTAGTCCATCACCACTCTGTACACAATCAATTCTCCATTCATCAAGAGGAGAGGAGTCCTTGCTTGGCCATGGTGGCCTTTTCCAATTTCTAGGCTCTCTCACCGCCTGGATGAAATCAGGGCTGTTTCCAGGGTCTGTTTTTTAAGGATGCTCTGTCCCATTCCAAAAAGAAACACAATCACACCTTTTGGGACATCTGTCCCCCCCCATATTTATATACCCCTTGAGGCGGAGGGGTAAACTCAATCACTACATCTTCTTCTTGGCTCCGAGGCAGTGCGCCCCCCTGGATGCAGTCTCTGTCTCACAAGGAAACACGGCTCTGTCCATGGCTACACAAAAAGAGTCCAGCAAAAGCCACTCCATCATCTCTCTTCCCACCAAGATTCTTCTCTATCCCAAATCATCTCTCACTTGCTCAGATCCTAATCTCACTTGCATATCTCCTTCTTCCTCCTCCACTCCCTCTCCTTTCTGGGAAAGGTTAATGCTCTATAAGGTTTTCATTGTCCAAAAAAGGGTTAAAAGGTGCAGTTTCTCTCTCTCACACTCCCCGCTGCCCTGCTGCTGCTCCGCGGCCCTTCGCCCACAGCCCCCCCCCTTCTCCCTCTCAGCCGGCCGCTATAAAAAAAAATTCCGACGCCGGCCCTCTCTCTCTCTCTCTGCCCGGGGGGGGGGCTGGGTGCCCGATATCTCTCAGGGCCTTTGTGGGGTTCTTCACCTCTCCACCCTTCCACACTCAGGGCACCCTCTCTCCCGATCTCGGGCTGGGCCCAGCCTACCGCGTGGCCGCCCTCCCCCGCCCAGCAAAAGCACTGGACGAGGGAGGCATCTTCACTCTCTGCCCGCCGATGTCCCAAGAGACCGTACCTACACAAACACCCTGCTTTTAAGGTGGTCTTGGAAGGTGACTCATTCCCAGAAATCCCATTGACCCGGATTTCCGGGTCAAACCACCACAAGAACTAAGGAGCATTTTTAAGATCACCATGTCTCTTCTCACAAAGGGAATGGTGAAATATCCTGGAATGACAGAATGAAGTACAATTAGGCATTTGCTTTTTAGCAAATCTGAAAATTATGGCTTTCAGAGAAAAAAAAGAAGAAAGCACATACATTATGTGACCCTTGTTCTCCTCATTGATAGGCAAAATAAACTTTTTAATCTTGTGGTTAAAATGCTATTCATTTTCTAAATAGTGTGCCTCTGTTACCAGTACATGTCTCAGCATGTCTCTGGTAGCATAGCAGTTTGGAGCACAGGATTACTTGGAAAAGGATACTTTAAAAAGTTGTTTAAAAGACCTGTTGAACAGTTGTCTCTAGGATTGGCATGAGTCTACCATGTGCAGAGCCAAAAAAGTAAGATATAAGGAGAAAAAAAAGTGCTGTGCTATAAAAAGCATTTAAAAGTCATCATCAGTGGTATGTCTCAGGTATTCACAGCACATGAGTAAACAAAGGACTAACAGCTACCAGAAAGCTGAAGAGATAGTAGCAATATTCTCTCAGGGATCTATTGAATAGCATGGGTTTTATTAAAGAGTGATGGGGAAAAAAAGCGTAGAAAATACAAACCCTTTCAACAGTGTCATGAAAGAATACTCGAGTGCTAAAGTTTTAACGATGATATTTCCTTGTCTGTTGCATGCAGGTGCAATTCCCTCAGCACTAAATAGAATTAATTCTATGAGTTAACAGCAGAAAGCTCCCTGGAAGAATCCTAGATTTTGGTATTGAAGTGAAAATTACTTAACTCTTGACTCACAGGAGACAGTGGGTTATGTCAGATGATGTCGATTCATTGTTTCTAATGCCAATTGGTAATTTTTTAATGGCAAACTTACAAAAGAAACTAATTGCTTTCTTAATGTAGTAATATCTTTCATTAACAATGAACAGCTGATATTACTGGAGGCAGAAGCAATAATTTGTAACAAATTAAAGCATTCTATGAAATTTAGCTATATAATGTAACTTAGGTAAATGATTAACGCTATTAAATTGCAAGAAATAAGCCATGTGAGAATGAGTTACAGATTCTAAACATGGATTCATTCAGACCTGAATAAAAGTGTTCAAATGAAGATCAGTCCTGAACTGTAGGAAAATCAGTTGTGCAACAATGCACAAGTGCTTAATTTGGGATATTTAGGAGAGTTGAATTTAAAAAGGGATTTGAAAACTTGTTGCTTTCTGATACAAATACTGGAGAGAAATTCCTCAGGGTATGAAGGTCCTGTTTCTAATACTGTCACTAATTGTTCTTAATAAACCTCTTGTCTGAATTCCATCCTTTCTGTAACATTCATATATCACTTGTATTATGAAATGATATTAAAACCATTCAAGACCAATAGTGCTGTCTGTTGCTGCAAAAAGATGAGTCCCAGCAAAGATGCCCATCAGCTGGGTATGATCTGGGTAGACTGAAATCTCCCAGATTGTGAAGAGGGTGGGACCACTACTCTCTCTACAAAAAGCCAAATTGAACCACAAAAGGTGTCAGCATTTATTGAAACTTCATCCACAGCTTTGGTAAAAGATTTTTTTGCTGGGGCCTGTTTCTAGAGCCAGAGGCCTGTATTAGATGTTACTCAGTTTATAAAGCTATATAAATATATATAAAAATATAAAAATAGATAAAATTTATATTTTAGTCAAACATGTAAATATATACAAATGCATGCACAGCCCCACATGTGTGTACCTGCACGTACATGGGCCCCGCATTAGTGGTGAAGTCCATTGAAATAAATGCTACTGAATGCATCTGTAGCCAAGTAGTCAGTCTTTAGCAAGTCAACCTTCCAATTTGTCCTGACCACTTTTCACTTTTCAAATGTGTCTTATTTCACTTTTTGCAGCAATTATTAACATTTCCTCACATTTACTCAACATTATTATCTTTTGCTGCCTACTTATTTCAGCTTTAGAAAGAGAGTTTCCTAAGACATGTCAACTGATATTTCTATCCTCATGGAGGCAGTAATTGATATTTCTAAGGGCTTCTCTTTTTCTGCATAAGAGCGTGTCTTCCATATGCGTATATGCATAAAATTTGCTTCTAATGTCCCAGAATTCAGTTTAGCACTCTATTATGAAAGAAAGATGGTTAGGTGTCTCTTTTTCTACACAGCCAAGATATGTAGGGAACAAAAGGTTCCTGCATCATTGCAAAGCAACTCTTAACAGTAGTTTACAATTAAAAAATATCTACCAGGGGTTTTAAAACAGGTCTCAATTTTCTCCTTCAACCAGTTTGTATTCTGCCATTCAGTCAGCTTGTGTTACTGTTCTGCAGAAACACATCAAATTGTATGAAGCCCAAAAGATTTAAAACTCTGTAAACTGAAGAAGCAGTTCAAAGGAAATGTTTTCACTCACCTTTTGATATAAATACAGCTTGTGCAAGAGTGGTCCCCAACAAATAAATTCAATGTTAATTCAGATGTTGATGTGGTTTCTACATACCATTTCAAGAAAGACTGTATTGAAATAAACTAGGTTGGAGTGACAAATGCTTGACTAAATTCAATAGGTAGAGAAAAAAGTATCCACAGCTTCTTGACCAAACACAGAGAAAGTTGATTTCCTTCATGTATTCCTCTATATGTTTTGCATGCCAAATTCATAGAGGAATGAATTTTCTACGTGGCAGTAAGAGTTCTTTTCTACTGGAAAAGCATCACAATGAAAATGAAGTTCTTGCCAGCTGTAATACGAGTCTTTCAAAAGCCTGAGATATCTGATGGCTGCAAATCTTTCTAAAGACACACAAAGCTGATGAAGTTTATTGTAGATTTGGTTATTAACATGTTAATATTTCAGGTGCTTTTCTAGTTGATAAAATTTAGTCCCAACCATTATGCAAAAAATACATGCCAAAGTTTTTGTGCTTATGTCTCCTGTGTATTGCTCAGTTTGTTAGAAAATTATCAGTGAAGTGAAAGAAGTGCACACAACTTTTTCTGCATAGCACAATAACAATTAAAAAAATGAGCCAATTTGCTAATTTGGAGCTAAGAGCTATTTTAGTCAGAAGATGATGAGAGAAACACAAACTTTCCCAAAAGACGATAACTGTTTCATGAAAAGCCAGGCAATCTAGTCCTGTGAAATTCTACATATTCTAGCTTGGTCTGGCATGAGCTATTTAGCTCTTGCCTTGTCTCTGAGAGGGAGAGAGCGTTTTGCAGATTAAAACCATAGCCTCCAGTCTACTGGGACCAATCAGCTAGTTTATGTTTAAATTGTTACAAGAAATTGAATTAAATATCCAGTATCGTAGCAAGCACATTTAATACTGTCAAAGAGCTATCTTTAGCCCTCAAGGCATGTAATTACTAGCTCTGGTCCATAAGGGAATTTCATCCTGAGAGATTTTCATTCTATTTCAGGAGGATCCTCTCTGCTAGTGGTAGTGGATACATCCTAAACAACATTCAGCTTCTTGCCAATGGGATACTGAGGTTTCCAGAGAGTGGAAATTCATATCACTGACATGCTGACATGGGACAACCCATTTATACCAGAATATTGTTCTATTACTCTTGCAGCTACTTGTTATTTCTGCTTTCCTAATAGTAAGACAAATAAATAACTCATAGAAAGCTCTACCATGAATAAGACTCAAGTAATAAAAACTCCATCCAGCTCTGTCAGTCATTCAACTCTTTGCAGTATCAGTATGTCTAGCTTATTAATGAAATAGATTTTTGCTTGAGAATGGCTGCTTCCCCATAAAGTTATGAAAATACGCTAAAAGCAGCACTATAGACTCTTTTTCACAGAAAACTATTGCTATTATTTATTTCTTCAACATCAAGGTGAGGAAAGGAGAGGGTTTTTTTCACTGTTATTGTCAAGTACTTTCCATATTTTAAAAAGCTGCTCTGGTTTAAACATAAATAATTTTCCTTTATTGATGGTTTTTTTTTTTCCAATTGGGCAACTCATGGATAGCACAACTCTCCAGGTTCAAAATTTACAGCTGACACCTGCTTTAATTTTCTTCCTGCTTCCCTGATCAAAAGTACCAAGACAAATAAGGTTGATGAAAATACTTATGAGCATTTTTAAATACAAAATTTCACTGTTAAATGAAAGTTATTTAACCTTTTGTGCTTAATTATCTATGTGGCAATCAAGCTAATATTCTGAGCACATAATTTAAACTGTGATTTGTGTAATTAAAAATTTTTTGTAAAAATATTTTTTTTCTTCCACCAATAATGATTTTTTTTCCGCTTGTGTAAAATTAATTTACTTTTCCCCAGTAGTACCACAATGTATTTTGCCTTCAATGCCTACACACTTAAATAATTTGCCTCATTTAGCACTTAAAAACAGGGAAGCTCAGGAAAAAAAAGAGGAAATACAAAGTCCAATATGATACAGCTGAGCACTTAAGATCAAACGATTTCAGGTAATATAGATCCAATCTGGTGCCAATATACAGGAAAGTGTAATCCAAAGCATAATCAACTTTGCTTATCTACACACTTCTGAATGAACACTCTTATCATGTTACTGATTCTAGGAGTAATAATTTTGCATTAGAGGAATTGCTTTCCACTATACCTTTAGGCAATATTTGTCCTCAGCTGTATTCAAACACAGTTTTGAAGAACTACTTAGGACAGCCATTCTGCTGAGCACCCCCAGTTATCAGAAGGGCAAAATGGTCTGACTTAAAATAAACTATCATGATGATACTCTTTCAACTGTTTAGTAACAAAGCATGAAGAATAATCTTAAATATATTTGGAGTCTAATTCATTTAATTTCTCAGAAATTCAGGCTGAGAAAGTGTTTTAAAATAGATGCATTACAAGCACCAAGCAAAACAGACAAAATGCCTGGCAGTACTCTGTGAGTGCTGTATGCCATCAGTGGAATTAAGGGCCTACAGTCACCAGCTGGTAACATGCACACCTCTTCCTGTGCATCAGATACAAGCGGAGGATACGCCGCTGATGTTAACAAAGGAAGAGGAAGTATATTTCCATTAAAAAAAATTTTCAGTGTTAAAGATCATTAAATTTCCCTATTCTACCTCCTTGTTTTATAAAAGTAATGAATGCTAGTCAGTTGCTATGTGTGCTATATGCTATATGTACCTGGGAAATATCTGGTTTTTTAATAACAGTGACAGCTTCACTGGCAAGAAAATCTATCTATGCAAATAGATATTATTAGTTTGTTGTTTTTACAGTCATGTTTGCCATTTTTTCTTCTTAATTCTGTTCCTTTTAATTTAATGTTGCATTGAGTGAACGCTATTTCCTTGTCTAAAAAAAAAATCACAATTAATGTATCTGAATGGCAAGACGGCATTTTTTTTGCCTGAGAATGATAAATACATTGTTGCTAGGAAACAGTTTCCAAAGACAAATTTTTTGAAGGACAGCAATTATATGCATTTTTAAAATGTCCCAACTGTAATCTCAAAGCAATGCAAAACCAGAAAGTTCTCTTATGAGATGGAGAGACTCTGTAGGCAGAGACAGCTAGTTAGTAAGTTGTTTTACGAGATAACCCATTTATTACATATCCTTATTTTACCCTCTTCCTATACCATGTAAAACATTCATTTCTGAGACTATAACTCAAGCAGTATTCAAGCATGATTGCAGCTCCCACTTTTCTGGCATATAGTCTGACCTTCACAAAGATTGTCCATAAGAATAAAACCAGGTTAGCTCAGAAATGGGCATAGTCTCGGGCTCTGATACCTTCTGGGCCACAGCTGGGGCTCCCCAGGAGTGCTGGCAGATGAGGGGCAGAGCTGGGGGTTGCTCTGGCCCAGGGAGTTTTCCAGATGCCTCACTGTCCCATCTGGGGTGCCAGAACTGATGCCTTGAGAGGCTGACCCGGAGCAGAGACTAGGCAGAGCTCAAGGAATAAAGTAGGTGTTTACTAAAAGGCCTTAATGGATACATCTTGGGCAGCACAAGAGCCTGGCCAGGGCTGCACCCAAGATAGACCCAAAATGGTCACAAAGTGGATGACTGGTCAGGAGGTTTTACACTTGTATAAGTTTTGGTCCATTTGCGTGTTGAGGTTAATTATAGCTTCAGGTTATGAAGTTCCATCCCTCTTGTTTCCTCTCTTCAGTCCGCCACTGTTTCTACCTTTTGGGCCTGAAGGTGGTAATGGTTGTCCTTGGTTCTCAAGCTGGAAAAGGATTGTTTTGTCTAATTACCCTGTGAAGAGGGATTATTAACACTTAATATGAAGCTCAGAGCTACTCACCTAGGCAGCACAGAATCTAAAAACATATGAAAGCTAAAACTTAAGGCATCGTGGCCCTTCCTCAAAAGTACTGATTTGCATATTTGATGTATATGTATGTAAAGACTGGATAAGCCTATTTGGAAAGTCTCAGTAATGCGCCATCATGGCAGCCTCAGTAAAAGCTGGGTGAAGTGACAGCTGCACTGAAATTGACACAAGAAATGTTTCTGCATGGCCCAGCTGCTAAATATGTGAGATTTTTATTTCCCTTTAAGTGTCCTTTTATTTTCCTTTACAGTGTCTTTTAGATGACACTGATTTGAGAAGACCAAATGCTACTGTGCCTAAACTTGCACCTCTGCAGAATATTCTATGTAGTTTTGCTTCTTGGGCATAACTTTAGAGAATTCACTGCTCTGTGCCTGGTCCCAGAGGCCCTCTTGTCCAGTCTGGGATCTGCCCACACTATGGGCTCCAGGCAAGGTGAAACCACCACGTATTCCCCAGGGAAGCAGTCACACACTCAGCTCACAGTCCCTGTGCTCTTTTCACAGCAATCCCTTGTTCACACCTTCCCCACCAGGCTGTACTTTGCCCTGGGACATCTTCTGTAATAACACCCAGGCTGCCTTTCTGAAGCATCTGTAAGAAAAAAAACCAAACCTGCTCCATCTGCTGCCCCTGTTCTGTTTCAGGGACAGTATTTTGCAGCAGCTGTTTTCTGATGAGAGGTTCAGGCACAGCCATGGGAGGCAAGGAGATCCTTGGACACTTGCAATGACCATGGCCAGTAAAGGATGTATCCTTCATTAGGCTGATGAGAACTCCCTGGACTCAAGGCAATTTTGGTGCAGAAAAAGGGAGTGCCTCTGAGCTCAGAACATAAATTACAGATATGCAGAGAATTTGGCAGTAGCGCCCTAATTATTGATTGATATTCTCAAGTAACACGAATAAATACTTAGCAGTCTGGCCAGTATTCAGGTTCCTCTGATTGTTTCATTTGCCAACATCCAAATGAGATTTTCCAGTCTGTCCTGTAAAACTGCATTTTGCTTTACCAGAGAAAGTTGTTTCCAGAAGATAACTAATTCACACAGGTAGTGAAAGTCTATCAGGAGGCAAAAAGAATGAGGTAAAGGCTCTGAAGTCAGAGCTCAAGGGATGCTTGGTTGAACAAGAAAAATGCTGCTGAGAGATTCTAGCTGTGCAGGTGCATTAGACAAGGTATCTATGTAATGATAATTTCTTTTTCATGGAAGAGTAATTCTAACACTCCTTTGGTCCTTACAATGGAAATGAGTTTGTTTGTTTTTTTTTTTTTTAACGTGAAGCTTTAATTACTTTCTTTATGTAAACTTTCAAATTTAATCAAATTTCCATGATGATTAAAAGAATTTAGAATACACTATAAAATACAAAAAGTGCCAAATATATGAAGGCAGAGAAAACATGTCTAGTGTTATCACTAATAAAAGCAATGTTGCAGATGCATCACTGAGTGGAGGACTTCCTTTGCATGAAATGTTTCTTACTTGAGAACTTTTGATCCAAGGTAAAGAAACAATAGCAACACAGAGCTGCCCAGACAATGAATATATAATTTTTCATTGCAATACATTTAAATGAAGTATTTGTTACCATTTAAGACTAATTTAAGCATAGACTCATAGAACCATAGAATCTCTGATGTTAGATAAGACCTCCAAGATGACTGAGTCCAACCTTTGACTGAACATCACCATGCCATGAATCTCATGATTTGCCTGAGCCCTCTGATGCAGCCTGTCCAGGTCCCTCTGCAGAGCCTTCCCTGCAGAGGAACAGCATTCCTACCCAGCTTAGTGTCATCTGCAAATCTAGGAAGGGTGCACTCAATCTCCTCATCCAAATGATCTTTAAACATAAAGTCCTATTGCAAGTTGTCCTTGTTATATAGAGGCAGGAGTTCCCAAATATACAAATTGAGAAGCATATTTCTCCGGTTTTAAAGTTTTGTATTTTTACAATAAATAAGGATCACCTGTACTGGAGCTGCATTTATGTCTGAAATATGCGCCAACATTAAAACAAAATGGACAGGGTGACCAAAATGAAATATGCTTAAATATCTCAGAATGCAGTAGTGATTCCTAAGTTATGTCTCTGGGCCTCTAAACTGATGGCTAAATAAAAAAAATGCCATAAGTATCCAAGTTGACAAGTACAGTCCCAAAAGGCTTCGCTAGCTGTTTAGTTAGGGAGATTATTAAATTAATAACATCTAAAAGTTTTGCTTTTAGGATCCTGCAGATTTTCAGCCCCAGAAACTGCTGTATTAGGTATCCCATAGTCCTCACTCAAACTCTGTCTACACAGTCCTTAGGAGCTTCTCAGGCCTCTCAGGTTTCCATTGTGTTGGGCATTCAATGTTGATATCCAGCCTTTTGCAGGAAAATTCACCAATGCACTTCACCAAAACTTGGCACCAAAACAAACAAAAGCTGTACAGAACATTAGTGTCAAGCATGCCCTAGCAGCCACAAATTGTGTTCTGGTTTAAAATAGCTTTGAAAGGCAAGATATTCAGGAGGTATTTCATATATATCAAAAATGTTTTTTCTCTTTTTTTTTTTTTTTTTTTTTTTTGGTCAGGACATGAAAAGAGAAATTTTTTACAACTACAGAGGGATTGCCTTGTGCTTTTTCTCTAGATAAATTAACTAATTGTATTTGTTTCCTCTTTCCTCTGTGTGTATATGTAGAAGTACTTAAAATGTTTTATGTATAGGAAGAATGTTTTCAGTTTTGGAATGATTAAGTGTCACTGGAAGAGCAAAGTTCCATCTTTCTTGAAGTATAACAACAGATGTGTCCTTCTAAATTCAGAGGAGCAGGAAAAGAAAACTGTTATTTTACTCCAGCCAGCAACTGAACCCCACACAGCTGCTCACTCAGTCCTTGCTTGTCTTCCATCTCCTAGATGGGAGACAATCAGCAGGATAAAATTTGTGGGTTGAGATAAGGGCAGTTCAACAGGTAAAGCAAAATCCTTGTGCAAAACCAACAAAACCCAAGCAATTAGTTCACCTCTTTCTATCAGCAGGCAGGTGTTCAGCCATCCCCAGGAATGCCTGTCTGTCACCATCTGTCATGTGTAATGGTGGCTTGGCAAGACAAACCCCATCACTCTGAAAGTCCTTCCCTTTCTTCTTCATTGGCCAGCTCTCCATGCCGAGCATGACACCACATGGGTTGGAATATCCCTTGGTTCAGCTGGGATCAGGTATCCCAGATATGGGTCCCCCTACATCTTTTCTCCTCAGCCTCATAAATGGTGAAGTGGGGTGAGGAGCAAAGAAAGCCTTGGCTCTGTGTAATTCCTGCTCACCAGTGAAAAAGCATCCCTGTGTTATCAACACTATTTCCAGCACAAATACAAAGTATATCCTCCTGCTATCTACGCTGAAGAAAATTAACTCCATCCCAGCCAAAACCAGCACAGTTTGTATTATCTCTCAGTTAATTCAAATTCTCTTGAGTTGTAATATAATACACAGAAATTACTATCCTCTGATTATTGCCTACTCTGTAATTGATGACATGGTCTTCTTTCTAATTCTCTAATCTTCCTCTGATTCAATCAAACAGAAACAAGCCTGTTGTAAGGCTTTATAAAGATGAAATTATTTAGGTTTGACAAGATTTGGGCAGAGAAGAAAAATACTTTCTAAAGCTGTTATGTAATTACACTACCTAATGGCTGCTGCAATTCAACATGGAGAAATGCAAAGCATTAAATAGGAGAGGGACCAATTTAAAACTTCTCACATATACAAAAAAGTCCTGAGAAGGGAAATTATAATTATTGAACTATAGAAGACCAAGAAAGGAGTATTTGCCTAAAAGGAAAGATTGAAAGCAGCTAGACTAATTAATTTTGAGGGAGTGGGGAGTAGGTTTGTTACAAGACAGTAAAATCTGTTATGGTAAAGATCTATATTAATCAGAAATTATAAAAAGAATGTTAGTCCATGCCCTTCCCATAATATAAATACAGAAAAGCATTCACAGACAGTGAGATTTATGTATTTGAAATGGCTCAGGGGAATGCATTTTTGTGCAATTTGAAATTCATCTGCACAAATCCCTGTGGAAGATATCTTTCTTCCATATTGTTTAGGATATTAACTCCTCACTTCCACTGACAAGTAAGAGTAATTGTTCCCAAGGTATCTAGTATTATTGATGACAATTTCCTCTGAAGCATCAGTTACAGTATATTCTCAGAGACACAGTGAGCAGCGTTAAAGGAGCTCTGTGGTGTTCAGCTGCCCCAGCAAGACCAAACATCCACTTCCATACCTGGCTGAGGATCCCAGAAGGGGAGAACAGTAAATTCCTAGTTCTCATTGCTGGTGCAGGAGAAATAAGGTTCAGGCAGCTGAGCTTTTCCCAGAAGTCTACTCCAAAAGGAGTATTTAAAAAAATCCCGTTGTGCAAAGTGTTGCATACCTTGATTCATGTCCATCAGGGTACTTTAACTTATGCTTAAGTTTAGCATTTAAACTGGTTTGCTTTCTGCGCAAGTTTTGCCCCTTGGATCTAGAGATAACTACAGAGAAAGAGAAGAAAGAAAATGATAGATCTGTATCCATTCACATCAGAGACAGCAGCCCATGCCATTCCCTTGTGACACCTCATAGAAGAAAAACTTTTCTGGCTTCCTCCGCAAAGTGTATGAGAAATTAAAAACTCAGCAAGAAAACCTTATTTTACAACATAGTAGAATGATTTTTTCCCCTCCCAATGCTTCTCACTTCCTGATGGAGCTTGGTAAAATGATCAGTCCCTGCACTTAAGGCCTCTCTGGATTTTCTTCCATGCATCTTGTCACTCCTTTTTCTAATAAAAATGCTAAATTAATGTATTTTCTCCTTGATGTAGTATGGGTTTATATAAACTTACTGACTGTTAGAAAGCTATTTTCAGCTGTGTATCTCGTAACACTTTCACAGAAATCATCTGATTGATTTTATAGATTTTTAAAATCTCCTGTGTCACATTCCAGAAATAAAGTACTAAAAAATATTTCTTATGACAACAAAGTCCACTACAGACCCAGACATTTTGAATACATGACGAGCTTCATGTATATAGAGTAATTTAGTAAAAAATCAGGAAGTTAGTTATAAAGGGGGTTTACAATAGCATCTGAGAACTCTTTTTTGTAACAGTTTTTAAAATATTTGGGAGTCTCAGAAGTATCCTTCTCTGATAAACCCATACTCCTTGATGTAGTATGGGTTTATATAACACATGTATTTTTAAGTTTGGTTTAAGGTTTTTTTAGGGATAGAGATTGAAAATTTGACATATTATCAGTGTTATCTTTGATAATAATTCTGCTTTAAGGAATTACTGTCTTTCATGCGTATTCAAATTCTTACAAAAAGAAAATGAAAAAGATGATGTAAATAAAAGCAGCAGGAATTTTGGATACAGGGTGACTTTACAAGCCTAGTTAAGCATGGTAGGACAGTTCTACAGCCCAGTCAAGTATGCCTGATTGATTTTTATCTGCAAATTGCTATCAACTGTGAAAGCTGGCTGCAGGTTGTTAAAATCAAGAGCCCTGTGCATTCTATTTAGAGAACACTGGTTGCATAATAAATCTGCTTTCCTGTGAAAAGCAGGCAATTAGTACTAATGATTTCATCACAAAGAGCAAGAGAACACTTCAAAGTTTCCAGAGAAACTGGGTAGAAAAACACTGTTAAAACAAAGAGAATGATGTTACATAGGAAGAGGTGCATCCCTCAAAGCCTGGAGAAAAAGAGTAAGACCTCAGAGACACGGTGCCAACAACAGCACAATATGCAAATACACATTAAGGACTTTTGGACAAATGGGTACCCTCTAGATACAAAAGTTAAGAAAAGAAAACAGTCCAGCAATACATGGTGGCCATGTGTTGGGCATACCACATGATACATGTTAGCCTCATATTTTGATGAAATACACAATTAAGCAGGGAGTTAAAGATTGGTGGGAATTAATCTGGAGAGGTTTCCGTGTGACAGGGGACTTTAAAAAAGCTTGATTTTTAGCCTAAAAAAAAAAAAGCTCATAAGGATTACAAATATTGTCTATAAATGCAGGAAAATACATATAAATGGAAAGAGCAAGCATGAGACAGCATATCCAAAACATTTTTTATCTGAATTATTAAAAATATACACTTTGAATATATTTACCTTTTGTTAGGTTGGCTTGTCATGGTGTTTCAGCTTTCTAGAAGACAACCATAAGGAAGTTGAATACGAGTTTATAATGAAAGTTAAGGAATGGTAATTGGTCCAGTTAAAGGAACATTTCATGGCAGGAGAGAGTTTTGAAGAGAACAGGAGGAAATAGTCTCACATGTAGGCCATGGGCCCTACATGAAAGTTAATTTCTGCAGCAGTGCCAAGCAGGTAGCAGGGATTTTTAACCATGAGTGATGACAAAGGAGGATGTGTTGTGGTTCATTAGAGTCCACTGAGTGTAATTCTACAGAAAAATCAATGATATGGCATCATATGAATGAGGATCTAGAGACCTCCCAATAAGGCTTATCTAAATAACTAGCATATGAATAATTAGTTAGCTTCAAAAGTGCCTCATAGATATGCAATAGAGGTTGAAAACCAGTAAAAGAATGATAAAATAGATGAGAAATCAGTTAAAATCTAAAGGGGATGTTGTAGTTCAGATTTTCTGCATCTCAACCACTGGCCAGATGGGCCCACGGGTGCTTTGGTGACCACTGTGTTGTACTAATGTGAGCTGGATGTGTATCACACTGCTCTGAATTGATACTACTGGGTGACAGAACAGATGCTGATGAAAGCTTAAAAAGCAGATTGAGCCTAATTTCTGGAAAACCTGGAAGCAGGAAAAATTCTGGAGAAAACATCTCCAGGCAGTAAGTGAGCTTTTCTGCTCTAAGGCATTAAGAGTGCTTGGATGGGGCACATGCTGAGAAGAGCATCTGGCTTCTGGGCTGCAGGCTTTGGGCTTCTGGAAGAGGAGTTTTGTACAGCAGAAGTCAGTTCTTCAGGATAGAGGTGCAATCCTCTGCTTTATTCTGCAGCCAAAGTCATCCACTCACGTAAGAAAAATTATTTTTGGTACTTATTACTGAAATGGTCTTGCTGACATTGTGCAAATAATTCTGCTACCAATGGTGAGTGGAGACTGAGCCAAAAGTAAGAGGGAAAGGAGGAGTTCAGCTTAGGAAAAAACCACTATACCATAGCTTTCCTGACTGGCATGGTCACTTTCACTGACAAGCAACATGCAGCACTCTCATTACCGGTGGACACTTCGGAAGATGTGACTAAAAAAGTCCTTGGGTAAAATAAAAAAAACAGACCACAGTATCTACAAGATACTGTGAGAAACATTTAGAAATGAGAACAGTTAGAAAGCTTTATCTTAGTGGGAACTCTTTAAAACAATTAGACAAGTTTTGTATTCCAGTGAGGCAACTTCTTGCTTAAATACCAGGGATCTGACAGAGATACATTTTAAGCCAGGTCATGCTTTCTTTTTTCTGCCAAATAGAATTAAAAATGTATTGAAATGTGCAAGCTGCACTATTCATTAAGCATTTGCAGATGTAACACCATGAGGAGCACTGCTGTTGTTCTGCTTTTGGCACTTGACATTACCATGGCAAAAAACATGCTGAGCTAATAGAGTGTCTGCACATTGGAAACTAAAGCACGGCTGGGGTTGAGAAAAGCAATTCCCTAAACTAAAAATTACCTGTAATGCAAGTTCTTGGAATTCTCCTTTAACTAAAAAAAATTTGTAGTGAAAATCTAACAAATAAAGACCAGGACTGGCTAAAAATATAAGCAGGGATTTTTTTTCTTGTCTTTCTACAGACTGTGAAAGTTTGGATTCCTGTTCTTATTAAGAACTAACCCAGAATTACTGAGTTTGAAGTCCTTTACAACTTTTTTTCTTTTTATTTATGAAATTTGTTCAACCATCATCTTAAATTATGAAATTAGGTTTTAAACCACAATGTCAGCAATAGCAATATGAATTCAAGACCAGAGAGACTTCTTCCTGAAAGATGCAGGTTTGACAAGGTCGCAGTTGATAGGGTAAGTGCAAGATGGTACTTAAACACATACTTCTACCAGTAAAATGCAAAATCATAGAATCTTTTAGGTTGTGAAAAGAGCTTTAAGACCATTGGGTCCAATTATTAATCTAACATTTCCAAATCAAACATGAAAGGACATCCCTAAGTGCCACAGCTACATGTCTTCTAAATACCTCCAGAGATGGTGACTCAACTGCTTCCCTGAGCAGCTGTTACAATGATGTACAGCTCCTTTGGTGAAGAAATTTCTCCTAATACCCAGCCTAAACCTCCCCTGCTGAATCCTGAGGTCATTTCCACTTGTCTCATTTCTTGTTTCTTGGGAGAAGAGACCAACCCACACCTGCCTAACTTTCTCTCAGGAAGTTGTAGAAGAGTGATAAGTCCTCCTGAGCCTTCTTTTCTCCACTAGAAGCCACCCCAGTTCCCTCAGAGTACTTCCTTAGAGGCTTCCAGCTCCTCCTCTTTGTTGGCCATTCTCTGTGCATTGATCCCACCACGTTACCCTTTCTGTGACTAAAATGAACTTGATCCCATTCAGTAAAAGCTTGGTTCCCTGCTCTTCTGGCTCAGAAAAATTCCCTATTTTGAAGCTTATCTTCTGGATTTGCGCTTTGTCTCTGGCCAATGATACAGGGGTTTTTAAAGCCAAACCTTAATTTGAATTATTCTTATTGGTAGGTTGTCAAGTCTCAGTTTGAATTTTCCTTTGGGAGTCTTAGAGAATCCACTTAATGGAGTTCCCATCAATGTATTCTTTTTTCAGTAATAAGTAAGCCTTATGTAGTAAGACACTACGTATCAGACACTTCTCTTGGCAAACAGTGATCCTTGTTTACTGAAAACTCCCTCACTAGAGGTTATTTTTAAAAACTGTATAATAATTTTGATGTGTCATAACCTACCAGTAATTTTGAATAGTAGCTCATCTCAGTCCAATGTCATTCTTGGCTGATGGCCTGGAAGCATTATCTAGATCTGAAAAGGTCAAAACCAAATTCCATGCCAAAGTAATGATAAGCTGCAGGTGTGAGTGCAAGCTTTCCAAATCACATAAAATGCCAGGAAATTTTCCCCAAAAGATTTTTTGAGCATTTATAAAGTAATTGAAATAAAAAAAATATTAATATGTCTGTGATATGTAAGTAGCAGAAGGAAAACTGTAACTTTTGCTGTCTGTACATTATTGTATTCATCAGAAATTTTTAAGATATAAAGCTGGAGTCAGTGAAATATTACTAGATCATGTTCCATATTACAAGCTCTCTTCAGTGAATGTTGTGGCCCAATATTTTGTTCTTTGTATGTGTATGTGTTATGTGAACATTTGGAAATAATTTTTGCAATCAGAACAGTGAAAAATACACGTTCTTATGAGCTATGGACTTCTGACTCCTTAAAGTCCCCAGTTAATCCAGAACTTTGTGGTTTCTTAGGAACAAAAAAACCACCAGTGAAAAATTTACAGATGGAGAAAAATCAAAAGCTTAAAGAAGAGACAGATTAATAGGAGCAGGAGGGTATAGATAGGCAGTAAGCTACCTATGCCCAGTTTGGCCTGTAAAATGGCAGTGGAAAATAAACCAGGCATCCCAGCAGAGCACAGGTCTAACACAGAATGTTCAGAAGGAGCTGAGCCTGGAGCCTTGCTCCCAGCTGAGCACTGAGAGTCAGGAGGAGCTGTGCTCTCATGTAGCACTGCCAATGCCCTTGACTTCATCCAGCTCTGTCTTTTGTGCCTGTGCTTAATGAGAGATTAGAAAGAAATGTGTCCATGTCAGATCATAGGAAGAAACCAAACAGAGCTATTGAAGGACAGATATGTGCCATCTAGAAATGCTAAGACATAAAGGGAAAAAAGCTGGATTACCCCATATCGTCATTTTTTTCCCCAGGTCAAATGATCATTTTACATGAGTCTTGCTAATTTCTTCTTTTTCAAATGGATGAAAACACTTAGTTTAATTCAGAGCCTACAGCTCTGATACATCAGGTATCAGGTATCAGTCAGGAGCTGAGACTGCCACTGCAAAGCCCACAGCTATGGCCAGAACTGCAGCAGCCTGCTTACCCAGTTGTTTCTCTCCCTTCTCTTTCCAAAACTCTGTGCATACCATTGGTCTATTTTATGAAACTTTTTTTTTTTTCCCAAGAGAATTAATTGTCATCTTGAAAGATCAATGGTTTCATTCGATCCTGGGAGTGCTTCTGGAATTGCTTTTTTTTTTGTTGATGGCAGTGTTGATATGAGCTGCAGCATGCTCCAAGGTGTTTCTCCAGCAGATGGTGAAAAATGTTTTATAATATGGTGGATTGTAACAGAGGGAGTAGTTCCTATGTTCCTGGGAAAGCAGACTTCAAAAATACAAAAATAATTGTCATGATTGCAAGGATGTTTAAGCAGTTGTCAGGAAAAATATAGCCATACTTACTATTATCTCTGCAAGTTATAGTTTTCATATAGCAATGGCTAGATTTCTTCATCTTTCTGCTTTGATGGTATTGAAGTAAGACAAGCAGCAAAGATTGCAACCAGACTTTTTATCACTGTTTACAATTACATTACAGTTATATTAAGTGATGAGAAATAAATGAATAATTATTTTTTCATTTTAGCATCAACAGATAAAAAGTATCAGCACCAGAGCCTTGGAAATGTCCTCATCTCTGAGGATGCTGTGAAAAACAGGGGATAGCACACACACAGAGGCATTGATCCTTTGTTAATACCTTGAGACTGCTGTATCTGTATGGCTCATGAGGCTGCTGTGTGGTTACTCAATACCCGTGCATCTCAAAAAAAAATGTACAGTCATAGATAATTCATATTGCATTCACAATCAATTTATTGAAGAATGAAACAGCTCACAGATTTTCAGTGGAGGTGGATTTCCTATGTGTGTGTTCACTATCTGCAAATTTTTGCCATAGGTTAAATAGAGCATATCTTTATAATTCGTCTTTCATCTTTGGTCTTCAGGCTCCAAAAAGTCTGGACTTTCTCATTATGTTTCCTTTTGGTTGGATCTGGAAACTAATGAAAACCTAGAAAAACACTAAATACATTTCTAATTTGATACTTATTAAAATCCAATTTGGAAATAAAATTGTATTCACTTTTACCTCAAGGCTGTATTGAAATGCCTTTCAGCTGTCAAAAAAGGTTAAATGCAGAGGAAGCATACATACCTAATGAGTTTGATAGTAAAGGCTTCACTTTGAGAAGTCTGTTTTAAAGATATATGCTTTCCCAGCTATTATATTTTACAAATAGAATGAATCATCATGAAAATATTTCTTAATACATATTTTATGTTAATCCAATGCTTCTGCCAATGTTAAGGCTTTAGGAGCCTATATTGAACTCATTCACGCTATTGAAAAGCATTTGTATTCTCATGATCATTGAAGTATCTATTATTTTTTGAAGTTTTTCTAGCACTAACATTCCTTTCCCTGTCACAAAAAAGGTTGGTTTTCTTACTACAGTGCAAGATTTTCTTCTCATATATCTTAAAATATACTGTATGGTATTTGTCTTTGATATTCAATTTCAACACATTTCCCCACAGACAATGAGTTCTTTAGTTTATTAACTGTTAGAAACAAGTCCTGAAATGCGGCTAAATTGTACAATACCTAAAATTGACTATATTTACTACCGGTTTACCTGAAAAATAGAATTTGCTGATTGAGATATCTGCAAAATCTTTCTGACTTTACCACCACAGTCATGGTGTTTGTTCAATTTTCCATGGAAAATGTTATCAAGTTTAGTTAAAACCTGAACTGGAAATTAGTAAGATAGACATTTAAAATTGATTTTATGAAAATACTGTCACTATTTTCAAAGCAAACTTTTGTCAGTGAGTGTCTCCATTTACCCTACGCTCTAGGATACACACGATCCCTGACAGCCAATCTGGGGCACAGCTGCTTTAGCAAGTCCCTATGCTTTGCCAGACCCTTTCTGCTAATTCTCCTCTCTCCATGCTGCCCCAGTGCTGTGACTTTCAACAGAATCTTCTGGGCTGGAAGAGACCCACAGGAATCATCGAGCCCAACTCTTAAGGGAATGGCCTGTATGGAGATCAAACCCACAACTTCAGTGTCATTCCTTGCTCTTCTAGAATACACCAAAAACATTCAGTCCCCATGTTTGCAGGTGCTGAGCTGAAAGGGCTGAAGTAAACGCTAAATCTGAATCTGGCAAAAGTGCAGTGCTAACTTGGACAATAAAAGAACACATGGATGACTTCCAGGCCCTACAGAGATGTGAACATTGTGTTCTAAACCAGTTTCTTCAAATAGCACCTGGTGTTGTCAGTGGGAATCAAGAGGCAGAGACTGTTCCTCAACAGCAGATTGTTAAACACCATCAGATTTTCCAGGCGAGAAGAAAAAGGGCAAGCACCCCAACAGCTGTCATAGGTTTGAGGTGACCCCAGACAACCTCGCCAGGTATCTTCCATTCATGGAGTCATGCCTGTCTTTAGAAAAACAGAGGGAAGAGAGTTGCAAGCGAACATTGGAAGACTTCTCCAGAGAACTGTGCTTCATTCAGTCAGGTCTGTCTTTTTCAGTAGTAATCTGGTATGGAACAAATACCAATGTGGTAAATAGGTATGATTTGTGCTGATAAAATTGAAACAGTAATCAATATTGATACAGTAATTAATATTTGGGAATAAATAAAATAGTTAAAAGTTGTAATGCCAAGAGAAGAGAGGGAAAGGAGGGGCTCCACCCCCCCCCCCTTCCCAGCAGATGTTCCCAAGGACGAGCTCCACATCCCTTCCCAGCAGCTGCTCCCAAGGACACCCGGAGCTAAAAATGAACAAAAAGGAAAAAGAACCTGGTTGGGTCCCAGAAACTGCTAATTATAAGGGATTTATTACTCTGATATTAAGATGTAGTGATATGATGGTTTTGGCTTGCATTGTACTGGTCTGGTGCGCATGTGTAACCAAAAGGTGAAATAAAGGACACAGAGGAAGACTACTAAAATCTTCATCAGAAGACCCCAAAAGACTTGTGCGACCACCGAGCCAAGTGACAACGCATGCGTGGCAAAGGTGGTGATGAAAGTGTGATGAATCGAAAATGGGAGGAGATGAGATTTACACATGGCATAAAAGGGGGAATCTTCACTTGGCAAACTTGTACATGAGGTGGCAAGGGTCCAAGAGCCCTGCACTTGCGTACCCCGCGGTTTGTTTTTGCTTATGCGCTATTATTAGAACCAAATTATCCCTTATTTATATATTTTTTTTTATTCAATTAAAAATGCTGCTACTTTAAATATTGTTGGGTTGTTTTTTTAAAGGGGATAATTGGGCAAACATAACACCAAGTACTTCCTTATTTTCTTGTTTCCATTTAATGCAAAAGAAAAAAGTATTGAGGAGGCTTGAGAATTTAAAATGGTTTGGATTATATGTCTTTAATTTTTTTTCTATCTGTACCAGACTGAAATTTCATTCCTCAAAACAATTGGCTACTTTGTTGACGATGCATGGTAACAGCCCATGTGCAGAGGGGTACACACCCACCACCAGAGGCTACAAGCTGCAGTTTGAGCCAGACAAAGGAAAAGGCTCCCAAGAGGCAGATCCTGCTAGGTCAAATAATGCTTTTTATAAGCCAATACCTCCCCTTACACAACCTTAAACAAAAAAGTCTTATGCACAGGTATAAAACTCCTCCACCCCCTCCCCAGGAAGAACCATGACATTCAGACAGAGGACTGAAGATATTCATCCCTTATGATGGAGCATAATTGGTTCAACTACACTGATGGAGGAGGCAGCTGTCATGTCTTTCAACATGTCATCAACCATCAAAGACCCCCAAAACTCTCCCAGATTCATTTCTGGACAGACTAGGCATGATCTACAGTGTTGCATCGGACATTGTAAAACTCCCCCACTTCTCAGTGGAGGTACCTGTGTGTTCCCAGCTGAATCTAAATATATCTTAATCCATTGAACTTTATATTCTATGGGCTTCTTCCACCCCTGACAGATCAAGACTGTGGCCATCACTTTGACCAATGGATGTTGAAATTGCAGCAAATAGGTCTCATTTCTGGATCCACAGGTGGTAATGCTGTTCTATTATTATCCTTTCTTTTCTAGTTTTTCTTTTCCTTTTTTTCTTTTCCTTTTTCTTTTCTTATTTTATGCTTGTATATGGCTCCGTTTCTACAGATAATAACCAAAATGGCTTCAGACCTCTTTTCCATTGCAACCAAATTGCTCTGAAATAAACCTGCCATATACATATTTATAACTGCCACTCATTTAGTGTCATTTCCCCCTAATCTGTCCCAAGGGATCTATTACTAACAAGAATCTCAGTTACCCTGCCATCAGGGGCAGGTCATAATACTATCTCTTCTTCTGGAAGTAGATTATTTTCCTATTTTTTTCATATCTTTTACCTTGAAAAGCGCTGTAACAGCAGAGGCATCTCATCGTACTATTTTAGTGTTAACTCTTTAGCACAGTCTAGAGCCTGTGCTTTCATAGACGCAATATATGCTTAGAACCAACCTCCAGAGCAGCTGATCTCTTAGCAGGACAAATTGGAAATTGACAAGGTAGCTACACTTAATTAGCTATAGAAATCGAACTAATTTTCATGGTGAAAGAAAAAAAGACTAAAACCTGGCAGTGGTCAGAGTGCATGAAATTCTGCTCCAAAAAGCTCTACATGGAGAGCTTTTTATAGCTCTACAATAATTTGAGCTATTGCTGACAGATTTAGGTGTAATATTTCTATAGTTTGAAGGTTTAGGAGCAGGAGCACGTTGCTCACACCTCAGCTACTCCTGAGCTCCCTGGAGAAGGAGCACTCTGTCAGATTCACCAGTGAAGAAAAGGAGCTGAATGGCTCATAGCCTTGTCTTCTTAAAACACCAGTGGGGCTTGAATGCGGTACCTTGTGCTGGGTGCTGAGCCAAAGTCCTGTATTCAGTGTCACTGAAGTCACTACTGTAACATCGGCGATAAACAGAAAGAAGCTTCAAGAATTGATACCTTTCATACCAGGGCTATGAAGGCTTTGAGTTTTACAGAATCACAAATATCTGATAGAAAATGCAACAGACATGTATCTCTTCAGGACTCTGTTGAGAACATGACCTTTTTTAGTAATAATTTCATCAGTTTCATTCCCAACAAAGTGTTTCTTTGAAAACTTTTAATACCTTATTTCCTCAAGAATGCCCTCCGTCTAGATGTGCTGGTTTTGGCTGGGGTAGAGCTAACTTTCTCACAGTACCTAGTATGGGATTGTGTTTTTAATTTGTGCTGAAAACAGTGTTGTTATTGCTGAGTAGCACTTGCACAGAGCCAAGGTCTCTTCTGCTTTTCATACTGCCACACTGATACTCGTGGAGATATATGGAAAATTCAAAACGACACAGATGGGACAGCTGACTCAGCCAGCCAAAGGGATATTTCTCACCATATGGTGTCAAGCTCATTATATAAAGACAGGGGAAGAAGGGGGGAACATTTGGAGGGATGGTATTTGTCTTCCCAACTCACTGTTATGTTTTTGTTTTCATAGGATGTGTGTTGTTAGAAGGGACTCATCAGGAGCCAAGTCCAACTCCTAGGAGCCTGTTCTAATGCCCAACCATTTCTCTGGGTGAAGAACCTTTTCCTGGTACCTAACCTAATACTCCCCTGACTCAGCTTCATGCTGTTTGCTTGAGCCCTGTCACTGGTCACAAGAGTAAAGAGACTAGTACCTGCCCCTTCCACTTCCCTTATGAGGATGTGGAAGACCGCAATGACATCTGCCCTTAGTCTCCTACAGGTTGAACAGAAGTGACCTCAAATGTCATACGGCTTCCCCTCCAGACCCCTCATCGTGACCCTCATTTGGATGCTCTCTGATAGCTTCATGTCTTTTATACTGTGACATCCTTAACTGCGCACAATTTTCAAGATGAGGCTGCACCAGTGGGGAGCAGAGCAGGGCAATACCCTCCTTTACCTGACTGGTGATGCTGTGCCCGATGCACTCCAGGACACAGTTGCCCCTCTTTGCAAGGGTACTGCTGACCCATATTCAACCTCTCATTCCCCAGTCTATACACACAGCCAGGGTTGCTCCATCCCGGGTGCAGAATCCTGCACTCGACCTTGTTAAGCTTCACAGCTTGGTGATTGTCCATCTCTCTCATTTGTCCAGGTCTCTCTGCAGGGCCTTTGTGCCCTTGAGAAAGTGAATAGTGCTTCCCAGTTTAGTGTCATCAGTAAACTTACTTGGTATTCCTTTGAGTCCTATGAACAAGTTGCCAATGAAGATGTCGAGGAGTGCCAGGCTGAGGATGGAGCCCTGTGGAAGCCCACTGGTGACCAGACACCAGCTGATGTCACCCCATTCCCTGTAACTCTCTGTAGCAGACCCGTGAGCCAGTTGCTCACCCAGTGCCTAACACAGTTATTCAGCTGTGGGATGGACATTCTATCCCCAAGGACAATGTGAGACACAGAATCAACAGCTTTGCTGAAATTCAAAAACATTGTATCTACTGGAGTTCCTAGGTCAGTTAGGTAGATTACCCAGTTGCAGAAGGATATCAGGCTTGACAAGCACGACTTTCTCCTGTTGTGCTCTGCCAGCTGCGACGAAACCTTGCTTTCCTGGAGGTGGCTGAACACCTCCCTGCCCATGAGAAGCTGTGAGTGAACTCCTAGTATTGCTTTCTTTTGTGAGCATGGCTTTACCTACTAAACTGTCTTTAACTCAACACAGAGTTTTCTCACTTTTCTGTTTTTCTCTGATCCCACTAGTGAGGGAGTGAGCAAGTTGGCTGCATGGTGCTTAGTCACTGGCTGGGGTTAAACAACACAGGACTAGGTTATAGCTAGGTTATAGCTACATGCCTGGATAATGCTGTGGTTGCTACATGTCAGCAGAAAAAATGAAACATTTCAATTCAGCTAGCCCAGTGACAATAGTAGGAATGTTAGCTGTAGCTCACTGCAGCACCGAGTGTGTTTCTGAGGTCCATGTAATTTGTGTCCCAGAAATGCTTTTGCACATCTGAAAGCTGATGCTGCTGTACCTTCACCATTTCTGTTCACAGCAGAAATGACATGTGCTAGCAGCCAGACCATGTTCTGTGATATGTTCTGTCCCTGCTCCTGTAGATTGGCATGCGTTTACGGGTGGGAGATGATTCAGAATCAAAGCCTTTAATAAGGCAGGCTAAATGCCCAGCTCTACTATTCCAGGATGACCCTTCCGTTTAACTGTAAAATTTCTGAAAGTGCAATGTGGATTGCACTGAGAAAAGCAATAGGTTTTGGGGGTCATAAAATGGGATATCTGCTACATAAATGTTGCTAATCAAGGACTGCTAAATAGTGTATTTACATTATTTAAGTACTAATACATAACTTTAGTATGGATAATTTGTCTAAGAGTCTTACCCATTTCTTTTACAAAGCATTAGCAATCATTTCAGCCTCACCAAACACAGCACTACTTATTCTGTCTTTTTCAAGCTGCGCAAAATCACTCCAAATCATATCTTCTCTTTACCTGAAATAAGAATAATAGCTTAGATTTGTGAGAAAGATGCACAAGAAATTTACAGGCCTCATTTCTCTTGTAGGATAACCTTTAAAAAATTAGTATCTAGCTGCTTATTTATGCTGATGGATGTTATACTCAGAATTATGCAGTCATTTAAAGAAAATTACTCTTAAGTGTTTTGAGGGGCTATATTTTTTAATACTAATGCTGTTGTTTCTGGTATTATTATTTATTATTATGTGCTTTTGTGGCATTTTCTTAATTTTGAACTTTCTCCTCACTCCTGAAGCTTTGTGAAAAACTCTCGCAAGCAAGGCAGAATATTGACTGATAGATCACATCTGGAAGAGAGAAACTGATGGCTTTAGATTGCTCACTTATGTCGATTGCATAAATGAACAAAGGGAAAGAACATAACTAGTAATGCTATGAATGGTGCGGCATGGAGGAGAAAAAATATATTTCAGACAAAAATCATGGTTGTTAAGTTGATGGCTCATGACATGTGTTGGCATGTGTTTTTTCAGCTTTGAAAGAATATTATTTCAGTACCTTACCAGGAAGAAAAGAGAATTGTAATGATTAAAAAGCCAAGGAGTGGGAGCTAATCTTGTATTTCAAAGTGAACAGATATACTTGTTGTTTTCTTGAATGCATGGAAAGTAAATTACAGTAGTGGATTATTTATATTAATTTGATTTTTTTATTTTTATCTGCAGGAAATTTATTCCTTTCATTCTTTTCTTATATTTTTTTTTGGTTTGTGCTTCTACTTCTTCTTTATTTTCTTCCTTTCAATGGTCCTTGGTCTACACTTAGCTTTGTCATTTAAGCCATGGTATTCTTCTTTGAAGCATGTTGCTCTGAGACATATTACAGCAGGGATATAGATCTGAGCTTCACTGTCAAGTGTTAACCTACTGTCACCTAAAAAGAATTAAGGTAATTTAACATGTTCTAATTAAAGTGTATTCTAAAACTGGATCTTTTTTCACAACTGTTCTTTATTCCATTGTCTGTGAAAAACAGGTATATCTTTCTTCTAAGTTTGTCCGTATTTGGATCTCAGCATAGATCAAATTAAATACATCCAAGCAAGTTTATGAACTTTCTACACTTTTATTTTTTATGCTTCTCCCTTTATGTTATTCCAAAAGCCATTAAAAGAGTACATTTCCTTAGCAAGAGCAAAATGTACTGTATTCCAACTAAACTGCAGAACACTGGGTGATTACCAGGCCACAGTGAAGGTTAAATGATCAATCATGATTGACTCCTAATGAGATGGGCAGAGAACAAGCATCTGAAATTTAGCAAGGGCAAGTGCAGGGTCCTGCAGCTGGGCAGGAATAAGCCCAGGCCCCAGCACAGGCTGGGGGCCAACCTGCTGGGGAGCAGCTCTGTGGAGAAGGACCTGGGGTCCTGGTGGACAACAGTCTGTCCATGGGCCAGCAGAGTGTCCTTGTGGCCAAGAAGGCAAATGGAAATCTGTGGGGCATTAGGAACTGCATTGCCAGTAGGTGAAGGGAGATGATCCTGCCCCTCTACTCAGCCCTGGAGAGGCACATCTGGAGGGCTGGGCCCAGTTCTGGGCTCCTCAGAACAAAAGAGACATAGAGCAGTTCCAACAGAAAGCAACAAGGATGATTAAGGGACAGGAATATCTATCTTATGAGGAAAGGCTGAGGGAGCAGGGCCTGTTCAGCCTTGAGAAAAGATGAGTTAAGCAACTAGTGAAAGGGGAAACATCAGGCACCAATGCTGGAATAGGTCAGGCAGGAGGTTAGCATTGGGCAACTTCAGTAATTCCTTTGCTACCTATCTGCTTAATGACATGAACAATGTTGTTAGCTTCTTACCAAAGAGTGTTTAGGTGCTGTCAGCAAAAGTTATTTCACTTAGAATGAGTTAGAAGACCTTGACAGTTAATAAGGGAGACATAAAAGCACAAAGGCATACTAAAAAGAACTGAATCAATTTCTGACCAAGCCAATATCTGATTTTGAGGGACTGGACAAAAATTTTGAACACTTTCTTGGACATTCTGGGGGTGGATGATTCCGCGGAGGAATGGAAGGACAGCCTGTCGCAGCACCAGTGACACAGAGAATCTCGGAAGAAATAGAGGACACAACCGAAGCTGGAAGCTGATCTGATTCTTTCTTCCCAGGGATCAGGGTGCTGTCTACAGTGCCTGGAGAAACTTTGCACACATTAGAAGGGAAGGAACCTTGAACAAAACTCAAGATCTCTTCAGAAGAGGACGATGGCCCAGCAGCACTCAGAATTAAAATCTCAGAACTAGGTGTTCTGTTTTGGCATTCAAGAAAGTTTCTATTATGATCATTTTGTTTAAAACTCTCCATTAAAGCTCTGGAGACAGGCATTAATTTGCCTACAGTCCCTTCCTTTTTGAGAGAGAATAGATTATAAATTTTCTGGTTTATCTGGTCTTAAAAATCAAAGGTAAAAGCAGACTGCAAGTCTATATTTTGAGTATTAGATTTTACTCAGATTAATGAGTCTTACAGTTCATGTTTTGAGATGTCTGAACATCTTTTATCTTGTAAAATTTTTTCAAGTTGCTAAAAAACATCTTATTCTGTTTTAGATAAATCATTTCCTATTTTGTTGCCTAAGACCCTTAAGTTGCTACTTATTACTTACAAGGACATCAGGTGCAGAAGACGAAGGGGATGATATATTTTTCTTTTTAACAGCCTGGGCTTCTGGCGACTGAACTGTCTACGATCTTCTTTTTTAGTCTTCTAGTCTAACAAAGTTCTTCACAGAAGAGCACCTTTTATTGCTGGCCGGAAGTATATGTACAAATCACAAACGGGACAGGACTGCTGTAGAACGTGCCTTGAGCTGTTTTATTTTTCAGCATCAGTCTCATTACATAGTTATGACAATGAGAAGATGCCACCAGCTCACATCCCAAGCAGCAGACAAAGAACTTAATGTTACAACTTACTTTATAAGTTTTTTGACAAATCACAGAAAGCAAAAGCATATTGAAAGTAGTTCTATCCAACCACTAGAAGAACACGAACCTCTGGTTAAAACAATGCTTGCTTATTTTGAATACAATACCTACTTGTAAGCCTTAAAACACATTGCACAGAGGCCAATTATTAAGCTTCAAACTTCCTAATCTCTTGCTAGATAAACTTTTCTGCAGCATAAAATGTTATACAAGACAAGCATTAATAAAAAGACCATTGTTATTTTACCCTTGCTTTCTACTTTTAAATAATTTTTCTGCAGACCTATCTCATGGCTGCTGCTTAGCTCTAATCACAGTTCTACTGTCTCTGAAGCCTGCCATTTGCAGCTTTCCCCAAACCCTCTGATTTTATGGATTACCACACAGCCGAGAGACCCAAATGCCTCTCAGAGAGCTGTGAATTCAAAGGCCTTTATGCACACATTCAGGCCATCTTCCCTATGTGCTGCGTTTGAACTCTTGGCAAGATGCGTTTGCCTCTTGCTTGCTGGAAGCTGCTCTGCTCCAGGGCCAGGACCGAGCTGGGCTGTGCGGGAAACGTGGAGAGTCCTTCCCCGAGCACTTGGCGGCTCTTGGTGTGTCCAGGGCTGTGTTAGACACTCGGGGCAATGGATTCCTTCCAACCGGGGCACCTTGGGTCGGGGGGGAAGGGGGGTGGCCCTGGGGCTCGTGGAACCAGTGTCCCTTTGTGACACGGTGGAGCAGGTTCCCTATGGAACCGAAAGGGACAGCGTGTCTGAGCAACCCTTTGTGACATGCGCTGACATAGGGGCTGGTGGCGACGTGGCCAGGCCACAGTGCTCGGTGCTTGCGAAGGGACAGGAGGTGACAGAGCAGTGCTGTGAGGCGTCCCCGCACAGCCGGCTCATTCATTGCTGACCCGGAGCGTTTCCGAAGCCTTCTTCCCATGGCTGGCCTCACGGCCAGACCTCGGGATTTGGTGACTCGGAGCTTTCCCGAGGCATCTCCCATCCCTGCGGCCAGTGCCCTCGTGGCCAGGCCGTGGGACTTGGTGACCTCCATCGTTCACCAGGAGTCTCCTGTCATTGTGGCAGGAGGCCTCTAGTGCAGGACTTGCTGTCCTGTAGCCTTCCTGTGGCTCCTCTGTTGCAGGTGCCTGCAAGGCACAACTGCAGCACTCTGACTCGGGCCTTTGCAGAGGCAGTTGAAAGTGCCCTCAAGGTCAACCGGAGGGATGGCGGGCAGGCTGCTCAGGCTCTTCAGGGGGCTTCGGGGCAAGAAACGCAAAGGCCCTGCAGCTCCCCCAGAGCAGCAGCCTGCAGAGCCAGAGCAGTTGGAGCCGTTGCAGGATGGTGAGTGGCAGAGCTGGGCCGCAGGGCCGGTGCCTGCACCTGGCCTGGCCCCATCCCATCCCATCCCATCCCATCCCATCCCATCCCATCCCATCCCTTCCCATCCCATCCCATCCCATCCCATCCCATCCCATCCCTGTGGACATGCCCATGGATGGGATGGGACAGGGGCCGGGGCTGCCCCCCCAGTGGCCGTGCTCCGTCCCCTGGGTGCCCGCGGGGCTGTCCCTGCCTAGGCAGCGCAGGGCTGGGCTGTGTTCTCCGGCCTCTCCCACAGCCCCTCAGCTCTGTCTGCGCTCGCTCTTTGGCAGATGCAGCCAGGGACCCAAGTCGAGAGCAGGAGCCCAGCCGTGGCCGCTTCCACCGAGCAGCACAGGTACCTGCGGCCATCCCCACCTGGGCAGGGCCTGCTGGCACTGCTGGGCTGGGCCCCGCGCTTGCAGCAGATCATGGAATGTCCCTCTCTTCCTGCCCTTCCTTCTGCTGCAGACACTGCGGAGGGTCCTGCGCCTTCGGCGCACAAAGGCCGGCGGCCCTGCACCCGAGGGCACGGCCGAGCCCGAGCCCGAGCCCGAGCCCGAGCCTGAGCCTGAACCCGAGCCTGAGCCCGAGCCTGAGCCCGAGCCCGAGCCCGAGCCCGAGCCCGAGCCCCGGCCCAGCGAGCTGCGGGCAGAGGCTGCTGCCAGCACAGCGTCCTCTGACCTGGCCGCCAGCTCTGCCTGGGAAACCGACGAGGACTGGGAGGAGGCTGACATGGCCCTGACGGAGGGCATGGCCACCAACAACACCATCCCACAGGGCGTCCCAGAGACTGAGGCCATGCCCACGCTGACTGTGAGTCCTAGACCTACTTTTTCCAGAAGGGATTTTATTCTCTGCAGCAGCCTGGGGCCAGGGCTGAAGGCCTCCCAGGATCATGCGGCCCCTCAAGCCATGTCTGCTGGGCCCCCTCAGCCCCATCCCAGTGGGTTGGGAAGGCAAGCACTTCTTGGGGGAAGCTGGGCAAGTTGCTCCCTTGGACAGCAGCCCAAGTCTTCCCCATGCCGCTTCCTCCAGGTGCAAGCCGTGGTGAGCGCCATGCTGCAGAGACTCACGTCCTGTGAGTCTGTGGACGCCAGGCTGCAAACGGCCATTGTCAGCCTCACTGAAGAACACCCGGCCCTCGTCGTGATGAGCCTCCTGCGCTGTGCCCCAACGTGTGACGGGTAGGGGGCACAAGCGCCTCGAGAGCTCGGTGCTCACTGGCCCATAAGGCCCCTCGCCCTGTCCAGCCTGTCCAGCAGGGGCTGCCAGACAGGCAGAGAGCACCGGCACCCTTGGGCCCCTCTGTTTCCTGAGCCTGCTGCCATGCTCCCTCCTGGCCCCTGCAGCTGCCTGGGGCACGGTACTGACGCACAGCTCTGCTCCCACAGAGCCGCCGCCCTGATGTGGAGGGCCATGGGCACCTCAGAGGCAGCCGTGGAGGAGGTGCTCCCAGCGCTGCTGTCTGCAATAGAGGAGCGGCCACCGTACGGCGGCTTCCTCTGCAGCGGGGACAACGAGGCCCTCCTTGCCCTGGCTGTGAGTTTCTGGAGCTGGCCTACGCTGGCCCTCCAGGTCGCCTTCTCAGAAGCTCTCCATGCTCTCCCCAGCCTGCAGCTCCCTGCCTGGGCTGAAAGCTGAGCTTGGGGCAGCAGGCCGGGTGCTCCCCCTGCCTCTCCCCCCAGGCTCTGCCCCACGGAAACCTCGGCACTGAGCGCTGCCTCGGGGTGCTTTGTCTCTTGCAGGCAACTCTGGTGCTGTGGAGGATTGCAAGCATGCCCGAGTGGCACTATGCAATCCTCCTTCATTCTCCCCACCTGTTCGTGGCTCTGCTTTTGCAAATTTTTGCCACCACGGAGCAGAAGCCAGAGGACATGGAGACGCAGCGCTTCTGGAGAGCGTGCCAGGAGGAACACGGCCTTCCCAGCGAGCCCAACAGGTGCCTGTCGCCCTGTCCTTCCCACGCCCCTGCGGCCAGGGCCAGGGCTCCCAGAGTGACCTGGCCTTGGCTCGGCACACAGGTTTGCAGTGCACACCATGCAGGCTCTGCTCTCCCGACTGGGCTTTGGCGAGAACCTGCTGGCTCCGGAGCACAAGCAGCTCTGGGACACCCTGCTCTGTGCTGACACCCAGCACTATGCAGCGGGTCTGCTGGCCAGGTGAGATCCCCCACTCCCCGCCGCCACCACCGGCATTTGTGCCCCGTGCCCAGAGTTCCCCACACGGTCCCTGGGCTTGTAAGCGAGAGGGCCTTGTCACTGAGGGAGGGCCAAGCAGACTGCAAAGGGCTGGGAGAGGAGGATGCCCAGCAGCAGCCGCCTCCCAGGGGGCCCACGTCCCCTTGCAGAGTGCTGGGGCCTCTGTGAGACCACGCCTGGGAGAGGTCTGCCCGCCCGGCTCAGGCCCTTGGTGCCTTTTTCCCCCTGCCAGGGAGATGCGCTGTGCCTTGACACCCTTGTGTCCCCACATGGCCTCGCACCTGCTCAGCCTGCTGGTCGGGAAGCGGTCCCGCTGGCATCTGCCTGCCCAGGCGTTCTTTGTGGAGGTGAGCCTGATGGCCAGCGCTGCCTGCCTGAGCTGCCTCCCAGCTCTCTGGCCTCTGGTAGCTGCAGCCGCCTGGCACGCTGCCCGCGCCCGCTGCTGCTGCCTGGAGCCGGCCCTGCGCGGCTCTGGGCTCCTGCCGGCCGGCTCCCCTGCCACCGCCCTGTGCCTTTCAGCTCCTGCAGTGTCTGGACGTGAGCAAAGACGGTCCCAGTGCCCTGTTGCTGCTCTCCCGGCAGACGGAACCACCTCCAGAGCAGAAGGGACCAGCTACAGCTGCAGGCACGGCTCTGGCTGCTCACAGCTGAGCCTGTGCAAAGCTCCATCAGCTCCTGCCATCTCTCTCCCTGTTGGCAGCGCCTTCCCTCCTTCCCTGCAGTCCTCAGGCCCTGCCCATCCCCTTTTTTACCTCCCAGCTCACCCCTTCGCTTGGCTTTCCCTTAATAAACTGTTTGTGTTTTTCACTTTACCCACGTCTCCGTGGAGCTGAAGCGGTGCAAAACCTGAGCCCGGAGACAGGCAGGGCCCTGCTGCCGTTCCCCTCCCCGCTGTGTTCCGTGCACGGACAGAGAGGAACAAGGGCAGCTCAGGCTGCAAAGGTCCCTGTCCCGCTGCTCCATTGCACAGCAGCGTGGAGTTAAAGGGCGTGCTGAGCACGCTGAAGGGAACAAGGACCCTGGGTTTTAGAAGAACCAGCTTGAGGGTGCTCTGAACCCAGCCCTGAGGGATTCCAAGAGCGTTCTGGGCAGGCAGGCAGAAGTGCTGCGTGTGCAGTGGGGAAGGGGCTGACGAGAGCCTCCTGCGGGAACAGGGCTCCGCTCCCTGGCTGGGAACAGCCCGGTTTTGCTGCCGTGAGCGCAGGCAGGAGTTCAGGCACTTCAAGAGGCAGCGGGCAGCTCTTGTTTCTAGGGGGCCCGGGGCGCCCACAAGGGAGACAGGGAAACAGACTTGGGAGAAGGAAGATGAGCTGGAGTGCCTGTGCTACAAGGTGCAGAAGTAATTGAGCCTTGCCGGGGCTAAGTGTGTGTTGGTGTTCCCCGGGAAATGTACGCATTTGGGGAAATGCCTTTGGAAGACTTCTGCTTGGACTCGGCTGTAATCTACTTGGAGATATACTGTTGTGGTTTTTTTTGCTGAGATTTTCAGTTTTACTGTAACAGCTTAACATTTTATGCAGCTGAATATCTTGTGCACTGCTAATTTTTTTCTTTCTCTTTTAATTTTTTAAATGTCTTCTCATTATTTCATACCTCTAGTCTTGCTCCAGGTCCTGTAGTTACCAACTGAAATATTTTCTGTCCCAAATATATTTTTTCATGCTTTGAATTGATTCTTCAGCATGAAAAATCATTTGTCTGAAACCAACTAAGCATATTCTTGAGTACCTTTAAAACCAAAAATAAAACCTTTTTGTTCTTCGTCTTGTTTGTACCATGCAAAATAGATCTGAAATTTCACAGTGACAATATTATAAAAATAATATATAGAGAGGTGATAGTAAGGCCATGTTACTTTTGGTGCTCCATTCCTTTATTCTACTAATGGATTTTTGGCTAGTTTAATCCTCTTCCTGGCACTGGGTTTGGTGAGCAAGGGGTGTGTTTTTTTAGCTGCTTGCTTCCTTTACTTTTCCCATACACCTAGAATACACAAGGTGCTTTTTCTTGGCCTCTAGTCAAAGGGTGTCATCAGGTTGCTGATAAAACACTTGCACTTTGTTATCTCATTTTTTTTCCATAACTTGCAAGTGAACACAGCTATTCAGTGTCAGAGAAGCATATTAGATATTAGGGGCTTGACTGATGAGGGTGGTTTACATTATATACATGGCTTTCACATTGATACACATGCAGTTTTGAACAGACTTTTTTCAAGCTCTCAAAAATTTTAAGCTTCATGTATCTTTTCAAATCGGTACTAATATGGTATAGCATCAATACTAACATTCCTTTTTTGTGGTTTTTTTTTTTTTTTTTTTTTTTTTATGGACAGAAAAAGCGAAGTAAGTATGCCTAAACTGGTAATTCTTTATAGCCAGGGGTGGTCTAGTTTATTTCTTGTATGATGTCTAATAGAGTAGTGTCTTTGTTTCTTGTATGTGACTGAAGAAGCCAATAGCTTTCATATTAGAAATCACTAATTGTAAATGTAGACTTAAATGTGTATTGGCAAAGTATTGCAAGCCTGCAGTCTTACATCAAGGGGTGTAAAAAAATGGAATCAAGCTCATATTTATCATTAAATATTCATATTCTATTTCTTTTCTTGCCATTTTATAGTAAAATAAAGTAACTTTTTAAAGAACTAAGGAGCATTTTTAAGATCACCATGTCTCTTCTCACAAAGGGAATGGTGAAATATACTGGAATGATAGAATGAAGTACAATTAGGCATTTGCTTTTTAGCAAATCTGAAAATTATGGCTTTCAGAGAAAAAAAAGAAGACAGCACATCCATTATGTGACCCTTGTTCTCCTCATTGATAGGCAAAATAAACTTTTTAATCTTGTGGTTAAAATGCTATTCATTTTCTAAATAGTGTGCCTCTGTTACCAGTACATGTCTCAGCATGTCTCTGGTAGCATAGCAGTTTGGAGCACAGGATTACTTGGAAAAGGATACTTTAAAAAGTTGTTTAAAAGACCTGTTGAACAGTTGTCTCTAGGATTGGCATGAGTCTACCATGTGCAGAGCCAAAAAAGTAAGATATAAGGAGAAAAAAAAGTGCTGTGCTATAAAAAGCATTTAAAAGTCATCATCAGTGGTATGTCTCAGGTATTCACAGCACATGAGTAAACAAAGGACTAACGGCTACCAGAAAGCTGAAGAGATTGTAGTGTGGTAAATAGGTATGATTTGTGCTGATAAAATTGAAACAGTAATCAATATTGATACAGTAATTAATATTTGGGAATAAATAAAATAGTTAAAAGTTGTAATGCCAAGAGAAGAGAGGGAAAGGAGGGGCTCCACCCCCCCCTTCCCAGCAGATGTTCCCAAGGAGGAGCTCCACATTCCCTTCCCAGCAGCTGCTCCCAAGGACACCCGGAGCTAAAAATGAACAAAAAGGAAAAAGAACCTGGTTGGGTCCCAGAAACTGCTAATTTTAAGGGATTTATTACTCTGATATTAAGATGTAGTGATATGGTAGTTTTGGCTTGCATTGTATTGGCCTGGTGCGCATGTGTAACCAAAAGGTGAAATAAAGGACACAGAGGAAGACTACGGAATCTTCATCAAGAAGACCCCAAAAGACTTGTGCGACCACCAAGCCAAGTGACAACGCATGCGTGGCAAAGGTGGTGATGAGGGTGGAGATGAAAGTGTGATGAATAGAAAATGGGAGGAGATGACATTAACACATGGCATGAAAGGGGGAATCTTCACTTGGCAAACTTGTACATGAGGTGGCAAGGGTCCAAGAGCCTTGCACTCGTGTACCCCGCGGGTTTTTTTTGCTTATGCGCTATTATTAGAACCAAATTATCCCTTATTTATATATTTTTTTCTATTCAATTAAAACTGCTGCTACTTTAAATATTGTTGGGTTGTTTTTTTTAATGGGATAATTGGGCAAACATAACAATTTTGGTGCCGAAAACCCGGGACCCTCTTATCTCCAGGGAGGCGGATAGCTTCTGGGAAGGAGCTCCCCACCAGACTTTTAAGTGGTCCCAAGGCTAGACCACTCTCCCTTGGAAAAAGAGAGTCTACATTACAATAACGCATAAGCAAATTAAGTCAGTAAAAGCGCGCAGCAGAGGCTCCCATCGCAGTGCCGGCTTAGAGGAGAGAGAGTACCCATATAAAACTGCTTTGTGCACGAAGACCCTTGTGAGAAAAGGAGGCTGTGAGTATCACGAGGTTTTGGGTCGGGGGGCGGCTGTATGCATGTGTGAGTGTGTGTGGAGTGTCTGAGACGGGGGCTGGGCAGTCCCGGACCCCCGAAGTGATCGGGACCTCCAAAACCGCGTTTCCGAGCTATCCGAGAGGGTATCGGCCGGAAAAGGAGGGAAAATGAAAGAAAATTGAATGAGTGGGGACTCCGGGAGGGTTTGACCCGGGGGGAGGAGGGGGTCTCTGGTCCAGGCACCTGTGAGAAGGTCCTAGGGCAGGAGAGACTGATCCAGGAGGGAAACTGAGAAGGAGAGTGAGTGAATAGGTTCAATTTCCTTGGAGGGGTTGGTAGCAGGCAATTTGGTATGTGATTAGATAGAGAGAGGACAGGGTTAATAGATTGAGAGAGAGAGAGAGAGATAGGAGTAGAACAAGAAAACTGCAGAGGGAGAGATAAAACTGGAACAAGTAGATCGAAAAGGCAAAGTGACAGAGTAATAAGTGAGAAAGTTGAACCACGAGGTGAGTGTGGGAAACTAAGACTTTCCAGGTACCAGGGATCTCTTAGTTTGTTGCCGCCAGAAATGGGTCAGGGAGAAAGTAAGTTCCTTGACCCAGGGGCTGTGGATTGTGTGAAAAATCCGCAGCAGTTTGGAGTATCTGGGAACCATAAGGGGGGTTCTCAGGAGGGGAGCATTCCTCAGGACGGCCCACTGGGGATGATGATTCAGTTTTGGGATGAATGGGAATCCCGAAGAGTAAAAAAAAAAAAAATTCGGAAGGCAGTGCCTAGGAAACATAATATACGAAAAGTTTTGAGTTTGCATCAGAAAAAAGATGAGTCCCCAGCAGAATGGTTAGAAAGATTAAAAAGAGACTTACAATTATATCCAGGTATAGATACTGATACTGCAGTGGGACAGGTTCTGTTAAAAACTCAGTTTGTGGTGAGATCTTGGGGTGACATCAGGAAGAAGCTGGAAAAATTAGAAGATTGGCAGGACAGGGGACTTCAAGAGTTACTGAGAGAAGCACAAAGAGTATATGTAAAGAGAAATAAAAAAATAAGCCGAAAATAAATGCCAGAATTTTGGTGGCAGCAGTTCAAGAAATGCAGGCAGCTCTGAATACAGAAAAATCTGCAGGGAAAAATAAACAGCAGATATCAGGATCTATTTTTAAGAACACAGGACCTGTGCGTTTTTCCCGCTACAAGAAAAGACACTTTAAAAAATTCTTGTTCTACTTTAAGGGGTGCAGGACCTATCTGTTACTATTGTCATAAAAAAGGGCACCTGCAAAAGAATTGCAGAAGGAAACAGCAAGATGAGAAAACTTTTCAGGAGAATCAAAGAGGTCAGGAGTTCTGTTTAATGAAGAGGACCGAAACATTATTAGAAGAGCCCTTGATAAAGCTAAAAATAGGTCCTCAGGGCGAAGAAGCTATATTTTTAGTAAATACAGGAGTTTCTCGGTCGACAGTGACAAAATTACCCCAGGGATGTGAGATAAGTCCTGAGCGAGTTCCAGTAGTCGGAATTACAGGAGAGGCTTTTCCCGTTCCTGTAATTAAAGGGGTGCAAATTGAAACAGATGACAAATTTGGAGTAAATGATTTATTGTTAATACCAGAGGCCGAGAATAATTTGTTAGGCAGAGATCTAATAATCGCCTTAAATCTACAGATAAAAGCCTGTAAAGGAAAACTTGAAATCTATTCTTTAACTGAAGGAGATAATCTGGAAATTAATGATACAGGTTGGCATTTGGGTGATGTGGGAAAAAGCTGGGGGTAAAAGAGTCTGGTCCCCTTGGTCCTTCCTGGTCAGCACAAGCCTGTGAACTTTGTGCATCACTCCGTGCATTATTAGTATTAAAAGGACGAGAAGGGACTATTTATACAGGCTCTAAATATGCTTTTAGTGTAATACATACTTTTTAGAAAAATTTAAAAGGAAAGGGGACTTATAAACACTCAAGGGAAAGGGTTAATACACGGGGAATTGATAGTTAGGAAAACTTGAAGCTTTAAAGAGCTCAAAGAAAATAGCAGTGGTACATGTAAAGGGACATCAGAGAGGGAGGGATATTAGAGTCAGAGAAATAATTTGGCTGACGAAAAAGCAAATCATGACCTTACAAAAAAAAAATAGAAATTCAGCAAGAGACACTTTCCGTTCTGCTAGCAGAACTGGCAGTTGTAAAAATTAGGAACAACTTTTAAAGAGGGAAAGTGGATTTTTACTGATAGCAGGATTATGATGCCAAAACCAGTGGCACGTCAGGTTTTAGATAACTTGCATAGACAGACACACTGGAGAACAAGAGCCCTTTGTGATCACTTTTTAAATTTTATAGGTGTATAGAAATATTTGAAATTGAAAAACAAATTACCCAGGGGTGTCTCACCTGTCAAAAGGTAAATAAGAGGTTGTTAAAGAGCCCTCCCTCTGTAAGCAAAACAGCTTACAGGCCATTTGAAAAGATCCAGGGTGATTTTACAGAATTGCCTAAAGTGAGTTAGTAGAAATATTTGTTATTTAGATCAGTTAACTCCATGAGTTGAAGCATTTTCAGCAGCTCGGGCTACAGCTCAAACAGTGGCTAAAATATTGTTAGAACAAGTAGTTTTAAGAATGTGACTATATGGTGAGATTTGTTGATTTATATTAACCCTGATTTACTAAGAAGGAACTAGGCATCCTAGAGTGGTCGCCGACTGCAATTCCCTTGAGCTTGGCGGCAGAAGAATGCCAGTGGAAAAGAATAAAAAAAAAAAAAACTTTTTTAATTGGTGGGAACAGCCTAAAAGGATCGAAGATCTCTGGGGTCACCCACCAGCAACATTATTAAGATTGGATACAGAACTGCAATCCCAGCAACTGAGACTGATAACACCTGTTGTTAAAAAAGTCCAGAGACAAACAAAATGTTGGCAGTGTGGTAAAAATGATTTAAGGTGTCATCAATATGTATTGTTTGCACACTTTGTTTTAACTCATGGTGGAGAAGTAACTAAGAGGGAAAAGGAGAGACAATTGATCTGCTTGTTTTGCTATAGTTATGTATTTAGCTGGCTAACTATGAAATGCATTGCTAATGATTTTTTTGGGATACCTTTGAGAGTGGGAGACGGAACCCTTCCAGCAGCAATTGGACTAATGGAGAATTTAGATTAATTGGTTTTTGCTATATCGGCTATAATGCAAATAAGAGACCGAGCAATTCATGATATTATAGACCAGTGTCTCATAATCAACAGCTGTTGTGGAAAAGTTTATATACCATATCATAGGAGCATTCTGAGGGCATATTGGCCCCGTGAGTGTGCCTATTGAAGGCAGCGATTTAATAAACTCCCTGTCCTTGAAGCAAAAAGATAATTAGTTAAATCTTATTGTGGTTGGCACATCCTTGAAATTTTGGAAAATATCGGCTTATAGTATTCCGGCCTAACCTTTTCCCTGTTTTTTGTCGTTTTAGTTCTTTCTTTTAACCAGCCAGAACTGGGAAATGGCATTTAAAATGAGACAAGCAAACTCTGTGAAGCTATAGGTGCCAAAGAAACTAAAAGCACCAGTGACTAGATCCCGGGATATTACCTTTGCTACCGAGAAGATTGGCATCTCGGCCCTTGGCAGCAACCCAAGGGGCCTTGAGAAAGATAGAAAGGTACATCTCCTAAGGATTATTTTCACTGTGATCATTTTGGTACCCTGGCAGTTGGCAAAAGCCAGAAAGCCACACCGGACAGAGTTTCAACAATAAAAAGCAAATAAGACAAAAGCCCAGTCCCAGCAATTTTACCCTTTGTAACTATTGCAATCACCTCATGTGGATTAAGAACAAGATAGAATCTGTGTTTACGACACACCCATATGTTAGTTTTGTCTGCTACAATTGCAGCAGCTTTATAAATGTTTGTATTAAAAGAAGAAAAAAAAAATTTTTTTTTAAATATAATTGACGAGCTTCTTATCCCCATAGTAATCAGATTTGCCCTCAATATGAAAGATTTTTTGTTTTGAAAGAGATGATAATAAAGATGATCCAAGTATGAGCATAAGAGGCCGGGCATCATTAAAAGAAAAATTAAAAGAAAAAAATAAAAGAAGAAAAATAAACTAATAAGAATAGAGAAAAAAAACCAGTAAATAAAAGAAGTCAAAAGAATTGGCTGAATTGTATAAGCAGCTAAAACAGCACTACAAAGAGTAGGATTTGCCAGCCTCAAATAAAAATCTATTTGTGGGACTGATGTAAGAAATTTGCTACAAAAATTTGGATTATCTAAATGTTGAATTTGTGGAGGTTTAAAAATGGCTGAGAGATGGCCGTGGAAAGGTGAGAGCTTAGCTCCAGAGCAATTTTTAAAGTGGAACCACACCCAAATTTCTGGAACATTAAAGAGACCTGAAGGGTAAATTTTAAGCCATCAAGTAATCGGAATTATTTGTATAACTCGAAAAGGAAAGAAATTTAATAAAATAGTGGGGCATACTCCTTGTAAATCCACATTGGTGGTTAATATAGATAATTATTCAAAAGGTTGGTGACCTGAAACCCCTGTTAGATATTGGGGACCAATAAAAGAAATAAATTGTGAATAGGATAAACAAATTAATTTATGCTGGTACAGAAGTCCTGGAGCTAACCCCTACCAATCCATTCACCACCTGAGGTCTTATTGAGAACAACCGGAGAAAACTGATAAGAATTGGAAAGCCCCAGATGAGATATATTGGATTTGTGGGCAACGGGCGTACAGTGAGTTACCTCAAAGATGAAGAGGAACCTGTACCATAAGAATAATACAACCCTCCTTATTTGTTTTACCGAGGTCTAAGAGCAATGTGTTAGGAACTTCACTGTATGAAACCCTGCAGTGAAATAAAAGAGATTTGAATTTCAATTTTCCAACAGCAGGAAGAAAACAAAAATGGGGAGAGAAGAAATGGCCTGCAGAACAGATTATAACGTATTATGACCCAGAAACATGGGCTCAAGATGGGTCATGGGAATATAGGACCCCAATTTACCTGTTGAATTGATTAATAAGGCCACAAGCAGTAGTGAAAATAGTGTCAAACCATACCTCCGGTGCTTTAAAAATGTTGGCCAGGCAATATACACAAATGTGGGCTTTTGGATACCAAAACAAAATTGCCCTAGACTATCTGTTAGCAGAAGAAAGAAGAGTTCATGAGAAATTTAATGAATTTGAGTGTTGTATAGAAATTGATAATTATGAAAAAGCTATTATAGAACTTGCAAAGGAAATTAAAAAAGGTAGCTCATGTGTCAATACAAAAGTAAAATTCAATCCCAAAAACAAATTGGAGAGATAACCTTTTAAAAGTGTTTAGTAAAAATTAAGGTTTATGTTTCTTATGTTCAATTTTGAGACTTTTGTTTCTGCCTTGTATGATTCCGTGTTTTATTAGGCTAATTCATTCAGTAATTCAAGGGATGCAGATTATAACAATGCCTCTAAATCCAGAATCAGCAAAAAGGGAAACCAACATCTATAATGGTACTACCAGCCAAATCAACCTGTGCAAATGATCAAAGACCTAAAAAGATTGAAATAGCTCAAGAAGTGCTAAACACATTTGAAAAAAAAAAAGTGTGAAAAACTAGAGGCAGCAGCAAAAATGCTGGAAAAGTTTGAAGCTGAAAAGAGGAAATGAGAAAATCAAAATTTTGAAGAATATAGAACATATCAAGGCAAAGCTTTAAAAAACAGCACAAATCAATGATCAAAAAAAAAAAGAAATGGGGGTGTTGTGGTAAATAGGTATGATTTGTGCTGATAAAATTGAAACAGTAATCAATATTGATACAGTAATTAATATTTGGGAATAAATAAAATAGTTAAAAGTTGTAATGCCAAGAGAAGAGAGGGGGGGAGGGCCCACACCGCTTCCCAGCAGATGTTCCCAAGGACAGGCTCCACATTCCCTTCCCAGCAGCTGCTCCCAAGGACACCCGGAGCTAAAAATGAACAGAAAGGAAGGACAGCATGGTTGGATCCCAGAAACTGCTAATTATAAGGGATTTATTACTCTGATATTAAGATGTACCGATATGATAGTTTTGGCTTGCATTATACTGGCTTGGTGCGCATGTGTAACCCAAAGGTGAAATAAAGGACACAGAGGAAGACTACAGAATCTTCATCAAGAAGACCCCAAAAGACGTGTGCGACCACCGAGCCTGGTGACAACGCATGCGTGGCAAAGGTGGTGATGAGGGTGGAGATGAAAGTGTGATGAATCGAAAATGGGAGGAGATGAGAAAAACACATGGCATGAAAGGGGGAATCTTCACTTGGCAAACGTGTACGTGAGGTGGCAAGGGTCCAAGAGCCCTGCACTTGCGTACCCCGCGGATTTTTGCTTATGCGCTATTATAAGAACCAAATTATCCCTTATTTATATATTTTTTTCTATTCAATTAAAATTGCTGCGACTTTAAATATTGTTGGGTTGTTTTTTTTTAAGGGGATAATTGGGCAAACAAAACAACCCCTTTTTCCTTGGGACCTTCCCTAAACCTAGCCTGATTCACCTGCCTAGGGTTAGGGTTAGGGTTGAGCCTACGCCTAGGATTTCTTAAACCAGGAAGCCCTGAGCTCCAGGCACACTGCAGCTGCAAAAGGCATCCCAAAGAGAGCGCAAAACTGCCACAACATGGCTGTCTCCACCCCTTTTTCCTTGGGACCTCCCCTAAACCTAGCCTGATTTACTTGCCTATGGAAAAGGTTATTACTGGGCCTAGGGTTAGGGTTTCTTAAACCAGGAAGCCCTGAGCTCCAGGCACACTGCAGCTGCAAAAGGCATCCCAAAGAGAGCGCAAAACTGCCACAACATGGCTGTCTCCACCCCTTTTTCCTTGGGACCTTCCCTAACCCTAGGCTGATTTACGTCCCTAGGGTTAGGGTTAGGGTTGAGCCTAGAGTTAGGGCGTCTCAAACTAGGAAGCCCTCAGCTCCAGGCACACTGCAGCTGCAAAAGGCATCCCAAAGAGAGCACAAAACTGCCACAACGTGGCTGTCTCCACCCCTTTTTCCTTGGGACCTACCCTAACCCTAGGCTGATTACCTGCCTAGGGTTAGGGTTAGGGTTAGGGTTGAGCCTAGGGTTAGGGTTTTTTAAACCAGGAAGCCCTGAGCTCCAGGCACACTGCAGCTGCAAAAGGCATCCCAAAGAGAGCGCAAAACTGGCACAACATGGCTGTCTCCACCCCTTTTTCCTTGGGACCTTCCCTAACCCTAGGCTGATTTACCTGCCTATGGAAAAGGTTATTACTGAGCCTAGGGTTAGGGTTTTTTAAACCAGGAAGCCCTGAGCTCCAGGCACACTGCAGCTGCAAAAGGCATGCCAAAGAGAGCGCAAAACTGCCACAACATGGCTGTCTCCACCCCTTTTTCCTTGGGACCTTCCCTAACCCTAGGCTGATTTACATGCCTAGGGTTAGGGTTAGGGTTGAGCCTAGGGATAGGGTTTCTTAAACCAGGAAGCCCTGAGCTCCAGGCACACTGCAGCTGCAAAAGGCATCCCAAAGAGAGCGCAAAACTGCCACAACATGGCTGTCTCCACCCCTTTTTCCTTGGGACCTTCTCTAACCCTAGGCTGATTTACCTGCCTATGGAAAAGGTTATTACTGAGCCTGGGGTTAGGGTCTCTAAAACCAGGAAGCCCTGAGCTCCAGGCACACTGCAGCTGCGAAAGGCACCCCAAGAAAAGTGCAGAACTGCCACAACATGGCTGTCTCCACCCCTTTTTCCTTGGGACCTTCCCTAACCCTAGGCTGATTTACCTGCCTATGGAAAAGGTTATTACTGAGCCTAGGGTTAGGGTCTCTAAAACCAGGAAGCCCTGAGCTCCAGGCACACTGCAGCTGCAAAAGGCACCCCAAAGAGAGCGCAAAGCTGCCACAACATGGCTGTCTCCACCCCTTTTTCCTTGGGACCTACCCTAACCCTAGGCTGATTACCTGCCTATGGAAATGTTTATTACAGAGCCTAGGCTTAGGGTTTCTTAAACCAGGAAGCCCTGAGCTCCAGGCACACTGCAGCTGCAAAAGGCATCCCAAAGAGAGCGCAAAACTGGCACAACATGGCTGTCTCCACCCCTTTTTCCTTGGGACCTTCCGTAACCCTAGGCTGATTTACCTGCCTATGAATAAGGTTATTACAGAGCCTAGGGTTAGGGTTTCTTAAACCAGGAAGCCCTGAGCTCCAGGCACACTGCAGCTGCAAAAGGCATCCCAAAGAGAGCGCAAAACTGCCACAACATGGCTGTCTCCACCCCTTTTTCCTTGGGACCTTCCCTAACCCTAGGTGATTTACCTGCCTAGGGTTAGGGTTAGGGTTGAGCCTAGGGTTAGGGTTTTTTAAACCAGGAAGCCCTGAGCTCCAGGCACACTGCAGCTGCAAAAGGCATCCCAAAGAGAGCGCAAAACTGCCACAACATGGCTGTCTCCACCCCTTTTTCCTTGGGACCTTCCCTAACCCTAGGTGATTTACCTGCCTATGGAAATGTTTATTACAGAGCCTAGGCTTAGGGTTTCTTAAACCAGGAAGCCCTGAGCTCCAGGCACACTGCAGCTGCAAAAGGCATCCCAAAGAGAGCGCAAAACTGGCACAGCATGGCTGTCTCCACCCCTTTTTCCTTGGGACCTTCCCTAACCCTAGGTGATTTACCTGCCTATGGAAAAGGTTATTACAGAGCCTAGGCTTAGGGTTTCTTAAACCAGGAAGCCCTGAGCTCCAGGCACACTGCAGCTGCAAAAGGCATCCCAAAGAGAGCGCAAAACTGCCACAACATGGCTGTCTCCACCCCTTTTTCCTTGGGACCTTCCCTAACCCTAGGTGAGTTACCTGCCTATGGAAAAGGTTATTACTGAGCCTAGGGTTAGGGTTTCTCAAACCAGGAAGCCCTGAGCTCCAGGCACACTGCAGCTGCAAAAGGCATCCCAAAGAGAGCGCAAAACTGCCACAACATGGCTGTCTCCACCCCTTTTTCCTTGGGACCTTCCCTAACCCTAGGCTGATTTACCTGCCTAGGGTTAGGGTTAGGGTTGAGCCTAGGGTTAGGGTTTTTAAACCAGGAAGCCCTGAGCTCCAGGCACACTGCAGCTGCAAAAGGCATCCCAAAGAGAGCGCAAAACTGGCACAGCATGGCTGTCTCCACCCCTTTTTCCATGGGACCTTCCCAGCCCTAGGGTGATTTACCTGCCTAGGGTTAGGGTTAGGGTTGAGCCTAGGGTTAAGGTTTCTTAAACCAGGAAGCCCTCAGCTCCAGGCACACTGCAGCTGCAAAAGGCATCCCAAAGAGAGCGCAAAACTGCCACAACATGGCTGTCTCCACCCCTTTTTCCTTGGGACCTTCCCTAACCCTAGGCTGATTTACCTGCCTATGGAAAAGGTTATTACAGAGCCTAGGGTTAGGGTTTCTTAAACTGGAAGCCCTGAGCTCCAGGCACACTGCAGCTGCAAAAGGCATCCCAAAGAGAGCGCAAAACTGCCACAACATGGCTGTCTCCACCCCTTTTTCCTTGGGACCTTCCCTAACCCTAGGTGATTTACCTGCCTATGGAAATGTTTATTACAGAGCCTAGGCTTAGGGTTTCTTAAACCAGGAAGCCCTGAGCTCCAGGCACACTGCAGCTGCAAAAGGCATCCCAAAGAGAGCGCAAAACTGGCACAGCATGGCTGTCTCCACCCCTTTTTCCTTGGGACCTTCCCTAACCCTAGGCTGGTTTACCTGCTTATGGAAAAGGTTATTACAGAGCCTAGGGTAAGGGTTTCTTAAACCAGGAAGCCCTGAGCTCCAGGCACACTGCAGCTGCAAAAGGCATCCCAAAGAGAGCGCAAAACTGGCACAGCATGGCTGTCTCCACCCCTTTTTCCTTGGGACCTTCCCTAACCCTAGGCTGATTTACCTGCCTAGGGTTAGGGTTAGGGTTGAGCCTAGGGTTAGGGTTTTTAAACCAGGAAGCCCTGAGCTCCAGGCACACTGCAGCTGCAAAAGGCATCCCAAAGAGAGCGCAAAACTGCCACAGCATGGCTGTCTCCACCCCTTTTTCCTTGGGACCTTCCCTAACCCTAGGCTGATTTACCTGCCTAGGGTTAGGGTTAGGGTTGAGCCTAGGGTTAGGGTTTTTTAAACCAGGAAGCCCTGAACTCCAGGCACACTGCAGCTGCAAAAGGCATCCCAAAGAGAGCGCAATACTGCCACAACATGGCTGTCTCCACCCCTTTTTCCTTGGGACCTTCCCTAACCCTAGGTGATTTCCCTGCCTATGGAAAAGGTTATTACAGAGCCTAGGGTTAGGGTTTCTTAAACCAGGAAGCCCTGAGCTCCAGGCACACTGCAGCTGCAAAAGTCATCCCAAAGAGAGCGCAAAACTGCCACAACATGGCTGTCTCCACCCCTTTTTCCTTGGGACCTTCCCTAACCCTAGGTGAGTTACCTGCCTATGGAAAAGGTTATTACTGAGCCTAGGGTTAGGGTTTCTCAAACCAGGAAGCCCTGAGCTCCAGGCACACTGCAGCTGCAAAAGGCATCCCAAAGAGAGCGCAAAACTGCCACAACATGGCTGTCTCCACCCCTTTTTCCTTGGGACCTTCCCTAACCCTAGGCTGATTTACCTGCCTAGGGTTAGGGTTAGGGTTGAGCCTAGGGTTAGGGTTTCTTAAATTGGAAGCCCTGAGCTCCAGGCACACTGCAGCTGCAAAAGGCATGCCAAAGAGAGCGCAAAACTGGCACAGCATGGCTGTCTCCACCCCTTTTTCCTTGGGACCTTCCCTAATCCTAGGCTGGTTTACCTACCTATGGAAAAGGTTATTACAGAGCCTAGGGTTAGGGTTTCTTAAACCAGGAAGCCCTGAGCTCCAGGCACACTGCAGGTGCAAAAGTCATCCCAAAGAGAGCGCAAAACTGCCACAACATGGCTGTCTCCACCCCTTTTCCCTTGGGACCTTCCCTAACCCTAGGCTGATTTACCTGCCTATGGAAAAGGTTATTACAGAGCCTAGGGTTAGGGTTTCTTAAACCAGGAAGCTCTGAGCTCCAGGCTCACTGCAGCTGCAAAAGGCATCCCAAAGAGAGCGCAAAACTGCCACAACATGGCTGTCTCCACCCCTTTTTCCATGGGACCTTCCCTAACTCTAGGTGATTTACCTGCTTATGGAAAAGGTTATTACAGAGCCTAGGGTTAGGGTTTCTTAAAACAGGAAGCCCTGAGCTCCAGGCACACTGCAGCTGCAAAAGGCATCCCAAAGAGAGCGCAAAACTGGCACAGCATGGCTGTCTCCACCCCTTTTTCCATGGGACCTTCCCAGCCCTAGGCTGATTTACCTGCCTAGGGTTAGGGTTAGGGTTGAGCCTAGGGTTAAGGTTTCTTAAACCAGGAAGCCCTCAGCTCCAGGCACACTGCAGCTGCAAAAGGCATCCCAAAGAGAGCGCAAAACTGCCACAACATGGCTGTCTCCACCCCTTTTTCCTTGGGACCTTCCCTAACCCTAGGCTGATTTACCTGCCTATGGAAAAGGTTATTACAGAGCCTAGGGTTAGGGTTTCTTAAACCAGGAAGCTCTGAGCTCCAGGCTCACTGCAGCTGCAAAAGGCATCCCAAAGAGAGCGCAAAACTGCCACAACATGGCTGTCTCCACCCCTTTTTCCTTGGGACCTTCCCTAACCCTAGGTGATTTACCTGCCTAGGGTTAGGGTTAGGGTTGAGCCTAGGGTTAGGGTTTTTTAAACCAGGAAGCCCTGAACTCCAGGCACACTGCAGCTGCAAAAGGCATCCCAAAGAGAGCGCAAAACTGCCACAACATGGCTGTCTCCACCCCTTTTTCCTTGGGACCTTCCCTAACCCTAGGTGAGTTACCTGCCTATGGAAAAGGTTATTACTGAGCCTAGGGTTAGGGTTTCTCAAACCAGGAAGCCCTGAGCTCCAGGCACACTGCAGCTGCAAAAGGCATCCCAAAGAGAGCGCAAAACTGCCACAACATGGCTGTCTCCACCCCTTCTTCCTTGGGACCTTCCCTAACCCTAGGCTGATTTACCTGCCTATGGAAAAGGTTATTACTGAGCCTAGGGTTAGGGTTTCTTAAACCAGGAAGCCCTGAGCTCCAGGCACACTGCAGCTGCAAAAGGCATCCCAAAGAGAGCGCAAAACTGCCACAACATGGCTGTCTCCACCCCTTTTTCCTTGGGACCTTCCCTAACCCTAGGCTGATTTACCTGCCTATGGAAAAGGTTATTACAGAGCCTAGGGTTAGGGTTTCTTAAACTGGAAGCCCTGAGCTCCAGGCACACTGCAGCTGCAAAAGGCATCCCAAAGAGAGCGCAAAACTGCCACAACATGGCTGTCTCCACCCCTTTTTCCTTGGGACCTTCCCTAACCCTAGGTGATTTACCTGCCTATGGAAAAGGTTATTACAGAGCCTAGGCTTAGGGTTTCTTAAACCAGGAAGCCCTGAGCTCCAGGCACACTGCAGCTGCAAAAGGCATCCCAAAGAGAGCGCAATACTGCCACAACATGGCTGTCTCCACCCCTTTTTCCTTGGGACCTTCCCTAACCCTAGGTGATTTCCCTGCCTATGGAAAAGGTTATTACAGAGCCTAGGGTTAGGGTTTCTTAAACCAGGAAGCCCTGAGCTCCAGGCACACTGCAGCTGCAAAAGTCATCCCAAAGAGAGCGCAAAACTGCCACAAACATGGCTGTCTCCACCCCTTTTTCCTTGGGACCTTCCCTAACCCTAGGTGAGTTACCTGCCTATGGAAAAGGTTATTACTGAGCCTAGGGTTAGGGTTTCTCAAACCAGGAAGCCCTGAGCTCCAGGCACACTGCAGCTGCAAAAGGCATCCCAAAGAGAGCGCAAAACTGCCACAACATGGCTGTCTCCACCCCTTTTTCCTTGGGACCTTCCCTAACCCTAGGCTGATTTACCTGCCTAGGGTTAGGGTTAGGGTTGAGCCTAGGGTTAGGGTTTCTTAAATTGGAAGCCCTGAGCTCCAGGCACACTGCAGCTGCAAAAGGCATGCCAAAGAGAGCGCAAAACTGGCACAGCATGGCTGTCTCCACCCCTTTTTCCTGGGGCCTTCCCTAATCCTAGGCTGGTTTACCTACCTATGGAAAAGGTTATTACAGAGCCTAGGGTTAGGGTTTCTTAAACCAGGAAGCCCTGAGCTCCAGGCACACTGCAGGTGCAAAAGTCATCCCAAAGAGAGCGCAAAACTGCCACAACATGGCTGTCTCCACCCCTTTTTCCTTGGGACCTTCCCTAACCCTAGGCTGATTTACCTGCCTATGGAAAAGGTTATTACAGAGCCTAGGGTTAGGGTTTCTTAAACCAGGAAGCTCTGAGCTCCAGGCTCACTGCAGCTGCAAAAGGCATCCCAAAGAGAGCGCAAAACTGCCACAACATGGCTGTCTCCACCCCTTTTTCCATGGGACCTTCCCTAACTCTAGGTGATTTACCTGCTTATGGAAAAGGTTATTACAGAGCCTAGGGTTAGGGTTTCTTAAAACAGGAAGCCCTGAGCTCCAGGCACACTGCAGCTGCAAAAGGCATCCCAAAGAGAGCGCAAAACTGCCACAACATGGCTGTCTCCACCCCTTTTTCCTTGGGACCTTCCGTAACCCTAAGCTGATTTACCTGCCTATGGATAAGGTTATTACAGAGCCTAGGGTTAGGGTTTTTTAAACCAGGAAGCCCTGAACTCCAGGCACACTGCAGCTGCAAAAGGCATCCCAAAGAGAGCGCAAAACTGCCACAACATGGCTGTCTCCACTACTTTTTCCTTGGGACTTTCCCTAACCCTAGGCTGATTACCTGCCTAGGGTTAGGGTTAGGGTTGAGCCTAGGGTTAAGGTTTCTTAAACCAGGAAGCCCTCAGCTCCAGGCACACTGCAGCTGCAAAAGGCATCCCAAAGAGAGCGCAAAACTGCCACAACATGGCTGTCTCCACCCCTTTTTCCTTGGGACCTTCCCTAACCCTAGGCTGATTTACCTGCCTATGGAAAAGGTTATTACAGAGCCTAGGGTTAGGGTTTCTTAAACCAGGAAGCTCTGAGCTCCAGGCTCACTGCAGCTGCAAAAGGCATCCCAAAGAGAGCGCAAAACTGCCACAACATGGCTGTCTCCACCCCTTTTTCCTTGGGACCTTCCCTAACCCTAGGTGATTTACCTGCCTAGGGTTAGGGTTAGGGTTGAGCCTAGGGTTAGGGTTTTTTAAACCAGGAAGCCCTGAACTCCAGGCACACTGCAGCTGCAAAAGGCATCCCAAAGAGAGCGCAAAACTGCCACAACATGGCTGTCTCCACCCCTTTTTCCTTGGGACCTTCCCTAACCCTAGGCTGATTTACCTGCCTAGGGTTAGGGTTAGGGTTGAGCCTAGGGATAGGGTTTCGTAAACAAGGAAGCCCTCAGCTCCAGGCACACTGCAGGTGCAAGCGGCATCCCAAAGAGAGCGCAAAACTGCCACAACATGGCTGTCTCCACCCCTTTTTCCTTGGGACCTTCCCTAACCCTAGGCTGATTTACCTGCCTATGGAAAAGGTTATTACAGAGCCTAGGGTTAGGGTTTCTTAAACCAGGAAGCCCTGAGCTCCAGGCACACTGCAGCTGCAAAAGTCATCCCAAAGAGAGCGCAAAACTGCCACAACATGGCTGTCTCCACCCCTTTTTCCTTGGGACCTTCCCTAACCCTAGGCTGATTTACCTGCCTATGGATAAGGTTATTACAGAGCCTAGGGTTAGGGTTTCTTAAACCAGGAAGCCCTCAGCTCCAGGCACACTGCAGCTGCAAAAGTCATCCCAAAGAGAGCGCAAAACTGCCACAACATGGCTGTCTCCACCCCTTTTTCCTTGGGACCTTCCCTAACCCTAGGCTGATTTACCTGCCTAGGGTTAGGGTTAGGGTTGAGCCTAGGGATAGGGTTTCGTAAACAAGGAAGCCCTCAGCTCCAGGCACACTGCAGGTGCAAGAGGCATCCCAAAGAGAGCGCAAAACTGCCACAACATGGCTGTCTCCACCCCTTTTTCCTTGGGACCTTCCCTAACCCTAGGCTGATTTACCTGCCTATGGAAAAGGTTATTACAGAGCCTAGGGTTAGGGTTTCTTAAACCAGGAAGCCCTGAGCTCCAGGCACACTGCAGCTGCAAAAGTCATCCCAAAGAGAGCGCAAAACTGCCACAACATGGCTGTCTCCACCCCTTTTTCCTTGGGACCTTCCCTAACCCTAGGCTGATTTACCTGCCTATGGATAAGGTTATTACAGAGCCTAGGGTTAGGGTTTCTTAAACCAGGAAGCCCTGAGCTCCAGGCACACTGCAGCTGCAAAAGGCATCCCAAAGAGAGGGCAAAACTGGCACAGCATGGCTGTCTCCACCCCTTTTTCCATGGGACCTTCCCTAACCCTATTCTGATTTCCTGCCTAGGGTTAGGGTTAGCTTTGAGCCTAGGGTTTAGGTTTCTCAAACCAGGAAGCCCTGAGCTCCAGGCACACTGCAGCTGCAAAAGTCATCCCAAAGAGAGCGCAAAACTGCCACAACATGGCTGTCTCCACCCCTTTTTCCTTGGGACCTTCCCTAACCCTAGGCTGATTTACCTGCCTAGGGTTAGGGTTAGGGTTGAGCCTAGGGTTAGGGGTTTTTAAACCAGGAAGCCCTGAACTCCAGGCACACTGCAGCTGCAAAAGGCATCCCAAAGAGAGCGCAAAACTGCCACAACATGGCTGTCTCCACCCCTTTTTCCTTGGGACCTTCCCTAACCCTAGGCTGATTTACCTGCCTGTGGAAAAGGTTATTACAGAGCCTAGGGTTAGGGTTTCTTAAAGCAGGAAGCCCTGAGCTCCAGGCACACTGCAGCTGCAAAAGGCATCCCAAAGAGAGCGCAATACTGCCACAACATGGCTGTCTCCATCCCTTTTTCCTTGGGACCTTCCCTAACCCTAGGCTGATTTACCTGCCTAGGGTTAGGGTTAGGGTTGAGCCTAGGGATAGGGTTTCGTAAACAAGGAAGCCCTCAGCTCCAGGCACACTGCAGCTGCAAAAGGCATCCCAAAGAGAGCGCAAAACTGCCACAACATGGCTGTCTCCACCCCTTTTTCCTTGGGACCTTCCCTAACCCTAGGCTGATTTACCTGCCTATGGAAAAGGTTATTACAGAGCCTAGGGTTAGGGTTTCTTAAACCAGGAAGCCCTGAGCTCCAGGCACACTGCAGCTGCAAAAGGCATCCCAAAGAGAGCGCAAAACTGCCACAACATGGCTGTCTCCACCCCTTTTTCCTTGGGACCTTCCCTAACCCTAGGCTGATTTACCTGCCTAGGGTTAGGGTTAGGGTTGAGCCTAGGGTTAGGGTTTTTTAAACCAGGAAGCCCTGAACTCCAGGCACACTGCAGCTGCAAAAGGCATCCCAAAGAGAGCGCAAAACTGCCACAACATGGCTGTCTCCACCCCTTTTTCCTTGGGACCTTCCCTAACCCTAGGCTGATTTACCTGCCTATGGAAAAGGTTATTACAGAGCCTAGGGTTAGGGTTTCTTAAACCAGGAAGCCCTGAGCTCCAGGCACACTGCAGCTGCAAAAGGCATCCCAAAGAGAGCGCAATACTGCCACAACATGGCTGTCTCCACCCCTTTTCCCTTGGGACCTTCCCTAACACTAGGTGATTTACCTGCCTGTGGAAAAGGTTATTACTGAGCCTAGGGTTAGGGTTTTTTAAACCAGGAAGCCCTGAGCTCCAGGCACACTGCAGCTGCAAAAGGCATCCCAAAGAGAGCGCAAAACTGCCACAACATGGCTGTCTCCACCCCTTCTTCCTTGGGACCTTCCCTAACCCTAGGCTGATTTACCTGCCTAGGGTTAGGGTTAGGGTTGAGCCTAGGGTTAGGGTTTTTTAAACCAGGAACCCCTTAACTCCAGGCACACTGCAGCTGCAAAAGGCATCCCAAAGAGAGCGCAAAACTGCCACAACATGGCTGTCTCCACCCCTTTTTCCTTGGGACCTTCCCTAACCCTAGGCTGATTTACCTGCCTATGGAAAAGGTTATTACTGAGCCTAGGGTTAGGGTTTCTTAAACCAGGAAGCTCTGAGCTCCAGGCTCACTGCAGCTGCAAAAGGCATCCCAAAGAGAGCGCAAAACTGCCACAACATGGCTGTCTCCACCCCTTTTTCCATGGGACCTTCCCTAACTCTAGGTGATTTACCTGCTTATGGAAAAGGTTATTACAGAGCCTAGGGTTAGGGTTTCTTAAAACAGGAAGCCCTGAGCTCCAGGCACACTGCAGCTGCAAAAGGCATCCCAAAGAGAGCGCAAAACTGCCACAACATGGCTGTCTCCACCCCTTTTTCCTTGGGACCTTCCGTAACCCTAAGCTGATTTACCTGCCTATGGATAAGGTTATTACAGAGCCTAGGGTTAGGGTTTCTTAAACCAGGAAGCCCTGAGCTCCAGGCACACTGCAGCTGCAAAAGGCATCCCAAAGAGAGCGCAAAACTGCCACAACATGGCTGTCTCCACCCCTTTTTCCTTGGGACCTTCCCTAACCCTAGGCTGATTTACCTGCCTAGGGTTAGGGTTAGGGTTGAGCCTAGGGATAGGGTTTCTTAAACCAGGAATCCCTCAGCTCCAGGCACACTGCAGCTGCAAAAGGCATCCCAAAGAGAGCGCAAAACTGCCACAACATGGCTGTCTCCACCCCTTTTTCCATGGGACCTTCCCTAACCCTAGGTGATTTACCTGCTTATGGAAAAGGTTATTACAGAGCCTAGGGTTAGGGTTTCTTAAAACAGGAAGCCCTGAGCTCCAGGCACACTGCAGCTGCAAAAGGCATCCCAAAGAGAGCGCAAAACTGCCACAACATGGCTGTCTCCACCCCTTTTCCTTGGGACCTTCCCTAACCCTAGGCTGATTTACCTGCCTATGGAAAAGGTTATTACTGAGCCTAGGGTTAGGGTTTCTTAAACCAGGAAGCCCTGAGCTCCAGGCACACTGCAGCTGCAAAAGTCATCCCAAAGAGAGCGCAAAACTGCCACAACATGGCTGTCTCCACCCCTTTTTCCTTGGGACCTTCCCTAACCCTAGGCTGATTTACCTGCCTAGGGTTAGGGTTAGGGTTGAGCCTAGGGATAGGGTTTCGTAAACAAGGAAGCCCTCAGCTCCAGGCACACTGCAGGTGCAAGAGGCATCCCAAAGAGAGCCCAAAACTGCCACAACATGGCTGTCTCCACCCCTTTTTCCTTGGGACCTTCCCTAACCCTAGGCTGATTTACCTGCCTATGGAAAAGGTTATTACAGAGCCTAGGGTTAGGGTTTCTTAAATTGGAAGCCCTGAGCTCCAGGCACACTGCAGCTGCAAAAGTCATCCCAAAGAGAGCGCAAAACTGCCACAACATGGCTGTCTCCACCCCTTTTTCCTTGGGACCTTCCCTAACCCTAGGCTGATTTACCTGCCTAGGGTTAGGGTTAGGGTTGAGCCTAGGGTTAGGGTTTTTTAAACCAGGAAGCCCTGAACTCCAGGCACACTGCAGCTGCAAAAGGCATCCCAAAGAGAGCGCAAAACTGCCACAACATGGCTGTCTCCACCCCTTTTTCCTTGGGACCTTCCCTAACCCTAGGCTGATTTACCTGCCTATGGAAAAGGTTATTACAGAGCCTAGGGTTAGGGTTTCTTAAACCAGGAAGCCCTCAGCTCCAGGCACACTGCAGCTGCAAAAGGCATCCCAAAGAGAGCGCAAAACTGCCACAACATGGCTGTCTCCACCCCTTTTTCCTTGGGACCTTCCCTAAACCTAGGCTGATTTACCTGCCTAGGGTTAGGGTTAGGGTTGAGCCTAGGGATAGGGTTTCGTAAACAAGGAAGCCCTCAGCTCCAGGCACACTGCAGCTGCAAAAGGCATCCCAAAGAGAGCGCAAAACTGCCACAACATGGCTGTCTCCATCCCTTTTTCCTTGGGACCTTCCCTAACCCTAGGCTGATTTACCTGCCTATGGAAAAGGTTATTACTGAGCCTAGGGTTAGGGTTTCTTAAACCAGGAAGCCCTGAGCTCCAGGCACACTGCAGCTGCAAAAGGCATCCCAAAGAGAGCGCAAAACTGCCACAACATGGCTGTCTCCACCCCTTTTTCCTTGGGACCTTCCCTAACCCTAGGCTGATTTACCTGCCTATGGAAAAGGTTATTACAGAGCCTAGGGTTAGGGTTTCTTAAACTGGAAGCCCTGAGCTCCAGGCACACTGCAGCTGCAAAAGGCATCCCAAAGAGAGCGCAAAACTGCCACAACATGGCTGTCTCCACCCCTTTTTCCTTGGGACCTTCCCTAACCCTAGGTGATTTACCTGCCTATGGAAAAGGTTATTACAGAGCCTAGGCTTAGGGTTTCTTAAACCAGGAAGCCCTGAGCTCCAGGCACACTGCAGCTGCAAAAGGCATCCCAAAGAGAGCGCAATACTGCCACAACATGGCTGTCTCCACCCCTTTTTCCTTGGGACCTTCCCTAACCCTAGGTGATTTCCCTGCCTATGGAAAAGGTTATTACAGAGCCTAGGGTTAGGGTTTCTTAAACCAGGAAGCCCTGAGCTCCAGGCACACTGCAGCTGCAAAAGTCATCCCAAAGAGAGCGCAAAACTGCCACAACATGGCTGTCTCCACCCCTTTTTCCTTGGGACCTTCCCTAACACTAGGTGAGTTACCTGCCTATGGAAAAGGTTATTACTGAGCCTAGGGTTAGGGTTTCTCAAACCAGGAAGCCCTGAGCTCCAGGCACACTGCAGCTGCAAAAGGCATCCCAAAGAGAGCGCAAAACTGCCACAACATGGCTGTCTCCACCCCTTTTTTCCTTGGGACCTTCCGTAACCCTAAGCTGATTTACCTGCCTATGGATAAGGTTATTACAGAGCCTAGGGTTAGGGTTTTTTAAACCAGGAAGCCCTGAGCTCCAGGCACACTGCAGCTGCAAAAGGCATCCCAAAGAGAGCGCAAAACTGCCACAACATGGCTGTCTCCACTACTTTTTCCTTGGGACTTTCCCTAACCCTAGGCTGATTACCTGCCTAGGGTTAGGGTTAGGGTTGAGCCTAGGGTTAGGGTTTTTTAAAGCAGGAAGCCCTGAGCTCCAGGCACACTGCAGCTGCAAAAGGCATCCCAAAGAGAGCGCAAAACTGCCACAACATGGCTGTCTCCACCCCTTTTTCCTTGGGACCTTCCCTAACCCTAGGTGAGTTACCTGCCTATGGAAAAGGTTATTACTGAGCCTAGGGTTAGGGTTTCTCAAACCAGGAAGCCCTGAGCTCCAGGCACACTGCAGCTGCAAAAGGCATCCCAAAGAGAGCGCAAAACTGCCACAACATGGCTGTCTCCACCCCTTTTTCCTTGGGACCTTCCCTAACCCTAGGCTGATTTACCTGCCTAGGGTTAGGGTTAGGGTTGAGCCTAGGGATAGGGTTTCTTAAACCAGGAATCCCTCAGCTCCAGGCACACTGCAGCTGCAAAAGGCATCCCAAAGAGAGCGCAAAACTGCCACAACATGGCTGTCTCCACCCCTTTTTCCATGGGACCTTCCCTAACCCTAGGTGATTTACCTGCTTATGGAAAAGGTTATTACAGAGCCTAGGGTTAGGGTTTCTTAAAACAGGAAGCCCTGAGCTCCAGGCACACTGCAGCTGCAAAAGGCATCCCAAAGAGAGGGCAAAACTGGCACAGCATATCTGTCTCCACCCCTTTTTCCATGGGACCTTCCCTAACCCTATTCTGATTTCCTGCCTAGGGTTAGGGTTAGCTTTGAGCCTAGGGTTTAGGTTTCTCAAACCAGGAAGCCCTGAGCTCCAGGCACACTGCAGCTGCAAAAGTCATCCCAAAGAGAGCGCAAAACTGCCACAACATGGCTGTCTCCACCCCTTTTTCCTTGGGACCTTCCCAAACCCTAGGCTGATTTACCTGCCTAGGGTTAGGGTTAGGGTTGAGCCTAGGGTTAGGGGTTTTTAAACCAGGAAGCCCTGAACTCCAGGCACACTGCAGCTGCAAAAGGCATCCCAAAGAGAGCGCAAAACTGCCACAACATGGCTGTCTCCACCCCTTTTTCCTTGGGACCTTCCCTAACCCTAGGCTGATTTACCTGCCTATGGAAAAGGTTATTACTGAGCCTAGGGTTAGGGTTTCTTAAACCAGGAAGCCCTCAGCTCCAGGCACACTGCAGCTGCAAAAGTCATCCCAAAGAGAGCGCAAAACTGCCACAACATGGCTGTCTCCATCCCTTTTTCCTTGGGACCTTCCCTAACCCTAGGCTGATTTACCTGCCTATGGAAAAGGTTATTACAGAGCCTAGGGTTAGGGTTTCTTAAACCAGGAAGCCCTGAGCTCCAGGCACACTGCAGCTGCAAAAGGCATCCCAAAGAGAGCGCAATACTGCCACAACATGGCTGTCTCCATCCCTTTTTCCGTGGGACCTTCCCTAACCCTAGGCTGATTTACCTGCCTAGGGTTAGGGTTAGGGTTGAGCCTAGGGATAGGGTTTCGTAAACAAGGAAGCCCTCAGCTCCAGGCACACTGCAGCTGCAAAAGGCATCCCAAAGAGAGCGCAAAACTGCCACAACATGGCTGTCTCCACCCCTTTTTCCTTGGGACCTTCCCTAACCCTAGGCTGATTTACCTGCCTGTGGAAAAGGTTATTACAGAGCCTAGGGTTAGGGTTTCTTAAACCAGGAAGCCCTGAGCTCCAGGCACACTGCAGCTGCAAAAGGCATCCCAAAGAGAGCGCAAAACTGCCACAACATGGCTGTCTCCACCCCTTTTTCCTTGGGACCTTCCCTAACCCTAGGCTGATTTACCTGCCTAGGGTTAGGGTTAGGGTTGAGCCTAGGGTTAGGGTTTCTTAAACCAGGAAGCCCTGAGCTCCAGGCACACTGCAGCTGCAAAAGGCATTCCAAAGAGAGCGCAATACTGCCACAACATGGCTGTCTCCACCCCTTTTCCCTTGGGACCTTCCCTAACACTAGGTGATTTACCTGCCTGTGGAAAAGGTTATTACTGAGCCTAGGGTTAGGGTTTTTTAAACCAGGAAGCCCTGAGCTCCAGGCACACTGCAGCTGCAAAAGGCATCCCAAAGAGAGCGCAAAACTGCCACAACATGGCTGTCTCCACCCCTTCTTCCTTGGGACCTTCCCTAACCCTAGGCTGATTTACCTGCCTATGGAAAAGGTTATTACAGAGCCTAGGGTTAGGGTTTCTTAAACCAGGAAGCCCTGAGCTCCAGGCACACTGCAGCTGCAAAAGGCATCCCAAAGAGAGCGCAAAACTGCCACAACATGGCTGTCTCCACCCCTTTTTCCTTGGGACCTTCCCTAACCCTAGGCTGATTTACCTGCCTAGGGTTAGGGTTAGGGTTGAGCCTAGGGTTAGGGTTTTTTAAACCAGGAAGCCCTGAACTCCAGGCACACTGCAGCTGCAAAAGGCATCCCAAAGAGAGCGCAAAACTGCCACAACATGGCTGTCTCCACCCCTTTTTCCTTGGGACCTTCCCTAACCCTAGGCTGATTTACCTGCCTATGGAAAAGGTTATTACTGAGCCTAGGGTTAGGGTTTCTTAAACCAGGAAGCTCTGAGCTCCAGGCTCACTGCAGCTGCAAAAGGCATCCCAAAGAGAGCGCAAAACTGCCACAACATGGCTGTCTCCACCCCTTTTTCCATGGGACCTTCCCTAACTCTAGGTGATTTACCTGCTTATGGAAAAGGTTATTACAGAGCCTAGGGTTAGGGTTTCTTAAACCAGGAAGCCCTGAGCTCCAGGCACACTGCAGCTGCAAAAGGCATCCCAAAGAGAGCGCAAAACTGCCACAACATGGCTGTCTCCACCCCTTTTTCCTTGGGACCTTCCGTAACCCTAAGCTGATTTACCTGCCTATGGATAAGGTTATTACAGAGCCTAGGGTTAGGGTTTCTTAAACCAGGAAGCCCTGAGCTCCAGGCACACTGCAGCTGCAAAAGGCATCCCAAAGAGAGCGCAAAACTGCCACAACATGGCTGTCTCCACCCCTTTTTCCTTGGGACCTTCCCTAACCCTAGGCTGATTTACCTGCCTAGGGTTAGGGTTAGGGTTGAGCCTAGGGATAGGGTTTCTTAAACCAGGAATCCCTCAGCTCCAGGCACACTGCAGCTGCAAAAGGCATCCCAAAGAGAGCGCAAAACTGCCACAACATGGCTGTCTCCACCCCTTTTTCCATGGGACCTTCCCTAACCCTAGGTGATTTACCTGCTTATGGAAAAGGTTATTACAGAGCCTAGGGTTAGGGTTTCTTAAAACAGGAAGCCCTGAGCTCCAGGCACACTGCAGCTGCAAAAGGCATCCCAAAGAGAGGGCAAAACTGGCACAGCATATCTGTCTCCACCCCTTTTTCCATGGGACCTTCCCTAACCCTATTCTGATTTCCTGCCTAGGGTTAGGGTTAGCTTTGAGCCTAGGGTTTAGGTTTCTCAAACCAGGAAGCCCTGAGCTCCAGGCACACTGCAGCTGCAAAAGTCATCCCAAAGAGAGCGCAAAACTGCCACAACATGGCTGTCTCCACCCCTTTTTCCTTGGGACCTTCCCAAACCCTAGGCTGATTTACCTGCCTAGGGTTAGGGTTAGGGTTGAGCCTAGGGTTAGGGGTTTTTAAACCAGGAAGCCCTGAACTCCAGGCACACTGCAGCTGCAAAAGGCATCCCAAAGAGAGCGCAAAACTGCCACAACATGGCTGTCTCCACCCCTTTTTCCTTGGGACCTTCCCTAACCCTAGGCTGATTTACCTGCCTATGGAAAAGGTTATTACTGAGCCTAGGGTTAGGGTTTCTTAAACCAGGAAGCCCTCAGCTCCAGGCACACTGCAGCTGCAAAAGTCATCCCAAAGAGAGCGCAAAACTGCCACAACATGGCTGTCTCCATCCCTTTTTCCTTGGGACCTTCCCTAACCCTAGGCTGATTTACCTGCCTATGGAAAAGGTTATTACAGAGCCTAGGGTTAGGGTTTCTTAAACCAGGAAGCCCTGAGCTCCAGGCACACTGCAGCTGCAAAAGGCATCCCAAAGAGAGCGCAATACTGCCACAACATGGCTGTCTCCATCCCTTTTTCCTTGGGACCTTCCCTAACCCTAGGCTGATTTACCTGCCTAGGGTTAGGGTTAGGGTTGAGCCTAGGGATAGGGTTTCGTAAACAAGGAAGCCCTCAGCTCCAGGCACACTGCAGCTGCAAAAGGCATCCCAAAGAGAGCGCAAAACTGCCACAACATGGCTGTCTCCACCCCTTTTTCCTTGGGACCTTCCCTAACCCTAGGCTGATTTACCTGCCTGTGGAAAAGGTTATTACAGAGCCTAGGGTTAGGGTTTCTTAAACCAGGAAGCCCTGAGCTCCAGGCACACTGCAGCTGCAAAAGGCATCCCAAAGAGAGCGCAAAACTGCCACAACATGGCTGTCTCCACCCCTTTTTCCTTGGGACCTTCCCTAACCCTAGGCTGATTTACCTGCCTAGGGTTAGGGTTAGGGTTGAGCCTAGGGTTAGGGTTTTTTAAACCAGGAAGCCCTGAACTCCAGGCACACTGCAGCTGCAAAAGGCATCCCAAAGAGAGCGCAAAACTGCCACAACATGGCTGTCTCCACCCCTTTTTCCTTGGGACCTTCCCTAACCCTAGGCTGATTTACCTGCCTAGGGTTAGGGTTAGGGTTGAGCCTAGGGATAGGGTTTCGTAAACAAGGAAGCCCTCAGCTCCAGGCACACTGCAGCTGCAAAAGGCATCCCAAAGAGAGCGCAAAACTGCCACAACATGGCTGTCTCCACCCCTTTTTCCTTGGGACCTTCCCTAACCCTAGGCTGATTTACCTGCCTATGGAAAAGGTTATTACAGAGCCTAGGGTTAGGGTTTCTTAAACCAGGAAGCCCTGAGCTCCAGGCACACTGCAGCTGCAAAAGGCATTCCAAAGAGAGCGCAATACTGCCACAACATGGCTGTCTCCACCCCTTTTCCCTTGGGACCTTCCCTAACACTAGGTGATTTACCTGCCTGTGGAAAAGGTTATTACTGAGCCTAGGGTTAGGGTTTTTTAAACCAGGAAGCCCTGAGCTCCAGGCACACTGCAGCTGCAAAAGGCATCCCAAAGAGAGCGCAAAACTGCCACAACATGGCTGTCTCCACCCCTTTTTCCTTGGGACCTTCCCTAACCCTAGGCTGATTTACCTGCCTATGGAAAAGGTTATTACTGAGCCTAGGGTTAGGGTTTCTTAAACCAGGAAGCTCTGAGCTCCAGGCTCACTGCAGCTGCAAAAGGCATCCCAAAGAGAGCGCAAAACTGCCACAACATGGCTGTCTCCACCCCTTTTTCCATGGGACCTTCCCTAACTCTAGGTGATTTACCTGCTTATGGAAAAGGTTATTACAGAGCCTAGGGTTAGGGTTTCTTAAAACAGGAAGCCCTGAGCTCCAGGCACACTGCAGCTGCAAAAGGCATCCCAAAGAGAGCGCAAAACTGCCACAACATGGCTGTCTCCACCCCTTTTTCCTTGGGACCTTCCGTAACCCTAAGCTGATTTACCTGCCTATGGATAAGGTTATTACAGAGCCTAGGGTTAGGGTTTCTTAAACCAGGAAGCCCTGAGCTCCAGGCACACTGCAGCTGCAAAAGGCATCCCAAAGAGAGCGCAAAACTGCCACAACATGGCTGTCTCCACCCCTTTTTCCTTGGGACCTTCCCTAACCCTAGGTGATTTACCTGCCTAGGGTTAGGGTTAGGGTCGAGCCTAGGGTTAGGGTTTTTTAAACCAGGAAGCCCTGAACTCCAGGCACACTGCAGCTGCAAAAGGCATCCCAAAGAGAGCGCAAAACTGCCACAACATGGCTGTCTCCACTGCTTTTTCCTTGGGACTTTCCCTAACCCTAGGCTGATTACCTGCCTAGGGTTAGGGTTAGGGTTGAGCCTAGGGTTAGGGTTTTTTAAAGCAGGAAGCCCTGAGCTCCAGGCACACTGCAGCTGCAAAAGGCATCCCAAAGAGAGCGCAAAACTGCCACAACATGGCTGTCTCCATCCCTTTTTCCTTGGGACCTTCCCTAACCCTAGGTGAGTTACCTGCCTATGGAAAAGGTTATTACTGAGCCTAGGGTTAGGGTTTCTCAAACCAGGAAGCCCTGAGCTCCAGGCACACTGCAGCTGCAAAAGGCATCCCAAAGAGAGCGCAAAACTGCCACAACATGGCTGTCTCCACCCCTTTTTCCTTGGGACCTTCCCTAACCCTAGGCTGATTTACCTGCCTAGGGTTAGGGTTAGGGTTGAGCCTAGGGATAGGGTTTCTTAAACCAGGAATCCCTCAGCTCCAGGCACACTGCAGCTGCAAAAGGCATCCCAAAGAGAGCGCAAAACTGCCACAACATGGCTGTCTCCACCCCTTTTTCCATGGGACCTTCCCTAACCCTAGGTGATTTACCTGCTTATGGAAAAGGTTATTACAGAGCCTAGGGTTAGGGTTTCTTAAATTGGAAGCCCTGAGCTCCAGGCACACTGCAGCTGCAAAAGGCATCCCAAAGAGAGCGCAAAACTGCCACAACATGGCTGTCTCCACCCCTTTTTCCTTGGGACCTTCCCTAACCCTAGGCTGATTTACCTGCCTATGGATAAGGTTATTACAGAGCCTAGGGTTAGGGTTTCTTAAACCAGGAAGCCCTGAGCTCCAGGCACACTGCAGCTGCAAAAGGCATCCCAAAGAGAGGGCAAAACTGGCACAGCATGGCTGTCTCCACCCCTTTTTCCATGGGACCTTCCCTAACCCTATTCTGATTTCCTGCCTAGGGTTAGGGTTAGCTTTGAGCCTAGGGTTTAGGTTTCTCAAACCAGGAAGCCTTGAGCTCCAGGCACACTGCAGCTGCAAAAGGCATCCCAAAGAGAGCGCAAAACTGCCACAACATGGCTGTCTCCACCCCTTTTTCCTTGGGACCTTCCCTAACCCTAGGCTGATTTACCTGCCTAGGGTTAGGGTTAGGGTTGAGCCTAGGGTTAGGGTTTTTTAAACCAGGAAGCCCTGAACTCCAGGCACACTGCAGCTGCAAAAGGCATCCCAAAGAGAGCGCAAAACTGCCACAACATGGCTGTCTCCACCCCTTCTTCCTTGGGACCTTCCCTAACCCTAGGCTGATTTACCTGCCTATGGAAAAGGTTATTACAGAGCCTCGGGTTAGGGTTTCTTAAACCAGGAAGCCCTGAGCTCCAGGCACACTGCAGCTGCAAAAGTCATCCCAAAGAGAGCGCAAAACTGCCACAACATGGCTGTCTCCACCCCTTTTTCCTTGGGACCTTCCCTAACCCTAGGCTGATTTACCTGCCTAGGGTTAGGGTTAGGGTTGAGCCTAGGGATAGGGTTTCGTAAACAAGGAAGCCCTCAGCTCCAGGCACACTGCAGCTGCAAAAGGCATCCCAAAGAGAGCGCAAAACTGCCACAACATGGCTGTCTCCACCCCTTTTTCCTTGGGACCTTCCCTAACCCTAGGCTGATTTACCTGCCTATGGAAAAGGTTATTACAGAGCCTAGGGTTAGGGTTTCTTAAACCAGGAAGCCCTGAGCTCCAGGCACACTGCAGCTGCAAAAGGCATCCCAAAGAGAGCGCAAAACTGCCACAACATGGCTGTCTCCACCCCTTTTTCCTTGGGACCTTCCCTAACCCTAGGTGATTTACCTGCCTAGGGTTAGGGTTAGGGTCGAGCCTAGGGTTAGGGTTTTTTAAACCAGGAAGCCCTGAACTCCAGGCACACTGCAGCTGCAAAAGGCATCCCAAAGAGAGCGCAAAACTGCCACAACATGGCTGTCTCCACTGCTTTTTCCTTGGGACTTTCCCTAACCCTAGGCTGATTACCTGCCTAGGGTTAGGGTTAGGGTTGAGCCTAGGGTTAGGGTTTTTTAAAGCAGGAAGCCCTGAGCTCCAGGCACACTGCAGCTGCAAAAGGCATCCCAAAGAGAGCGCAAAACTGCCACAACATGGCTGTCTCCATCCCTTTTTCCTTGGGACCTTCCCTAACCCTAGGTGAGTTACCTGCCTATGGAAAAGGTTATTACTGAGCCTAGGGTTAGGGTTTCTCAAACCAGGAAGCCCTGAGCTCCAGGCACACTGCAGCTGCAAAAGGCATCCCAAAGAGAGCGCAAAACTGCCACAACATGGCTGTCTCCACCCCTTTTTCCTTGGGACCTTCCCTAACCCTAGGCTGATTTACCTGCCTAGGGTTAGGGTTAGGGTTGAGCCTAGGGATAGGGTTTCTTAAACCAGGAATCCCTCAGCTCCAGGCACACTGCAGCTGCAAAAGGCATCCCAAAGAGAGCGCAAAACTGCCACAACATGGCTGTCTCCACCCCTTTTTCCATGGGACCTTCCCTAACCCTAGGTGATTTACCTGCTTATGGAAAAGGTTATTACAGAGCCTAGGGTTAGGGTTTCTTAAATTGGAAGCCCTGAGCTCCAGGCACACTGCAGCTGCAAAAGGCATCCCAAAGAGAGCGCAAAACTGCCACAACATGGCTGTCTCCACCCCTTTTTCCTTGGGACCTTCCCTAACCCTAGGCTGATTTACCTGCCTATGGATAAGGTTATTACAGAGCCTAGGGTTAGGGTTTCTTAAACCAGGAAGCCCTGAGCTCCAGGCACACTGCAGCTGCAAAAGGCATCCCAAAGAGAGGGCAAAACTGGCACAGCATGGCTGTCTCCACCCCTTTTTCCATGGGACCTTCCCTAACCCTATTCTGATTTCCTGCCTAGGGTTAGGGTTAGCTTTGAGCCTAGGGTTTAGGTTTCTCAAACCAGGAAGCCTTGAGCTCCAGGCACACTGCAGCTGCAAAAGGCATCCCAAAGAGAGCGCAAAACTGCCACAACATGGCTGTCTCCACCCCTTTTTCCTTGGGACCTTCCCTAACCCTAGGCTGATTTACCTGCCTAGGGTTAGGGTTAGGGTTGAGCCTAGGGTTAGGGTTTTTTAAACCAGGAAGCCCTGAACTCCAGGCACACTGCAGCTGCAAAAGGCATCCCAAAGAGAGCGCAAAACTGCCACAACATGGCTGTCTCCACCCCTTCTTCCTTGGGACCTTCCCTAACCCTAGGCTGATTTACCTGCCTATGGAAAAGGTTATTACAGAGCCTCGGGTTAGGGTTTCTTAAACCAGGAAGCCCTGAGCTCCAGGCACACTGCAGCTGCAAAAGTCATCCCAAAGAGAGCGCAAAACTGCCACAACATGGCTGTCTCCACCCCTTTTTCCTTGGGACCTTCCCTAACCCTAGGCTGATTTACCTGCCTAGGGTTAGGGTTAGGGTTGAGCCTAGGGATAGGGTTTCGTAAACAAGGAAGCCCTCAGCTCCAGGCACACTGCAGCTGCAAAAGGCATCCCAAAGAGAGCGCAAAACTGCCACAACATGGCTGTCTCCACCCCTTTTTCCTTGGGACCTTCCCTAACCCTAGGCTGATTTACCTGCCTATGGAAAAGGTTATTACAGAGCCTAGGGTTAGGGTTTCTTAAACCAGGAAGCCCTGAGCTCCAGGCACACTGCAGCTGCAAAAGGCATCCCAAAGAGAGCGCAATACTGCCACAACATGGCTGTCTCCACCCCTTTTCCCTTGGGACCTTCCCTAACACTAGGTGATTTACCTGCCTGTGGAAAAGGTTATTACTGAGCCTAGGGTTAGGGTTTTTTAAACCAGGAAGCCCTGAGCTCCAGGCACACTGCAGCTGCAAAAGGCATCCCAAAGAGAGCGCAAAACTGCCACAACATGGCTGTCTCCACCCCTTCTTCCTTGGGACCTTCCCTAACCCTAGGCTGATTTACCTGCCTATGGAAAAGGTTATTACAGAGCCTAGGGTTAGGGTTTCTTAAACCAGGAAGCCCTGAGCTCCAGGCACACTGCAGCTGCAAAAGGCATCCCAAAGAGAGCGCAAAACTGCCACAACATGGCTGTCTCCACCCCTTTTTCCTTGGGACCTTCCCTAACCCTAGGCTGATTTACCTGCCTAGGGTTAGGGTTAGGGTTGAGCCTAGGGTTAGGGTTTTTTAAACCAGGAAGCCCTGAACTCCAGGCACACTGCAGCTGCAAAAGGCATCCCAAAGAGAGCGCAAAACTGCCACAACATGGCTGTCTCCACCCCTTTTTCCTTGGGACCTTCCCTAACCCTAGGCTGATTTACCTGCCTATGGAAAAGGTTATTACAGAGCCTAGGGTTAGGGTTTCTTAAACCAGGAAGCTCTGAGCTCCAGGCTCACTGCAGCTGCAAAAGGCATCCCAAAGAGAGCGCAAAACTGCCACAACATGGCTGTCTCCACCCCTTTTTCCTTGGGACCTTCCCTAACCCTAGGCTGATTTACCTGCCTAGGGTTAGGGTTAGGGTTGAGCCTAGGGTTAGGGTTTTTTAAACCAGGAAGCCCTGAGCTCCAGGCACACTGCAGCTGCAAAAGGCATCCCAAAGAGAGCGCAAAACTGCCACAACATGGCTGTCTCCACCCCTTTTCCCTTGGGACCTTCCCTAACTCTAGGTGATTTACCTGTCTATGGAAATGTTTATTACAGAGCCTAGGCTTAGGGTTTCTTAAACCAGGAAGCTCTGAGCTCCAGGCTCACTGCAGCTGCAAAAGGCATCCCAAAGAGAGCGCAAAACTGCCACAACATGGCTGTCTCCACCCCTTTTTCCTTGGGACCTTCCCTAACCCTAGGCTGATTTACCTGCCTATGGAAAAGGTTATTACAGAGCCTAGGGTTAGGGTTTCTTAAACTGGAAGCCCTGAGCTCCAGGCACACTGCAGCTGCAAAAGGCATCCCAAAGAGAGCGCAAAACTGCCACAACATGGCTGTCTCCACCCCTTTTTCCTTGGGACCTTCCCTAACCCTAGGCTGATTTACCTGCCTATGGATAAGGTTATTACAGAGCCTAGGGTTAGGGTTTCTTAAAGCAGGAAGCCCTCAGCTCCAGGCACACTGCAGCTGCAAAAGGCATCCCAAAGAGAGGGCAAAACTGGCACAGCATGGCTGTCTCCACCCCTTTTTCCATGGGACCTTCCCTAACCCTATTCTGATTTCCTGCCTAGGGTTAGGGCTAGCTTTGAGCCTAGGGTTAAGGTTTCTCAAACCAGGAAGCCCTGAGCTCCAGGCACACTGCAGCTGCAAAAGGCATCCCAAAGAGAGCGCAAAACTGCCACAACATGGCTGTCTCCACCCCTTTTTCCTTGGGACCTTCCCTAACCCTAGGCTGATTTACCTGCCTAGGGTTAGGGTTAGGGTTGAGCCTAGGGTTAGGGTTTTTTAAACCAGGAAGCCCTGAACTCCAGGCACACTGCAGCTGCAAAAGGCATCCCAAAGAGAGCGCAAAACTGCCACAACATGGCTGTCTCCACCCCTTTTTCCTTGGGACCTTCCCTAACCCTAGGCTGATTTACCTGCCTATGGAAAAGGTTATTACTGAGCCTAGGGTTAGGGTTTCTTAAACCAGGAAGCCCTCAGCTCCAGGCACACTGCAGCTGCAAGAGGCATCCCAAAGAGAGCGCAAAACTGCCACAACATGGCTGTCTCCATCCCTTTTTCCTTGGGACCTTCCCTAACCCTAGGCTGATTTACCTGCCTAGGGTTAGGGTTAGGGTTGAGCCTAGGGTTAGGGTTCCGTAAACAAGGAAGCCCTCAGCTCCAGGCACACTGCAGCTGCAAAAGGCATCCCAAAGAGAGCGCAAAACTGCCACAACATGGCTGTCTCCACCCCTTTTCCCTTGGGACCTTCCCTAACTCTAGGTGATTTACCTGCCTATGGAAAAGGTTATTACAGAGCCTAGGCTTAGGGTTTCTTAAACCAGGAAGCCCTGAGCTCCAGGCACACTGCAGCTGCAAAAGGCATCCCAAAGAGAGCGCAAAACTGCCACAACATGGCTGTCTCCACCCCTTTTTCCTTGGGACCTTCCCTAACCCTAGGCTGATTTACCTGCCTAGGGTTAGGGTTAGGGTTGAGCCTAGGGATAGGGTTTCTTAAACCAGGAATCCCTCAGCTCCAGGCACACTGCAGCTGCAAAAGGCATCCCAAAGAGAGCGCAAAACTGCCACAACATGGCTGTCTCCACCCCTTTTTCCATGGGACCTTCCCTAACCCTAGGTGATTTACCTGCTTATGGAAAAGGTTATTACAGAGCCTAGGGTTAGGGTTTCTTAAAACAGGAAGCCCTGAGCTCCAGGCACACTGCAGCTGCAAAAGGCATCCCAAAGAGAGCGCAAAACTGCCACAACATGGCTGTCTCCACCCCTTTTTCCTTGGGACCTTCCCTAACCCTAGGCTGATTTACCTGCCTATGGAAAAGGTTATTACTGAGCCTAGGGTTAGGGTTTCTTAAACCAGGAAGCCCTCAGCTCCAGGCACACTGCAGCTGCAAAAGTCATCCCAAAGAGAGCGCAAAACTGCCACAACATGGCTGTCTCCACCCCTTTTTCCATGGGACCTTCCCTAACCCTAGGCTGATTTACCTGCCTAGGGTTAGGGTTAGGGTTGAGCCTAGGGATAGGGTTTCGTAAACAAGGAAGCCCTGAGCTCCAGGCACACTGCAGGTGCAAAAGGCATCCCAAAGAGAGCGCAAAACTGCCACAACATGGCTGTCTCCACCCCTTTTTCCTTGGGACCTTCCCTAACCCTAGGCTGATTTACCTGCCTATGGAAAAGGTTATTACAGAGCCTAGGGTTAGGGTTTCTTAAATTGGAAGCCCTCAGCTCCAGGCACACTGCAGCTGCAAAAGGCATCCCAAAGAGAGCGCAAAACTGCCACAACATGGCTGTCTCCACCCCTTTTTCCTTGGGACCTTCCCTAACCCTAGGCTGATTTACCTGCCTATGGATAAGGTTATTACAGAGCCTAGGGTTAGGGTTTCTTAAACATGGAAGCCCTGAGCTCCAGGCACACTGCAGCTGCAAAAGGCATCCCAAAGAGAGGGCAAAACTGGCACAGCATGGCTGTCTCCACCCCTTTTTCCATGGGACCTTCCCTAACCCTATTCTGATTTCCTGCCTAGGGTTAGGGCTAGCTTTGAGCCTAGGGTTAAGGTTTCTCAAACCAGGAAGCCCTGAGCTCCAGGCACACTGCAGCTGCAAAAGGCATCCCAAAGAGAGCGCAAAACTGCCACAACATGGCTGTCTCCACCCCTTTTTCCTTGGGACCTTCCCTAACCCTAGGCTGATTTACCTGCCTAGGGTTAGGGTTAGGGTTGAGCCTAGGGTTAGGGTTTTTTAAACCAGGAAGCCCTGAACTCCAGGCACACTGCAGCTGCAAAAGGCATCCCAAAGAGAGCGCAAAACTGCCACAACATGGCTGTCTCCACTGCTTTTTCCTTGGGACTTTCCCTAACCCTAGGCTGATTACCTGCCTAGGGTTAGGGTTAGGGTTGAGCCTAGGGTTAGGGTTTTTTAAAGCAGGAAGCCCTGAGCTCCAGGCACACTGCAGCTGCAAAAGGCATCCCAAAGAGAGCGCAAAACTGCCACAACATGGCTGTCTCCATCCCTTTTTCCTTGGGACCTTCCCTAACCCTAGGTGAGTTACCTGCCTATGGAAAAGGTTATTACTGAGCCTAGGGTTAGGGTTTCTCAAACCAGGAAGCCCTGAGCTCCAGGCACACTGCAGCTGCAAAAGGCATCCCAAAGAGAGCGCAAAACTGCCACAACATGGCTGTCTCCACCCCTTTTTCCTTGGGACCTTCCCTAACCCTAGGCTGATTTACCTGCCTAGGGTTAGGGTTAGGGTTGAGCCTAGGGTTAGGGTTTCTTAAACCAGGAATCCCTCAGCTCCAGGCACACTGCAGCTGCAAAAGGCATCCCAAAGAGAGCGCAAAACTGCCACAACATGGCTGTCTCCACCCCTTTTTCCATGGGACCTTCCCTAACCCTAGGTGATTTACCTGCTTATGGAAAAGGTTATTACAGAGCCTAGGGTTAGGGTTTCTTAAAACAGGAAGCCCTGAGCTCCAGGCACACTGCAGCTGCAAAAGGCATCCCAAAGAGAGCGCAAAACTGCCACAACATGGCTGTCTCCACCCCTTTTCCTTGGGACCTTCCCTAACCCTAGGCTGATTTACCTGCCTATGGAAAAGGTTATTACTGAGCCTAGGGTTAGGGTTTCTTAAACCAGGAAGCCCTGAGCTCCAGGCACACTGCAGCTGCAAAAGTCATCCCAAAGAGAGCGCAAAACTGCCACAACATGGCTGTCTCCACCCCTTTTTCCTTGGGACCTTCCCTAACCCTAGGCTGATTTACCTGCCTAGGGTTAGGGTTAGGGTTGAGCCTAGGGTTAGGGTTTTTTAAACCAGGAAGCCCTGAACTCCAGGCACACTGCAGCTGCAAAAGGCATCCCAAAGAGAGCGCAAAACTGCCACAACATGGCTGTCTCCACCCCTTCTTCCTTGGGACCTTCCCTAACCCTAGGCTGATTTACCTGCCTATGGAAAAGGTTATTACAGAGCCTCGGGTTAGGGTTTCTTAAACCAGGAAGCCCTGAGCTCCAGGCACACTGCAGCTGCAAAAGTCATCCCAAAGAGAGCGCAAAACTGCCACAACATGGCTGTCTCCACCCCTTTTTCCTTGGGACCTTCCCTAACCCTAGGCTGATTTACCTGCCTAGGGTTAGGGTTAGGGTTGAGCCTAGGGATAGGGTTTCGTAAACAAGGAAGCCCTCAGCTCCAGGCACACTGCAGCTGCAAAAGGCATCCCAAAGAGAGCGCAAAACTGCCACAACATGGCTGTCTCCACCCCTTTTTCCTTGGGACCTTCCCTAACCCTAGGCTGATTTACCTGCCTATGGAAAAGGTTATTACAGAGCCTAGGGTTAGGGTTTCTTAAACCAGGAAGCCCTGAGCTCCAGGCACACTGCAGCTGCAAAAGGCATCCCAAAGAGAGCGCAATACTGCCACAACATGGCTGTCTCCACCCCTTTTCCCTTGGGACCTTCCCTAACACTAGGTGATTTACCTGCCTGTGGAAAAGGTTATTACTGAGCCTAGGGTTAGGGTTTTTTAAACCAGGAAGCCCTGAGCTCCAGGCACACTGCAGCTGCAAAAGGCATCCCAAAGAGAGCGCAAAACTGCCACAACATGGCTGTCTCCACCCCTTCTTCCTTGGGACCTTCCCTAACCCTAGGCTGATTTACCTGCCTATGGAAAAGGTTATTACAGAGCCTAGGGTTAGGGTTTCTTAAACCAGGAAGCCCTGAGCTCCAGGCACACTGCAGCTGCAAAAGGCATCCCAAAGAGAGCGCAAAACTGCCACAACATGGCTGTCTCCACCCCTTTTTCCTTGGGACCTTCCCTAACCCTAGGCTGATTTACCTGCCTAGGGTTAGGGTTAGGGTTGAGCCTAGGGTTAGGGTTTTTTAAACCAGGAAGCCCTGAACTCCAGGCACACTGCAGCTGCAAAAGGCATCCCAAAGAGAGCGCAAAACTGCCACAACATGGCTGTCTCCACCCCTTTTTCCTTGGGACCTTCCCTAACCCTAGGCTGATTTACCTGCCTATGGAAAAGGTTATTACTGAGCCTAGGGTTAGGGTTTCTTAAACCAGGAAGCCCTCAGCTCCAGGCACACTGCAGCTGCAAAAGTCATCCCAAAGAGAGCGCAAAACTGCCACAACATGGCTGTCTCCATCCCTTTTTCCTTGGGACCTTCCCTAACCCTAGGCTGATTTACCTGCCTAGGGTTAGGGTTAGGGTTGAGCCTAGGGATAGGGTTTCGTAAACAAGGAAGCCCTGAGCTCCAGGCACACTGCAGGTGCAAAAGGCATCCCAAAGAGAGCGCAAAACTGCCACAACATGGCTGTCTCCACCCCTTTTTCCTTGGGACCTTCCCTAACCCTAGGCTGATTTACCTGCCTATGGAAAAGGTTATTACAGAGCCTAGGGTTAGGGTTTCTTAAACCAGGAAGCCCTGAGCTCCAGGCACACTGCAGGTGCAAAAGGCATCCCAAAGAGAGCGCAAAACTGCCACAACATGGCTGTCTCCACCCCTTTTTCCTTGGGACCTTCCCTAACCCTAGGTGATTTACCTGCTTATGGAAAAGGTTATTACTGAGCCTAGGGTTAGGGTTTCTTAAAACAGGAAGCCCTGAGCTCCAGGCACACTGCAGCTGCAAAAGGCATCCCAAAGAGAGCGCAAAACTGCCACAACATGGCTGTCTCCACCCCTTTTTCCTTGGGACCTTCCTTAACCCTAGGCTGATTTACCTGCCTATGGAAAAGGTTATTACAGAGCCTAGGGTTAGGGTTTCTTAAACCAGGAAGCTCTGAGCTCCAGGCTCACTGCAGCTGCAAAAGGCATCCCAAAGAGAGCGCAAAACTGCCACAACATGGCTGTCTCCACCCCTTTTTCCTTGGGACCTTCCCTAACCCTAGGCTGATTTACCTGCCTAGGGTTAGGGTTAGGGTTGAGCCTAGGGTTAGGGTTTTTTAAACCAGGAAGCCCTGAGCTCCAGGCACACTGCAGCTGCAAAAGGCATCCCAAAGAGAGCGCAAAACTGCCACAACATGGCTGTCTCCACCCCTTTTCCCTTGGGACCTTCCCTAACTCTAGGTGATTTACCTGTCTATGGAAATGTTTATTACAGAGCCTAGGCTTAGGGTTTCTTAAACCAGGAAGCTCTGAGCTCCAGGCTCACTGCAGCTGCAAAAGGCATCCCAAAGAGAGCGCAAAACTGCCACAACATGGCTGTCTCCACCCCTTTTTCCTTGGGACCTTCCCTAACCCTAGGCTGATTTACCTGCCTATGGAAAAGGTTATTACAGAGCCTAGGGTTAGGGTTTCTTAAACTGGAAGCCCTGAGCTCCAGGCACACTGCAGCTGCAAAAGGCATCCCAAAGAGAGCGCAAAACTGCCACAACATGGCTGTCTCCACCCCTTTTTCCTTGGGACCTTCCCTAACCCTAGGCTGATTTACCTGCCTATGGATAAGGTTATTACAGAGCCTAGGGTTAGGGTTTCTTAAAGCAGGAAGCCCTCAGCTCCAGGCACACTGCAGCTGCAAAAGGCATCCCAAAGAGAGGGCAAAACTGGCACAGCATGGCTGTCTCCACCCCTTTTTCCATGGGACCTTCCCTAACCCTATTCTGATTTCCTGCCTAGGGTTAGGGCTAGCTTTGAGCCTAGGGTTAAGGTTTCTCAAACCAGGAAGCCCTGAGCTCCAGGCACACTGCAGCTGCAAAAGGCATCGCAAAGAGAGCGCAAAACTGCCACAACATGGCTGTCTCCACCCCTTTTTCCTTGGGACCTTCCCTAACCCTAGGCTGATTTACCTGCCTAGGGTTAGGGTTAGGGTTGAGCCTAGGGTTAGGGTTTTTTAAACCAGGAAGCCCTGAACTCCAGGCACACTGCAGCTGCAAAAGGCATCCCAAAGAGAGCGCAAAACTGCCACAACATGGCTGTCTCCACCCCTTTTTCCTTGGGACCTTCCCTAACCCTAGGCTGATTTACCTGCCTATGGAAAAGGTTATTACTGAGCCTAGGGTTAGGGTTTCTTAAACCAGGAAGCCCTCAGCTCCAGGCACACTGCAGCTGCAAGAGGCATCCCAAAGAGAGCGCAAAACTGCCACAACATGGCTGTCTCCACCCCTTTTCCCTTGGGACCTTCCCTAACTCTAGGTGATTTACCTGCCTATGGAAAAGGTTATTACAGAGCCTAGGCTTAGGGTTTCTTAAACCAGGAAGCCCTGAGCTCCAGGCACACTGCAGCTGCAAAAGGCATCCCAAAGAGAGCGCAAAACTGCCACAACATGGCTGTCTCCACCCCTTTTTCCTTGGGACCTTCCCTAACCCTAGGCTGATTTACCTGCCTAGGGTTAGGGTTAGGGTTGAGCCTAGGGATAGGGTTTCTTAAACCAGGAATCCCTCAGCTCCAGGCACACTGCAGCTGCAAAAGGCATCCCAAAGAGAGCGCAAAACTGCCACAACATGGCTGTCTCCACCCCTTTTTCCATGGGACCTTCCCTAACCCTAGGTGATTTACCTGCTTATGGAAAAGGTTATTACAGAGCCTAGGGTTAGGGTTTCTTAAAACAGGAAGCCCTGAGCTCCAGGCACACTGCAGCTGCAAAAGGCATCCCAAAGAGAGCGCAAAACTGCCACAACATGGCTGTCTCCACCCCTTTTTCCTTGGGACCTTCCCTAACCCTAGGCTGATTTACCTGCCTATGGAAAAGGTTATTACTGAGCCTAGGGTTAGGGTTTCTTAAACCAGGAAGCCCTCAGCTCCAGGCACACTGCAGCTGCAAAAGTCATCCCAAAGAGAGCGCAAAACTGCCACAACATGGCTGTCTCCACCCCTTTTTCCATGGGACCTTCCCTAACCCTAGGCTGATTTACCTGCCTAGGGTTAGGGTTAGGGTTGAGCCTAGGGATAGGGTTTCGTAAACAAGGAAGCCCTGAGCTCCAGGCACACTGCAGGTGCAAAAGGCATCCCAAAGAGAGCGCAAAACTGCCACAACATGGCTGTCTCCACCCCTTTTTCCTTGGGACCTTCCCTAACCCTAGGCTGATTTACCTGCCTATGGAAAAGGTTATTACAGAGCCTAGGGTTAGGGTTTCTTAAATTGGAAGCCCTGAGCTCCAGGCACACTGCAGCTGCAAAAGGCATCCCAAAGAGAGCGCAAAACTGCCACAACATGGCTGTCTCCACCCCTTTTTCCTTGGGACCTTCCCTAACCCTAGGCTGATTTACCTGCCTATGGATAAGGTTATTACAGAGCCTAGGGTTAGGGTTTCTTAAACATGGAAGCCCTGAGCTCCAGGCACACTGCAGCTGCAAAAGGCATCCCAAAGAGAGGGCAAAACTGGCACAGCATGGCTGTCTCCACCCCTTTTTCCATGGGACCTTCCCTAACCCTATTCTGATTTCCTGCCTAGGGTTAGGGCTAGCTTTGAGCCTAGGGTTAAGGTTTCTCAAACCAGGAAGCCCTGAGCTCCAGGCACACTGCAGCTGCAAAAGGCATCCCAAAGAGAGCGCAAAACTGCCACAACATGGCTGTCTCCACCCCTTTTTCCTTGGGACCTTCCCTAACCCTAGGCTGATTTACCTGCCTAGGGTTAGGGTTAGGGTTGAGCCTAGGGTTAGGGTTTTTTAAACCAGGAAGCCCTGAACTCCAGGCACACTGCAGCTGCAAAAGGCATCCCAAAGAGAGCGCAAAACTGCCACAACATGGCTGTCTCCACCCCTTTTTCCTTGGGACCTTCCCTAACCCTAGGCTGATTTACCTGCCTATGGAAAAGGTTATTACTGAGCCTAGGGTTAGGGTTTCTTAAACCAGGAAGCCCTCAGCTCCAGGCACACTGCAGCTGCAAAAGTCATCCCAAAGAGAGCGCAAAACTGCCACAACATGGCTGTCTCCATCCCTTTTTCCTTGGGACCTTCCCTAACCCTAGGCTGATTTACCTGCCTAGGGTTAGGGTTAGGGTTGAGCCTAGGGATAGGGTTTCTTAAACCAGGAAGCCCTCAGCTCCAGGCACACTGCAGGTGCAAAAGGCATCCCAAAGAGAGCGCAAAACTGCCACAACATGGCTGTCTCCACCCCTTTTTCCTTGGGACCTTCCCTAACCCTAGGCTGATTTACCTGCCTATGGAAAAGGTTATTACAGAGCCTAGGGTTAGGGTTTCTTAAAGTGGAAGCCCTGAGCTCCAGGCACACTGCAGGTGCAAAAGGCATCCCAAAGAGAGCGCAAAACTGCCACAACATGGCTGTCTCCACCCCTTTTTCCTTGGGACCTTCCCTAACCCTAGGCTGATTTACCTGCCTAGGGTTAGGGTTAGGGTTGAGCCTAGGGTTAGGGTTTTTTAAACCAGGAAGCCCTGAACTCCAGGCACACTGCAGCTGCAAAAGGCATCCCAAAGAGAGCGCAAAACTGCCACAACATGGCTGTCTCCACCCCTTTTTCCTTGGGACCTTCCCTAACCCTAGGCTGATTTACCTGCCTATGGAAAAGGTTATTACTGAGCCTAGGGTTAGGGTTTCTTAAACCAGGAAGCCCTCAGCTCCAGGCACACTGCAGCTGCAAAAGTCATCCCAAAGAGAGCGCAAAACTGCCACAACATGGCTGTCTCCATCCCTTTTTCCTTGGGACCTTCCCTAACCCTAGGCTGATTTACCTGCCTAGGGTTAGGGTTAGGGTTGAGCCTAGGGTTAGGGTTTCGTAAACAAGGAAGCCCTCAGCTCCAGGCACACTGCAGGTGCAAAAGGCATCCCAAAGAGAGCGCAAAACTGCCACAACATGGCTGTCTCCACCCCTTTTTCCTTGGGACCTTCCCTAACCCTAGGCTGATTTACCTGCCTATGGAAAAGGTTATTACAGAGCCTAGGGTTAGGGTTTTTTAAACCAGGAAGCCCTGAGCTCCAGGCACACTGCAGCTGCAAAAGGCATCCCAAAGAGAGCGCAAAACTGCCACAACATGGCTGTCTCCACCCCTTTTTTCTTGGGACCTTCCGTAACCCTAGGCTGATTTACCTGCCTATGGATAAGGTTATTACAGAGCCTAGGGTTAGGGTTTCTTAAACCAGGAAGCCCTGAGCTCCAGGCACACTGCAGCTGCAAAAGGCATCCCAAAGAGAGCGCAAAACTGCCACAACATGGCTGTCTCCACCCCTTTTTCCTTGGGACCTTCCCTAACCCTAGGTGATTTACCTGCCTAGGGTTAGGGTTAGGGTTGAGCCTAGGGTTAGGGTTTTTTAAACCAGGAAGCCCTGAGCTCCAGGCACACTGCAGCTGCAAAAGGCATCCCAAAGAGAGCGCAAAACTGCCACAACATGGCTGTCTCCACTGCTTTTTCCTTGGGACTTTCCCTAACCCTAGGCTGATTTACCTGCCTAGTGTTAGGGTTAGGGTTGAGCCTAGGGTTAGGGTTTTTTAAACCAGGAAGCCCTGAGCTCCAGGCACACTGCAGCTGCAAAAGGCATCCCAAAGAGAGCGCAAAACTGCCACAACATGGCTGACTCCAGCCCTTCTTCCTTGGGACCTTCCCTAACCCTAGGCTGGTTTACCTGCCTATGGAAAAGGTTATTACAGAGCCTAGGGTTAGGGTTTCTTAAACCAGGAAGCCCTGAGCTCCAGGCACACTGCAGCTGCAAAAGGCATCCCAAAGAGAGCGCAAAACTGCCACAACATGGCTGTCTCCACCCCCTTTTCCTTGGGACCTTCCCTAACCCTACGCTGATTTACCTGCCTATGGAAAAGGTTATTACTGAGCCTAGGGTTAGGGGTTTTTAAACCAGGAAGCCCTGAGCTCCAGGCACACTGCAGCTGCAAAAGGCATCCCAAAGAGAGCGCAAAACTGCCACAACATGGCTGTCTCCACCCCTTTTTCCTTGGGACCTTCCCTAACCCTAGGCTGATTTACCTGCCTAGGGTTAGGGTTAGGGTTGAGCCTAGGGTTAGGGTTTTTTAAACCAGGAAGCCCTGAGCTCCAGGCACACTGCAGCTGCAAAAGGCATCCCAAAGAGAGCGCAAAACTGCCACAACATGGCTGTCTCCACCCCTTTTCCCTTGGGACCTTCCCTAAATCTAGGTGATTTACCTGCCTATGGAAAAGGTTATTACTGAGCCTAGGGTTAGGGTTTCTTAAACCAGGAAGCCCTCAGCTCCAGGCACACTGCAGCTGCAAAAGTCATCCCAAAGAGAGCGCAAAACTGCCACAACATGGCTGTCTCCATCCCTTTTTCCTTGGGACCTTCCCTAACCCTAGGCTGATTTACCTGCCTAGGGTTAGGGTTAGGGTTGAGCCTAGGGTTAGGGTTTCGTAAACAAGGAAGCCCTCAGCTCCAGGCACACTGCAGGTGCAAAAGGCATCCCAAAGAGAGCGCAAAACTGCCACAACATGGCTGTCTCCACCCCTTTTTCCTTGGGACCTTCCCTAACCCTAGGCTGATTTACCTGCCTATGGAAAAGGTTATTACAGAGCCTAGGGTTAGGGTTTTTTAAACCAGGAAGCCCTGAGCTCCAGGCACACTGCAGCTGCAAAAGGCATCCCAAAGAGAGCGCAAAACTGCCACAACATGGCTGTCTCCACCCCTTTTTTCTTGGGACCTTCCGTAACCCTAGGCTGATTTACCTGCCTATGGATAAGGTTATTACAGAGCCTAGGGTTAGGGTTTCTTAAACCAGGAAGCCCTGAGCTCCAGGCACACTGCAGCTGCAAAAGGCATCCCAAAGAGAGCGCAAAACTGCCACAACATGGCTGTCTCCACCCCTTTTTCCTTGGGACCTTCCCTAACCCTAGGTGATTTACCTGCCTAGGGTTAGGGTTAGGGTTGAGCCTAGGGTTAGGGTTTTTTAAACCAGGAAGCCCTGAGCTCCAGGCACACTGCAGCTGCAAAAGGCATCCCAAAGAGAGCGCAAAACTGCCACAACATGGCTGTCTCCACTGCTTTTTCCTTGGGACTTTCCCTAACCCTAGGCTGATTTACCTGCCTAGTGTTAGGGTTAGGGTTGAGCCTAGGGTTAGGGTTTTTTAAACCAGGAAGCCCTGAGCTCCAGGCACACTGCAGCTGCAAAAGGCATCCCAAAGAGAGCGCAAAACTGCCACAACATGGCTGTCTCCACCCCTTTTTCGTTGGGACCTTCCCTAACCCTAGGTGAGTTACCTGCCTATGGAAAAGGTTATTACTGAGCCTAGGTTTAGGGTTTCTCAAACCAGGAAGCCCTGAGCTCCAGGCACACTGCAGCTGCAAAAGGCATCCCAAAGAGAGCGCAAAACTGCCACAACATGGCTGTCTCCACCCCTTCTTCCTTGGGACCTTCCCTAACCCTAGGCTGATTTACCTGCCTAGGGTTAGGGTTAGGGTTGAGCCTAGGGATAGGGTTTCTTAAACCAGGAAGCCCTGAGCTCCAGGCACACTGCAGCTGCAAAAGGCATCCCAAAGAGAGCGCAAAACTGGCACAACATGGCTGACTCCAGCCCTTCTTCCTTGGGACCTTCCCTAACCCTAGGCTGGTTTACCTGCCTATGGAAAAGGTTATTACAGAGCCTAGGGTTAGGGTTTCTTAAACCAGGAAGCCCTGAGCTCCAGGCACACTGCAGCTGCAAAAGGCATCCCAAAGAGAGCGCAAAACTGCCACAACATGGCTGTCTCCACCCCTTTTCCCTTGGGACCTTCCCTAAATCTAGGTGATTTACCTGCCTATGGAAAAGGTTATTACAGAGCCTAGGGTTAGGGTTTCTTAAACCAGGAAGCCCTGAGCTCCAGGCACACTGCAGCTGCAAAAGGCATCCCAAAGAGAGCGCAAAACTGCCACAACATGGCTGTCTCCACCCCTTTTTCCTTGGGACCTTCCCTAACCCTAGGCTGATTTACCTGCCTAGTGTTAGGGTTAGGGTTGAGCCTAGGGTTAGGGTTTTTTAAACCAGGAAGCCCTCAGCTCCAGGCACACTGCAGCTGCAAAAGGCATGCCAAAGAGAGCGCAAAACTGCCACAACATGGCTGTCTCCAGCCCTTCTTCCTTGGGACCTTCCCTAACCCTAGGCTGGTTTACCTGCCTATGGAAAATGTTATTACAGAGCCTAGGGTTAGGGTTTCTTAAACCAGGAAGCCCTGAGCTCCATGCACACTGCAGCTGCAAAAGGCATCCCAAAGAGAGCGCAAAACTGCCACAACATGGCTGTCTCCACCCCTTTTTCCTTGGGACCTTCCCTAACCCTAGGCTGATTTACCTGCCTAGGGTTAGGGTTAGGGTTGATCCTAGGGTTAGGGTCTCTTAAACCAGGAAGCCCTGAGCTCCAGGCACACTGCAGCTGCAAAAGGCATCCCAAAGAGAGCGCAAAACTGCCACAACATGGCTGTCTCCACCCCTTTTTCCTTGGGACCTTCCCTAACCCTAGGCTGATTTACCTGCCTAGGGTTAGGGTTAGGGTTGAGCCTAGGGTTAGGGTTTTTTAAACCAGGAAGCCCTGAGCTCCAGGCACACTGCAGCTGCAAAAGGCATGCCAAAGAGAGCGCAAAACTGCCACAACATGGCTGTCTCCAGCCCTTCTTCCTTGGGACCTTCCCTAACCCTAGGCTGGTTTACCTGCCTATGGAAAAGGTTATTACTGAGCCTAGGGTTAGGGGTTTTTAAAGCAGGAAGCCCTGAGCTCCAGGCACACTGCAGCTGCAAAAGGCATCCCAAAGAGAGCGCAAAACTGCCACAACATGGCTGTCTCCACCCCTTTTTCCTTGGGACCTTCCCTAACACTAGGTGATTTACCTGCCTGTGGAAAAGGTTATTACTGAGCCTAGGGTTAGGGTTTCTTAAACCAGGAAGCCCTGAGCTCCAGGCACACTGCAGCTGCAAAAGGCATCCCAAAGAGAGCGCAAAACTGCCACAACATGGCTGTCTCCACCCCTTTTTCCTTGGGACCTTCCCTAACCCTTGGTGATTTACCTGCCTATGGAAATGTTTATTACAGAGCCTAGGCTTAGGGTTTCTTAAACCAGGAAGCCCTGAGCTCCAGGCACACTGCAGCTGCAAAAGGCATCCCAAAGAGAGCGCAAAACTGCCACAACATGGCTGTCTCCACCCCTTTTTCCTTGGGACCTTCCCTAACACTAGGTGATTTACCTGCCTGTGGAAAAGGTTATTACTGAGCCTAGGGTTAGGGTTTCTTAAACCAGGAAGCCCTGAGCTCCAGGCACACTGCAGCTGCAAAAGGCATCCCAAAGAGAGCGCAAAACTGCCACAACATGGCTGTCTCCACCCCTTTTTCCTTGGGACCTTCCCTAACCCTAGGCTGATTTACCTGCCTAGGGTTAGGGTTAGGGTTGATCCTAGGGTTAGGGTCTCTTAAACCAGGAAGCCCTGAGCTCCAGGCACACTGCAGCTGCAAAAGGCATCCCAAAGAGAGCGCAAAACTGCCACAACATGGCTGTCTCCACCCCTTTTTCCATGGGACCTTCCCTAACCCTAGGTGATTTACCTGCTTATGGAAAAGGTTATTACAGAGCCTCGGGTTAGGGTTTCTTAAACCAGGAAGCCCTGAGCTCCATGCACACTGCAGCTGCAAAAGGCATGCCAAAGAGAGCGCAAAACTGCCACAACATGGCTGTCTCCACCCCTTTTTCCTTGGGACCTTCCCTAACCCTAGGCTGATTTACCTGCCTAGTGTTAGGGTTAGGGTTGAGCCTAGGGTTAGGGTTTTTTAAACCAGGAAGCCATCAGCTCCAGGCACACTGCAGCTGCAAAAGGCATGCCAAAGAGAGCGCAAAACTGCCACAACATGGCTGTCTCCAGCCCTTCTTCCTTGGGACCTTCCCTAACCCTAGGCTGGTTTACCTGCCTATGGAAAAGGTTATTACAGAGCCTAGGGTTAGGGTTTCTTAAAACAGGAAGCCCTGAGCTCCAGGCACACTGCAGCTGCAAAAGGCATCCCAAAGAGAGCGCAAAACTGCCACAACATGGCTGTCTCCACCCCTTTTCCTTGGGACCTTCCCTAACCCTAGGCTGATTTACCTGCCTATGGAAAAGGTTATTACTGAGCCTAGGGTTAGGGTTTTTTAAACCAGGAAGCCCTGAGCTCCAGGCACACTGCAGCTGCAAAAGGCATCCCAAAGAGAGCGCAAAACTGCCACAACATGGCTGTCTCCACCCCTTTTTCCTTGGGACTTTCCCTAACCCTAGGCTGATTACCTGCCTAGGGTTAGGGTTAGGGTTGAGCCTAGGGTTAGGCTTTCTCAAACCAGGAAGCCCTGAGCTCCAGGCACACTGCAGCTGCAAAAGGCATCCCAAAGAGAGCGCAAAACTGCCACAACATGGCTGTCTCCACCCCTTTTCCTTGGGATCTTCCCTAACCCTAGGCTGATTTACCTGCCTATGGAAAAGGTTATTACTGAGCCTAGGGTTAGGGTTTTTAAACCAGGAAGCCCTGAGCTCCAGGCACACTGCAGCTGCAAAAGGCATCCCAAAGAGAGCGCAAAACTGCCACAACATGGCTGTCTCCACCCCTTTTTCCTTGGGACCTTCCCTAACCCTAGGTGATTTACCTGCCTAGGGTTAGGGTTAGGGTTGAGCCTAGGGTTAGGGTTTTTAAACCAGGAAGCCCTGAGCTCCAGGCACACTGCAGCTGCAAAAGGCATCCCAAAGAGAGCGCAAAACTGCCACAACATGGCTGTCTCCAGCCCTTCTTCCTTGGGACCTTCCCTAACCCTAGGCTGGTTTACCCGCCTATGGAAAAGGTTATTACAGAGCCTAGGGTTAGGGTTTCTTAAACCAGGAAGCCCTGAGCTCCAGGCACACTGCAGCTGCAAAAGGCATCCCAAAGAGAGCGCAAAACTGCCACAACATGGCTGTCTCCACCCCTTTTCCTTGGGACCTTCCCTAACCCTACGCTGGTTTACCTGCCTATGGAAAAGGTTATTACTGAGCCTAGGGTTAGGGGTTTTTAAAGCAGGAAGCCCTGAGCTCCAGGCACACTGCAGCTGCAAAAGGCATCCCAAAGAGAGCGCAAAACTGCCACAACATGGCTGTCTCCACCCCTTTTTCCTTGGGACCTTCCCTAACCCTAGGCTGATTTACCTGCCTAGGGTTAGGGTTAGGGTTGAGCCTAGGGATAGGGTTTCTTAAACCAGGAAGCCCTCAGCTCCAGGCACACTGCAGCTGCAAAAGGCATGCCAAAGAGAGCGCAAAACTGCCACAACATGGCTGTCTCCACCCCTTTTTCCATGGGAGCTTCCCTACCCTAGGCTGATTTACCTGCTTATGGAAAAGGTTATTACTGAGCCTAGGGTTAGGGTTTCTTAAAACAGGAAGCCCTGAGCTCCAGGCACACTGCAGCTGCAAAAGGCATCCCAAAGAGAGCGCAAAACTGCCACAACATGGCTGTCTCCACCCCTTTTTCCTTGGGACCTTCCCTAACCCTAGGCTGATTTACCTGCCTAGGGTTAGGGTTGGGGTTGATCCTAGGGTTAGGGTCTCTTAAACCAGGAAGCCCTGAGCTCCAGGCACACTGCAGCTGCAAAAGGCATCCCAAAGAGAGCGCAAAACTGCCACAACATGGCTGTCTCCACCCCTTTTTCCTTGGGACCTTCCCTAACCCTAGGCTGATTTACCTGCCTAGGGTTAGGGTTAGGGTTGAGCCTAGGGTTAGGGTTTCTTAAACCAGGAAGCCCTGAGCTCCAGGCACACTGCAGCTGCAAAAGGCATCCCAAAGAGAGCGCAAAACTGCCACAACATGGCTGTCTCCACCCCTTTTTCCTTGGGACCTTCCCTAACTCTAGGTGATTTACCTGCCTATGGAAATGTTTATTACAGAGCCTAGGCTTAGGGTTTCTTAAACCAGGAAGCCCTGAGCTCCAGGCACACTGCAGCTGCAAAAGGCATCCCAAAGAGAGCGCAAAACTGCCACAACATGGCTGTCTCCACCCCTTTTTCCTTGGGACCTTCCCTAACACTAGGTGATTTACCAGCCTGTGGAAAAGGTTATTACTGAGCCTAGGGTTAGGGTTTCTTAAACCAGGAAGCCCTGAGCTCCAGGCACACTGCAGCTGCAAAAGGCATCCCAAAGAGAGCGCAAAACTGCCACAACATGGCTGTCTCCACCCCTTTTTCCTTGGGACCTTCCCTAACCCTAGGCTGATTTTTCTGCCTATGGAAAAGGTTATTACAGAGCCTAGGGTTAGGGTTTCTTAAACCAGGAAGCTCTGAGCTCCAGGCTCACTGCAGCTGCAAAAGGCATCCCAAAGAGAGCGCAAAACTGCCACAACATGGCTGTCTCCACCCCTTTTTCCTTGGGACCTTCCCTAACCCTAGGCTGATTTACCTGCCTAGTGTTAGGGTTAGGGTTGAGCCTAGGGTTAGGGTTTTTTAAACCAGGAAGCCCTCAGCTCCAGGCACACTGCAGCTGCAAAAGGCATGCCAAAGAGAGCGCAAAACTGCCACAACATGGCTGTCTCCAGCCCTTCTTCCTTGGGACCTTCCCTAACCTTAGGCTGGTTTACCTGCCTATGGAAAAGGTTATTACAGAGCCTAGGGTTAGGGTTTCTTAAACCAGGAAGCCCTGAGCTCCAGGCACACTGCAGCTGCAAAAGGCATCCCAAAGAGAGCGCAAAACTGCCACAACATGGCTGTCTCCACCCCTTTTTCCTTGGGACCTTCCCTAACCCTAGGCTGATTTACCTGCCTATGGAAAAGGTTATTACTGAGCCTAGGGTTAGGGTTTTTTAAACCAGGAAGCCCTGAGCTCCAGGCACACTGCAGCTGCAAAAGGCATCCCAAAGAGAGCGCAAAACTGCCACAACATGGCTGTCTCCACCCCTTCTTCCTTGGGACCTTCCCTAACCCTAGGCTGATTACCTGCCTAGGGTTAGGGTTAGGGTTGAGCCTAGGGTTAGGCTTTCTCAAACCAGGAAGTCCTGAGCTCCAGGCACACTGCAGCTGCAAAAGGCATCCCAAAGAGAGCGCAAAACTGCCACAACATGGCTGTCTCCACCCCTTTTTCCATGGGACCTTCCCTAACCCTAGGTGATTTACCTGCTTATGGAAAAGGTTATTACAGAGCCTAGGGTTAGGGTTTCTTAAACCAGGAAGCCCTGAGCTCCAGGCACACTGCAGCTGCAAAAGGCATCCCAAAGAGAGCGCAAAACTGCCACAACATGGCTGTCTCCATCCCTTTTTCCTTGGGACCTTCCCTAACCCTAGGCTGATTTACCTGCCTAGGGTTAGGGTTAGGGTTGAGCCTAGGAATAGGGTTTCGTAAACAAGGAAGCCCTCAGCTCCAGGCACACTGCAGCTGCAAAAGGCATCCCAAAGAGAGCGCAAAACTGCCACAACATGGCTGTCTCCACCCCTTTTTCCTTGGGACCTTCCCTAACCCTAGGCTGATTTACCTGCCTATGGAAAAGGTTATTACAGAGCCTAGGGTTAGGGTTTCTCAAACCAGGAAGCCCTGAGCTCCAGGCACACTGCAGCTGCAAAAGGCATCCCAAAGAGAGCGCAATACTGCCACAACATGGCTGTCTCCACCCCTTTTCCCTTGGGACCTTCCCTAACACTAGGTGATTTACCTGCCTGTGGAAAAGGTTATTACTGAGCCTAGGGTTAGGGTTTTTTAAACCAGGAAGCCCTGAGCTCCAGGCACACTGCAGCTGCAAAAGGCATCCCAAAGAGAGCGCAAAACTGCCACAACATGGCTGTCTCCACCCCTTCTTCCTTGGGACCTTCCCTAACCCTAGGCTGATTTACCTGCCTATGGAAAAGGTTATTACAGAGCCTAGGGTTAGGGTTTCTTAAACCAGGAAGCCCTGAGCTCCAGGCACACTGCAGCTGCAAAAGGCATCCCAAAGAGAGCGCAAAACTGCCACAACATGGCTGTCTCCACCCCTTTTTCCTTGGGACCTTCCCTAACCCTAGGCTGATTTACCTGCCTAGGGTTAGGGTTAGGGTTGAGCCTAGGGTTAGGGTTTTTTAAACCAGGAAGCCCTGAACTCCAGGCACACTGCAGCTGCAAAAGGCATCCCAAAGAGAGCGCAAAACTGCCACAACATGGCTGTCTCCACCCCTTTTTCCTTGGGACCTTCCCTAACCCTAGGCTGATTTACCTGCCTATGGAAAAGGTTATTACTGAGCTTAGGGTTAGGGTTTCTTAAACCAGGAAGCCCTCAGCTCCAGGCACACTGCAGCTGCAAAAGTCATCCCAAAGAGAGCGCAAAACTGCCACAACATGGCTGTCTCCATCCCTTTTTCCTTGGGACCTTCCCTAACCCTAGGCTGATTTACCTGCCTAGGGTTAGGGTTAGGGTTGAGCCTAGGGATAGGGTTTCGTAAACAAGGAAGCCCTCAGCTCCAGGCACACTGCAGGTGCAAAAGGCATCCCAAAGAGAGCGCAAAACTGCCACAACATGGCTGTCTCCACCCCTTTTTCCTTGGGACCTTCCCTAACCCTAGGCTGATTTACCTGCCTATGGAAAAGGTTATTACAGAGCCTAGGGTTAGGGTTTCTTAAACCAGGAAGCCCTGAGCTCCAGGCACACTGCAGGTGCAAAAGGCATCCCAAAGAGAGCGCAAAACTGCCACAACATGGCTGTCTCCACCCCTTTTTCCTTGGGACCTTCCCTAACCCTAGGTGATTTACCTGCTTATGGAAAAGGTTATTACTGAGCCTAGGGTTAGGGTTTCTTAAAACAGGAAGCCCTGAGCTCCAGGCACACTGCAGCTGCAAAAGGCATCCCAAAGAGAGCGCAAAACTGCCACAACATGGCTGTCTCCACCCCTTTTTCCTTGGGACCTTCCCTAACCCTAGGCTGATTTACCTGCCTATGGAAAAGGTTATTACAGAGCCTAGGGTTAGGGTTTCTTAAACCAGGAAGCTCTGAGCTCCAGGCTCACTGCAGCTGCAAAAGGCATCCCAAAGAGAGCGCAAAACTGCCACAACATGGCTGTCTCCACCCCTTTTTCCTTGGGACCTTCCCTAACCCTAGGCTGATTTACCTGCCTAGGGTTAGGGTTAGGGTTGAGCCTAGGGTTAGGGTTTTTTAAACCAGGAAGCCCTGAGCTCCAGGCACACTGCAGCTGCAAAAGGCATCCCAAAGAGAGCGCAAAACTGCCACAACATGGCTGTCTCCACCCCTTTTCCCTTGGGACCTTCCCTAACTCTAGGTGATTTACCTGCCTATGGAAATGTTTATTACAGAGCCTAGGCTTAGGGTTTCTTAAACCAGGAAGCTCTGAGCTCCAGGCTCACTGCAGCTGCAAAAGGCATCCCAAAGAGAGCGCAAAACTGCCACAACATGGCTGTCTCCACCCCTTTTTCCTTGGGACCTTCCCTAACCCTAGGCTGATTTACCTGCCTATGGAAAAGGTTATTACAGAGCCTAGGGTTAGGGTTTCTTAAACTGGAAGCCCTGAGCTCCAGGCACACTGCAGCTGCAAAAGGCATCCCAAAGAGAGCGCAAAACTGCCACAACATGGCTGTCTCCACCCCTTTTTCCTTGGGACCTTCCCTAACCCTAGGCTGATTTACCTGCCTATGGATAAGGTTATTACAGAGCCTAGGGTTAGGGTTTCTTAAAGCAGGAAGCCCTCAGCTCCAGGCACACTGCAGCTGCAAGAGGCATCCCAAAGAGAGCGCAAAACTGCCACAACATGGCTGTCTCCACCCCTTTTTCCTTGGGACCTTCCCTAACCCTAGGCTGATTTACCTGCCTATGGAAAAGGTTATTACTGAGCCTAGGGTTAGGGTTTCTTAAACCAGGAAGCCCTGAGCTCCAGGCACACTGCAGCTGCAAGAGGCATCCCAAAGAGAGCGCAAAACTGCCACAACATGGCTGTCTCCATCCCTTTTTCCTTGGGACCTTCCCTAACCCTAGGCTGATTTACCTGCCTAGGGTTAGGGTTAGGGTTGAGCCTAGGGTTAGGGTTCCGTAAACAAGGAAGCCCTCAGCTCCAGGCACACTGCAGCTGCAAAAGGCATCCCAAAGAGAGCGCAAAACTGCCACAACATGGCTGTCTCCACCCCTTTTTCCTTGGGACCTTCCCTAACCCTAGGCTGATTTACCTGCCTAGGGTTAGGGTTAGGGTTGAGCCTAGGGTTAGGGTTTTTTAAACCAGGAAGCCCTGAACTCCAGGCACACTGCAGCTGCAAAAGGCATCCCAAAGAGAGCGCAAAACTGCCACAACATGGCTGTCTCCACCCCTTTTCCCTTGGGACCTTCCCTAACTCTAGGTGATTTACCTGCCTATGGAAATGTTTATTACAGAGCCTAGGCTTAGGGTTTCTTAAACCAGGAAGCCCTGAGCTCCAGGCACACTGCAGCTGCAAAAGGCATCCCAAAGAGAGCGCAAAACTGCCACAACATGGCTGTCTCCACCCCTTTTTCCTTGGGACCTTCCCTAACCCTAGGCTGATTTACCTGCCTAGGGTTAGGGTTAGGGTTGAGCCTAGGGATAGGGTTTCTTAAACCAGGAATCCCTCAGCTCCAGGCACACTGCAGCTGCAAAAGGCATCCCAAAGAGAGCGCAAAACTGCCACAACATGGCTGTCTCCACCCCTTTTTCCATGGGACCTTCCCAAACCCTAGGTGATTTACCTGCTTATGGAAAAGGTTATTACAGAGCCTAGGGTTAGGGTTTCTTAAAACAGGAAGCCCTGAGCTCCAGGCACACTGCAGCTGCAAAAGGCATCCCAAAGAGAGCGCAAAACTGCCACAACATGGCTGTCTCCACCCCTTTTTCCTTGGGACCTTCCCTAACCCTAGGTGATTTACCTGCCTATGGAAAAGGTTATTACTGAGCCTAGGGTTAGGGTTTCTTAAACCAGGAAGCCCTCAGCTCCAGGCACACTGCAGCTGCAAAAGTCATCCCAAAGAGAGCGCAAAACTGCCACAACATGGCTGTCTCCACCCCTTTTTCCTTGGGACCTTCCCTAACCCTAGGCTGATTTACCTGCCTAGGGTTAGGGTTAGGGTTGAGCCTAGGGATAGGGTTTCGTAAACAAGGAAGCCCTGAGCTCCAGGCACACTGCAGGTGCAAAAGGCATCCCAAAGAGAGCGCAAAACTGCCACAACATGGCTGTCTCCACCCCTTTTTCCTTGGGACCTTCCCTAACCCTAGGCTGATTTACCTGCCTATGGAAAAGGTTATTACAGAGCCTAGGGTTAGGGTTTCTTAAATTGGAAGCCCTGAGCTCCAGGCACACTGCAGCTGCAAAAGGCATCCCAAAGAGAGCGCAAAACTGCCACAACATGGCTGTCTCCACCCCTTTTTCCTTGGGACCTTCCCTAACCCTAGGCTGATTTACCTGCCTATGGATAAGGTTATTACAGAGCCTAGGGTTAGGGTTTCTTAAACCAGGAAGCCCTGAGCTCCAGGCACACTGCAGCTGCAAAAGGCATCCCAAAGAGAGGGCAAAACTGGCACAGCATGGCTGTCTCCACCCCTTTTTCCATGGGACCTTCCCTAACCCTATTCTGATTTCCTGCCTAGGGTTAGGGCTAGCTTTGAGCCTAGGGTTAAGGTTTCTCAAACCAGGAAGCCCTGAGCTCCAGGCACACTGCAGCTGCAAAAGGCATCCCAAAGAGAGCGCAAAACTGCCACAACATGGCTGTCTCCATCCCTTTTTCCTTGGGACCTTCCCTAACCCTAGGCTGATTTACCTGCCTAGGGTTAGGGTTAGGGTTGAGCCTAGGGATAGGGTTTCTTAAACCAGGAAGCCCTCAGCTCCAGGCACACTGCAGGTGCAAAAGGCATCCCAAAGAGAGCGCAAAACTGCCACAACATGGCTGTCTCCACCCCTTTTTCCTTGGGACCTTCCCTAACCCTAGGCTGATTTACCTGCCTATGGAAAAGGTTATTACAGAGCCTAGGGTTAGGGTTTCTTAAAGTGGAAGCCCTGAGCTCCAGGCACACTGCAGCTGCAAAAGGCATCCCAAAGAGAGCGCAAAACTGCCACAACATGGCTGTCTCCACCCCTTTTTCCTTGGGACCTTCCCTAACCCTAGGCTGATTTACCTGCCTAGGGTTAGGGTTAGGGTTGAGCCTAGGGTTAGGGTTTTTTAAACCAGGAAGCCCTGAACTCCAGGCACACTGCAGCTGCAAAAGGCATCCCAAAGAGAGCGCAAAACTGCCACAACATGGCTGTCTCCACCCCTTTTTCCTTGGGACCTTCCCTAACCCTAGGCTGATTTACCTGCCTATGGAAAAGGTTATTACTGAGCCTAGGGTTAGGGTTTCTTAAACCAGGAAGCCCTCAGCTCCAGGCACACTGCAGCTGCAAAAGTCATCCCAAAGAGAGCGCAAAACTGCCACAACATGGCTGTCTCCATCCCTTTTTCCTTGGGACCTTCCCTAACCCTAGGCTGATTTACCTGCCTAGGGTTAGGGTTAGGGTTGAGCCTAGGGTTAGGGTTTCGTAAACAAGGAAGCCCTCAGCTCCAGGCACACTGCAGCTGCAAAAGGCATCCCAAAGAGAGCGCAAAACTGCCACAACATGGCTGTCTCCACCCCTTTTTTCTTGGGACCTTCCGTAACCCTAGGCTGATTTACCTGCCTATGGATAAGGTTATTACAGAGCCTAGGGTTAGGGTTTCTTAAACCAGGAAGCCCTGAGCTCCAGGCACACTGCAGCTGCAAAAGGCATCCCAAAGAGAGCGCAAAACTGCCACAACATGGCTGTCTCCACCCCTTTTTCCTTGGGACCTTCCCTAACCCTAGGTGATTTACTTGCCTAGGGTTAGGGTTAGGGTTGAGCCTAGGGTTAGGGTTTTTTAAACCAGGAAGCCCTGAGCTCCAGGCACACTGCAGCTGCAAAAGGCATCCCAAAGAGAGCGCAAAACTGCCACAACATGGCTGTCTCCACTGCTTTTTCCTTGGGACTTTCCCTAACCCTAGGCTGATTTACCTGCCTAGTGTTAGGGTTAGGGTTGAGCCTAGGGTTAGGGTTTTTTAAACCAGGAAGCCCTGAGCTCCAGGCACACTGCAGCTGCAAAAGGCATCCCAAAGAGAGCGCAAAACTGCCACAACATGGCTGTCTCCACCCCTTTTTCGTTGGGACCTTCCCTAACCCTAGGTGAGTTACCTGCCTATGGAAAAGGTTATTACTGAGCCTAGGTTTAGGGTTTCTCAAACCAGGAAGTCCTGAGCTCCAGGCACACTGCAGCTGCAAAAGGCATCCCAAAGAGAGCGCAAAACTGCCACAACATGGCTGTCTCCACCCCTTCTTCCTTGGGACCTTCCCTAACCCTAGGCTGATTTACCTGCCTAGGGTTAGGGTTAGGGTTGAGCCTAGGGATAGGGTTTCTTAAACCAGGAAGCCATCAGCTCCAGGCACACTGCAGCTGCAAAAGGCATGCCAAAGAGAGCGCAAAACTGCCACAACATGGCTGACTCCAGCCCTTCTTCCTTGGGACCTTCCCTAACCCTAGGCTGGTTTACCTGCCTATGGAAAAGGTTATTACAGAGCCTAGGGTTAGGGTTTCTTAAACCAGGAAGCCCTGAGCTCCAGGCACACTGCAGCTACAAAAGGCATCCCAAAGAGAGCGCAAAACTGCCACAACATGGCTGTCTCCACCCCTTTTCCTTGGGACCTTCCCTAACCCTACGCTGATTTACCTGCCTATGGAAAAGGTTATTACTGAGCCTAGGGTTAGGGGTTTTTAAACCAGGAAGCCCTGAGCTCCAGGCACACTGCAGCTGCAAAAGGCATCCCAAAGAGAGCGCAAAACTGCCACAACATGGCTGTCTCCACCCCTTTTTCCTTGGGACCTTCCCTAACCCTAGGCTGATTTACCTGCCTAGGGTTAGGGTTAGGGTTGAGCCTAGGGTTAGGGTTTTTTAAACCAGGAAGCCCTGAGCTCCAGGCACACTGCAGCTGCAAAAGGCATGCCAAAGAGAGCGCAAAACTGCCACAACATGGCTGTCTCCAGCCCTTCTTCCTTGGGACCTTCCCTAACCCTAGGCTGGTTTACCTGCCTATGGAAAAGGTTATTACAGAGCCTAGGGTTAGGGTTTCTTAAACCAGGAAGCCCTGAGCTCCATGCACACTGCAGCTGCAAAAGTCATCCCAAAGAGAGCGCAAAACTGCCACAACATGGCTGTCTCCACCCCTTTTTCCTTGGGACCTTCCCTAACCCTAGGCTGATTTACCTGCCTAGGGTTAGGGTTAGGGTTGATCCTAGGGTTAGGGTCTCTTAAACCAGGAAGCCCTGAGCTCCAGGCACACTGCAGCTGCAAAAGGCATCCCAAAGAGAGCGCAAAACTGCCACAACATGGCTGTCTCCACCCCTTTTTCCTTGGGACCTTCCCTAACCCTAGGCTGATTTACCTGCCTAGGGTTAGGGTTAGGGTTGAGCCTAGGGTTAGGGTTTTTTAAACCAGGAAGCCCTCAGCTCCAGGCACACTGCAGCTGCAAAAGGCATGCCAAAGAGAGCGCAAAACTGCCACAACATGGCTGTCTCCAGCCCTTCTTCCTTGGGACCTTCCCTAACCCTAGGCTGGTTTACCTGCCTATGGAAAAGGTTATTACTGAGCCTAGGGTTAGGGGTTTTTAAAGCAGGAAGCCCTGAGCTCCAGGCACACTGCAGCTGCAAAAGGCATCCCAAAGAGAGCGCAAAACTGCCACAACATGGCTGTCTCCACCCCTTTTTCCTTGGGACCTTCCCTAACACTAGGTGATTTACCTGCCTGTGGAAAAGGTTATTACTGAGCCTAGGGTTAGGGTTTCTTAAACCAGGAAGCCCTGAGCTCCAGGCACACTGCAGCTGCAAAAGGCATCCCAAAGAGAGCGCAAAACTGCCACAACATGGCTGTCTCCACCCCTTTTTCCTTGGGACCTTCCCTAACCCTAGGTGATTTACCTGCCTATGGAAATGTTTATTACAGAGCCTAGGCTTAGGGTTTCTTAAACCAGGAAGCCCTGAGCTCCAGGCACACTGCAGCTGCAAAAGGCATCCCAAAGAGAGCGCAAAACTGCCACAACATGGCTGTCTCCACCCCTTTTTCCTTGGGACCTTCCCTAACACTAGGTGATTTACCTGCCTGTGGAAAAGGTTATTACTGAGCCTAGGGTTAGGGTTTCTTAAACCAGGAAGCCCTGAGCTCCAGGCACACTGCAGCTGCAAAAGGCATCCCAAAGAGAGCGCAAAACTGCCACAACATGGCTGTCTCCACCCCTTTTTCCTTGGGACCTTCCCTAACCCTAGGCTGATTTACCTGCCTAGGGTTAGGGTTAGGGTTGATCCTAGGGTTAGGGTCTCTTAAACCAGGAAGCCCTGAGCTCCAGGCACACTGCAGCTGCAAAAGGCATCCCAAAGAGAGCGCAAAACTGCCACAACATGGCTGTCTCCACCCCTTTTTCCATGGGACCTTCCCTAACCCTAGGTGATTTACCTGCTTATGGAAAAGGTTATTACAGAGCCTCGGGTTAGGGTTTCTTAAACCAGGAAGCCCTGAGCTCCATGCACACTGCAGCTGCAAAAGGCATGCCAAAGAGAGCGCAAAACTGCCACAACATGGCTGTCTCCACCCCTTTTTCCTTGGGACCTTCCCTAACCCTAGGCTGATTTACCTGCCTAGTGTTAGGGTTAGGGTTGAGCCTAGGGTTAGGGTTTTTTAAACCAGGAAGCCATCAGCTCCAGGCACACTGCAGCTGCAAAAGGCATGCCAAAGAGAGCGCAAAACTGCCACAACATGGCTGTCTCCAGCCCTTCTTCCTTGGGACCTTCCCTAACCCTAGGCTGGTTTACCTGCCTATGGAAAAGGTTATTACAGAGCCTAGGGTTAGGGTTTCTTAAAACAGGAAGCCCTGAGCTCCAGGCACACTGCAGCTGCAAAAGGCATCCCAAAGAGAGCGCAAAACTGCCACAACATGGCTGTCTCCACCCCTTTTCCTTGGGACCTTCCCTAACCCTAGGCTGATTTACCTGCCTATGGAAAAGGTTATTACTGAGCCTAGGGTTAGGGTTTTTTAAACCAGGAAGCCCTGAGCTCCAGGCACACTGCAGCTGCAAAAGGCATCCCAAAGAGAGCGCAAAACTGCCACAACATGGCTGTCTCCACCCCTTTTTCCTTGGGACCTTCCCTAACCCTAGGCTGATTACCTGCCTAGGGTTAGGGTTAGGGTTGAGCCTAGGGTTAGGCTTTCTCAAACCAGGAAGCCCTGAGCTCCAGGCACACTGCAGCTGCAAAAGGCATCCCAAAGAGAGCGCAAAACTGCCACAACATGGCTGTCTCCACCCCTTTTCCTTGGGACCTTCCCTAACCCTAGGCTGATTTACCTGCCTATGGAAAAGGTTATTACTGAGCCTAGGGTTAGGGTTTTTAAACCAGGAAGCCCTGAGCTCCAGGCACACTGCAGCTGCAAAAGGCATCCCAAAGAGAGCGCAAAACTGCCACAACATGGCTGTCTCCACCCCTTTTTCCTTGGGACCTTCCCTAACCCTAGGTGATTTACCTGCCTAGGGTTAGGGTTAGGGTTGAGCCTAGGGTTAGGGTTTTTAAACCAGGAAGCCCTGAGCTCCAGGCACACTGCAGCTGCAAAAGGCATCCCAAAGAGAGCGCAAAACTGCCACAACATGGCTGTCTCCAGCCCTTCTTCCTTGGGACCTTCCCTAACCCTAGGCTGGTTTACCCGCCTATGGAAAAGGTTATTACAGAGCCTAGGGTTAGGGTTTCTTAAACCAGGAAGCCCTGAGCTCCAGGCACACTGCAGCTGCAAAAGGCATCCCAAAGAGAGCGCAAAACTGCCACAACATGGCTGTCTCCACCCCTTTTCCTTGGGACCTTCCCTAACCCTACGCTGGTTTACCTGCCTATGGAAAAGGTTATTACTGAGCCTAGGGTTAGGGGTTTTTAAAGCAGGAAGCCCTGAGCTCCAGGCACACTGCAGCTGCAAAAGGCATCCCAAAGAGAGCGCAAAACTGCCACAACATGGCTGTCTCCACCCCTTTTTCCTTGGGACCTTCCCTAACCCTAGGCTGATTTACCTGCCTAGGGTTAGGGTTGGGGTTGATCCTAGGGTTAGGGTCTCTTAAACCAGGAAGCCCTGAGCTCCAGGCACACTGCAGCTGCAAAAGGCATCCCAAAGAGAGCGCAAAACTGCCACAACATGGCTGTCTCCACCCCTTTTTCCTTGGGACCTTCCCTAACCCTAGGCTGATTTACCTGCCTAGGGTTAGGGTTAGGGTTGAGCCTAGGGTTAGGGTTTCTTAAACCAGGAAGCCCTGAGCTCCAGGCACACTGCAGCTGCAAAAGGCATCCCAAAGAGAGCGCAAAACTGCCACAACATGGCTGTCTCCACCCCTTTTCCCTTGGGACCTTCCCTAACTGTAGGTGATTTACCTGCCTATGGAAATGTTTATTACAGAGCCTAGGCTTAGGGTTTCTTAAACCAGGAAGCCCTGAGCTCCAGGCACACTGCAGCTGCAAAAGGCATCCCAAAGAGAGCGCAAAACTGCCACAACATGGCTGTCTCCACCCCTTTTTCCTTGGGACCTTCCCTAACACTAGGTGATTTACCTGCCTGTGGAAAAGGTTATTACTGAGCCTAGGGTTAGGGTTTCTTAAACCAGGAAGCCCTGAGCTCCAGGCACACTGCAGCTGCAAAAGGCATCCCAAAGAGAGCGCAAAACTGCCACAACATGGCTGTCTCCACCCCTTTTTCCTTGGGACCTTCCCTAACCCTAGGCTGATTTACCTGCCTATGGAAAAGGTTATTACAGAGCCTAGGGTTAGGGTTTCTTAAACCAGGAAGCTCTGAGCTCCAGGCTCACTGCAGCTGCAAAAGGCATCCCAAAGAGAGCGCAAAACTGCCACAACATGGCTGTCTCCACCCCTTTTTCCTTGGGACCTTCCCTAACCCTAGGCTGATTTACCTGCCTAGGGTTAGGGTTAGGGTTGATCCTAGGGTTAGGGTCTCTTAAACCAGGAAGCCCTGAGCTCCAGGCACACTGCAGCTGCAAAAGGCATCCCAAAGAGAGCGCAAAACTGCCACAACATGGCTGTCTCCACCCCTTTTTCCTTGGGACCTTCCCTAACCCTAGGCTGATTTACCTGCCTAGTGTTAGGGTTAGGGTTGAGCCTAGGGTTAGGGTTTTTTAAACCAGGAAGCCCTCAGCTCCAGGCACACTGCAGCTGCAAAAGGCATGCCAAAGAGAGCGCAAAACTGCCACAACATGGCTGTCTCCAGCCCTTCTTCCTTGGGACCTTCCCTAACCTTAGGCTGGTTTACCTGCCTATGGAAAAGGTTATTACAGAGCCTAGGGTTAGGGTTTCTTAAACCAGGAAGCCCTGAGCTCCAGGCACACTGCAGCTGCAAAAGGCATCCCAAAGAGAGCGCAAAACTGCCACAACATGGCTGTCTCCACCCCTTTTCCTTGGGACCTTCCCTAACCCTAGGCTGATTTACCTGCCTATGGAAAAGGTTATTACTGAGCCTAGGGTTAGGGTTTTTTAAACCAGGAAGCCCTGAGCTCCAGGCACACTGCAGCTGCAAAAGGCATCCCAAAGAGAGCGCAAAACTGCCACAACATGGCTGTCTCCACCCCTTCTTCCTTGGGACCTTCCCTAACCCTAGGCTGATTACCTGCCTAGGGTTAGGGTTAGGGTTGAGCCTAGGGTTAGGCTTTCTCAAACCAGGAAGTCCTGAGCTCCAGGCACACTGCAGCTGCAAAAGGCATCCCAAAGAGAGCGCAAAACTGCCACAACATGGCTGTCTCCACCCCTTTTTCCTTGGGACCTTCCCTAACTCTAGGTGATTTACCTGCCTATGGAAATGTTTATTACAGAGCCTAGGCTTAGGGTTTCTTAAACCAGGAAGCCCTGAGCTCCAGGCACACTGCAGCTGCAAAAGGCATCCCAAAGAGAGCGCAAAACTACCACAACATGGCTGTCTCCACCCCTTTTTCCTTGGGACCTTCCCTAACACTAGGTGATTTACCTGCCTGTGGAAAAGGTTATTACTGAGACTAGGGTTAGGGTTTCTTAAACCAGGAAGCCCTGAGCTCCAGGCACACTGCAGCTGCAAAAGGCATCCCAAAGAGAGCGCAAAACTGCCACAACATGGCTGTCTCCACCCCTTTTTCCTTGGGACCTTCCCTAACCCTAGGCTGATTTACCTGCCTAGTGTTAGGGTTAGGGTTGAGCCTAGGGTTAGGGTTTTTTAAACCAGGAAGCCCTCAGCTCCAGGCACACTGCAGCTGCAAAAGGCATGCCAAAGAGAGCGCAAAACTGCCACAACATGGCTGTCTCCAGCCCTTCTTCCTTGGGACCTTCCCTAACCTTAGGCTGGTTTACCTGCCTATGGAAAAGGTTATTACAGAGCCTAGGGTTAGGGTTTCTTAAACCAGGAAGCCCTGAGCTCCAGGCTCACTGCAGCTGCAAAAGGCATCCCAAAGAGAGCGCAAAACTGCCACAACATGGCTGTCTCCACCCCTTTTCCTTGGGACCTTCCCTAACCCTAGGCTGATTTACCTGCCTATGGAAAAGGTTATTACTGAGCCTAGGGTTAGGGTTTTTTAAACCAGGAAGCCCTGAGCTCCAGGCACACTGCAGCTGCAAAAGGCATCCCAAAGAGAGCGCAAAACTGCCACAACATGGCTGTCTCCACCCCTTCTTCCTTGGGACCTTCCCTAACCCTAGGCTGATTACCTGCCTAGGGTTAGGGTTAGGGTTGATCCTAGGGTTAGGGTCTCTTAAACCCGGAAGCCCTGAGCTCCAGGCACACTGCAGCTGCAAAAGGCATCCCAAAGAGAGCGCAAAACTGCCACAACATGGCTGTCTCCACCCCTTTTTCCATGGGACCTTCCCTAACCCTAGGTGATTTACCTGCTTATGGAAAAGGTTATTACAGAGCCTAGGGTTAGGGTTTCTTAAACCAGGAAGCCCTGAGCTCCATGCACACTGCAGCTGCAAAAGGCATCCCAAAGAGAGCGCAAAACTGCCACAACATGGCTGTCTCCACCCCTTTTTCCTTGGGACCTTCCCTAACCCTAGGCTGATTTACCTGCCTAGGGTTAGGGTTAGGGTTGAGCCTAGGGTTAGGGATTTTAAACCAGGAAGCCCTGAGCTCCAGGCACACTGCAGCTGCAAAAGGCATCCCAAAGAGAGCGCAAAACTGCCACAACATGGCTGTCTCCACCCCTTTTTCCTTGGGACCTTCCCTTACCCTAGGTGCTTTACCTGCCTATGGAAAAGGTTATTACAGAGCCTAGGGTTAGGGTTTCTAAAAACAGGACGCCCTGAGCTCCAGGCACACTGCAGCTGCAAAAGGCATCCCAAAGAGAGCGCAAAACTGCCACAACATGGCTGTCTCCACCCCTTTTTCCTTGGGACCTTCCCTAACCCTAGGTGATTTACCTGCCTAGGGTTAGGGTTAGGGTTGAGCCTAGGGTTAGGGTTTTTAAACCAGGAAGCCCTGAGCTCCATGCACACTGCAGCTGCAAAAGGCATCCCAAAGAGAGCGCAAAACTGCCACAACATGGCTGTCTCCACTGCTTTTTCCTTGGGACTTTCCCTAACCCTAGGCTGATTTACCTGCCTAGGGTTAGGGTTAGGGTTGAGCCTAGGGTTAGGGTTTTTTAAACCAGGAAGCCCTGAACTCCAGGCACACTGCAGCTGCAAAAGGCATCCCAAAGAGAGCGCAAAACTGCCACAACATGGCTGTCTCCACCCCTTTTTCCTTGGGACCTTCCCTAACCCTAGGCTGATTTACCTGCCTAGGGTTAGGGTTAGGGTTGAGCCTAGGGATAGGGTTTCTTAAACCAGGAAGCCCTCAGCTCCAGGCACACTGCAGCTGCAAAAGGCATGCCAAAGAGAGCGCAAAACTGCCACAACATGGCTGTCTCCAGCCCTTCTTCCTTGGGACCTTCCCTAACCCTAGGCTGGTTTACCTGCCTATGGAGAAGGTTATTACAGAGCCTAGGGTTAGGGTTTCTTAAACCAGGAAGCCCTGAGCTCCAGGCACACTGCAGCTGCAAAAGGCATCCCAAAGAGAGCGCAAAACTGCCACAACATGGCTGTCTCCACCCCTTTTCCTTGGGACCTTCCCTAACCCTACGCTGATTTACCTGCCTATGGAAAAGGTTATTACTGAGCCTAGGGTTAGGGGTTTTTAAAGCAGGAAGCCCTGAGCTCCAGGCACACTGCAGCTGCAAAAGGCATCCCAAAGAGAGCGCAAAACTGCCACAACATGGCTGTCTCCACCCCTTTTCCCTTGGGACCTTCCCTAACCCTAGGCTGATTTACCTGCCTAGGGTTAGGGTTAGGGTTGAGCCTAGGGTTAGGGTTTTTTAAACCAGGAAGCCCTGAGCTCCAGGCACACTGCAGCTGCAAAAGGCATCCCAAAGAGAGCGCAAAACTGCCACAACATGGCTGTCTCCACCCCTTTTCCCTTGGGACCTTCCCTAACTCTAGGTGATTTACCTGCCTATGGAAATGTTTATTACAGAGCCTAGGGTTAGGGTTTCTTAAACCAGGAAGCCCTCAGCTCCAGGCACACTGCAGCTGCAAAAGGCATGCCAAAGAGAGCGCAAAACTGCCACAACATGGCTGTCTCCACCCCTTTTTCCATGGGACCTTCCCTAACCCTAGGTGATTTACCTGCTTATGGAAAAGGTTATTACTGAGCCTAGGGTTAGGGTTTCTTAAACCAGGAAGCCCTGAGCTCCAGGCACACTGCAGCTGCAAAAGGCATCCCAAAGAGAGCGCAAAACTGCCACAACATGGCTGTCTCCACCCCTTTTTCCTTGGGACCTTCCCTAACCCTAGGCTGATTTACCTGCCTAGGGTTAGGGTTGGGGTTGATCCTAGGGTTAGGGTCTCTTAAACCAGGAAGCCCTGAGCTCCAGGCACACTGCAGCTGCAAAAGGCATCCCAAAGAGAGCGCAAAACTGCCACAACATGGCTGTCTCCACCCCTTTTTCCTTGGGACCTTCCCTAACCCTAGGCTGATTTACCTGCCTAGGGTTAGGGTTGGGGTTGATCCTAGGGTTAGGGTCTCTTAAACCAGGAAGCCCTGAGCTCCAGGCACACTGCAGCTGCAAAAGGCATCCCAAAGAGAGCGCAAAACTGCCACAACATGGCTGTCTCCACCCCTTTTTCCTTGGGACCTTCCCTAACCCTAGGCTGATTTACCTGCCTAGGGTTAGGGTTAGGGTTGAGCCTAGGGTTAGGGTTTTTTAAACCAGGAAGTCCTGAGCTCCAGGCACACTGCAGCTGCAAAAGGCATCCCAAAGAGAGCGCAAAACTGCCACAACATGGCTGTCTCCACCCCTTTTTCCATGGGACCTTCCCTAACCCTAGGTGATTTACCTGCTTATGGAAAAGGTTATTACAGAGCCTAGGGTTAGGGTTTCTTAAACCAGGAATCCCTCAGCTCCAGGCACACTGCAGCTGCAAAAGGCATCCCAAAGAGAGCGCAAAACTGCCACAACATGGCTGTCTCCACCCCTTTTTCCTTGGGACCTTCCCTAACCCTAGGCTGATTTACCTGCCTAGTGTTAGGGTTAGGGTTGAGCCTAGGGTTAGGGTTTTTTAAACCAGGAAGCCCTCAGCTCCAGGCACACTGCAGCTGCAAAAGGCATGCCAAAGAGAGCGCAAAACTGCCACAACATGGCTGTCTCCAGCCCTTCTTCCTTGGGACCTTCCCTAACCCTAGGCTGGTTTACCTGCCTATGGAAAAGGTTATTACAGAGCCTAGGGTTAGGGTTTCTTAAACCAGGAAGCCCTGAGCTCCATGCACACTGCAGCTGCAAAAGGCATCCCAAAGAGAGCGCAAAACTGCCACAACATGGCTGTCTCCACCCCTTTTTCCTTGGGACCTTCCCTAACCCTAGGCTGATTTACCTGCCTAGGGTTAGGGTTAGGGTTGATCCTAGGGTTAGGGTCTCTTAAACCAGGAAGCCCTGAGCTCCAGGCACACTGCAGCTGCAAAAGGCATCCCAAAGAGAGCGCAAAACTGCCACAACATGGCTGTCTCCACCCCTTTTTCCTTGGGACCTTCCCTAACCCTAGGCTGATTTACCTGCCTAGGGTTAGGGTTAGGGTTGAGCCTAGGGATAGGGTTTCTTAAACCAGGAAGCCCTCAGCTCCAGGCACACTGCAGCTGCAAAAGGCATGCCAAAGAGAGCGCAAAACTGCCACAACATGGCTGTCTCCACCCCTTCTTCCTTGGGACCTTCCCTAACCCTAGGCTGGTTTACCTGCCTATGGAAAAGGTTATTACTGAGCCTAGGGTTAGGGGTTTTTAAAGCAGGAAGCCCTGAGCTCCAGGCACACTGCAGCTGCAAAAGGCATCCCAAAGAGAGCGCAAAACTGCCACAACATGGCTGTCTCCACCCCTTTTTCCTTGGGACCTTCCCTAACACTAGGTGATTTACCTGCCTGTGGAAAAGGTTATTACTGAGCCTAGGGTTAGGGTTTCTTAAACCAGGAAGCCCTGAGCTCCAGGCACACTGCAGCTGCAAAAGGCATCCCAAAGAGAGCGCAAAACTGCCACAACATGGCTGTCTCCACCCCTTTTTCCTTGGGACCTTCCCTAACCCTAGGTGATTTACCTGCCTATGGAAATGTTTATTACAGAGCCTAGGCTTAGGGTTTCTTAAACCAGGAAGCCCTGAGCTCCAGGCACACTGCAGCTGCAAAAGGCATCCCAAAGAGAGCGCAAAACTGCCACAACATGGCTGTCTCCACCCCTTTTTCCTTGGGACCTTCCCTAACCCTAGGCTGATTTACCTGCCTAGGGTTAGGGTTAGGGTTGATCCTAGGGTTAGGGTCTCTTAAACCAGGAAGCCCTGAGCTACAGGCACACTGCAGCTGCAAAAGGCATCCCAAAGAGAGCGCAAAACTGCCACAACATGGCTGTCTCCACCCCTTTTTCCATGGGACCTTCCCTAACCCTAGGTGATTTACCTGCTTATGGAAAAGGTTATTACAGAGCCTCGGGTAGGGTTTCTTAAACCAGGAAGCCCTGAGCTCCATGCACACTGCAGCTGCAAAAGGCATGCCAAAGAGAGCGCAAAACTGCCACAACATGGCTGTCTCCACCCCTTTTTCCTTGGGACCTTCCCTAACCCTAGGCTGATTTACCTGCCTAGTGTTAGGGTTAGGGTTGAGCCTAGGGTTAGGGTTTTTTAAACCAGGAAGCCATCAGCTCCAGGCACACTGCAGCTGCAAAAGGCATGCCAAAGAGAGCGCAAAACTGCCACAACATGGCTGTCTCCAGCCCTTCTTCCTTGGGACCTTCCCTAACCCTAGGCTGGTTTACCTGCCTATGGAAAAGGTTATTACAGAGCCTAGGGTTAGGGTTTCTTAAAACAGGAAGCCCTGAGCTCCAGGCACACTGCAGCTGCAAAAGGCATCCCAAAGAGAGCGCAAAACTGCCACAACATGGCTGTCTCCACCCCTTTTCCTTGGGACCTTCCCTAACCCTAGGCTGATTTACCTGCCTATAGAAAAGGTTATTACTGAGCCTAGGGTTAGGGTTTTTTAAACCAGGAAGCCCTGAGCTCCAGGCACACTGCAGCTGCAAAAGGCATCCCAAAGAGAGCGCAAAACTGCCACAACATGGCTGTCTCCACCCCTTTTTCCTTGGGACCTTCCCTAACCCTAGGCTGATTACCTGCCTAGGGTTAGGGTTAGGGTTGAGCCTAGGGTTAGGCTTTCTCAAACCAGGAAGCCCTGAGCTCCAGGCACACTGCAGCTGCAAAAGGCATCCCAAAGAGAGCGCAAAACTGCCACAACATGGCTGTCTCCAGCCCTTCTTCCTTGGGACCTTCCCTAACCCTAGGCTGGTTTACCCGCCTATGGAAAAGGTTATTACTGAGCCTAGGGTTAGGGGTTTTTAAAGCAGGAAGCCCTGAGCTCCAGGCACACTGCAGCTGCAAAAGGCATCCCAAAGAGAGCGCAAAACTGCCACAACATGGCTGTCTCCACCCCTTTTTCCTTGGGACCTTCCCTAACCCTAGGCTGATTTACCTGCCTAGGGTTAGGGTTAGGGTTGAGCCTAGGGATAGGGTTTCTTAAACCAGGAAGCCCTCAGCTCCAGGCACACTGCAGCTGCAAAAGGCATGCCAAAGAGAGCGCAAAACTGCCACAACATGGCTGTCTCCACCCCTTTTTCCATGGGACCTTCCCTAACCCTAGGCTGATTTACCTGCTTATGGAAAAGGTTATTACTGAGCCTAGGGTTAGGGTTTCTTAAAACAGGAAGCCCTGAGCTCCAGGCACACTGCAGCTGCAAAAGGCATCCCAAAGAGAGCGCAAAACTGCCACAACATGGCTGTCTCCACCCCTTTTTCCTTGGGACCTTCCCTAACCCTAGGCTGATTTACCTGCCTAGGGTTAGGGTTGGGGTTGATCCTAGGGTTAGGGTCTCTTAAACCAGGAAGCCCTGAGCTCCAGGCACACTGCAGCTGCAAAAGGCATCCCAAAGAGAGCGCAAAACTGCCACAACATGGCTGTCTCCACCCCTTTTTCCTTGGGACCTTCCCTAACCCTAGGCTGATTTACCTGCCTAGGGTTAGGGTTAGGGTTGAGCCTAGGGTTAGGGTTTCTTAAACCAGGAAGCCCTGAGCTCCAGGCACACTGCAGCTGCAAAAGGCATCCCAAAGAGAGCGCAAAACTGCCACAACATGGCTGTCTCCACCCCTTTTCCCTTGGGACCTTCCCTAACTCTAGGTGATTTACCTGCCTATGGAAATGTTTATTACAGAGCCTAGGCTTAGGGTTTCTTAAACCAGGAAGCCCTGAGCTCCAGGCACACTGCAGCTGCAAAAGGCATCCCAAAGAGAGCGCAAAACTGCCACAACATGGCTGTCTCCACCCCTTTTTCCTTGGGACCTTCCCTAACACTAGGTGATTTACCTGCCTGTGGAAAAGGTTATTACTGAGCCTAGGGTTAGGGTTTCTTAAACCAGGAAGCCCTGAGCTCCAGGCACACTGCAGCTGCAAAAGGCATCCCAAAGAGAGCGCAAAACTGCCACAACATGGCTGTCTCCACCCCTTTTTCCTTGGGACCTTCCCTAACCCTAGGCTGATTTACCTGCCTATGGAAAAGGTTATTACAGAGCCTAGGGTTAGGGTTTCTTAAACCAGGAAGCCCTGAGCTCCAGGCACACTGCAGCTGCAAAAGGCATCCCAAAGAGAGCGCAAAACTGCCACAACATGGCTGTCTCCACCCCTTTTCCTTGGGACCTTCCCTAACCCTAGGCTGATTTACCTGCCTATGGAAAAGGTTATTACTGAGCCTAGGGTTAGGGTTTTTTAAACCAGGAAGCCCTGAGCTCCAGGCACACTGCAGCTGCAAAAGGCATCCCAAAGAGAGCGCAAAACTGCCACAACATGGCTGTCTCCACCCCTTCTTCCTTGGGACCTTCCCTAACCCTAGGCTGATTACCTGCCTAGGGTTAGGGTTAGGGTTGAGCCTAGGGTTAGGCTTTCTCAAACCAGGAAGTCCTGAGCTCCAGGCACACTGCAGCTGCAAAAGGCATCCCAAAGAGAGCGCAAAACTGCCACAACATGGCTGTCTCCACCCCTTTTTCCTTGGGACCTTCCCTAACTCTAGGTGATTTACCTGCCTATGGAAATGTTTATTACAGAGCCTAGGCTTAGGGTTTCTTAAACCAGGAAGCCCTGAGCTCCAGGCACACTGCAGCTGCAAAAGGCATCCCAAAGAGAGCGCAAAACTGCCACAACATGGCTGTCTCCACCCCTTTTTCCTTGGGACCTTCCCTAACACTAGGTGATTTACCTGCCTGTGGAAAAGGTTATTACTGAGCCTAGGGTTAGGGTTTCTTAAACCAGGAAGCCCTGAGCTCCAGGCACACTGCAGCTGCAAAAGGCATCCCAAAGAGAGCGCAAAACTGCCACAACATGGCTGTCTCCACCCCTTTTTCCTTGGGACCTTCCCTAACCCTAGGCTGATTTACCTGCCTATGGAAAAGGTTATTACAGAGCCTAGGGTTAGGGTTTCTTAAACCAGGAAGCTCTGAGCTCCAGGCTCACTGCAGCTGCAAAAGGCATCCCAAAGAGAGCGCAAAACTGCCACAACATGGCTGTCTCCACCCCTTTTTCCTTGGGACCTTCCCTAACCCTAGGCTGATTTACCTGCCTAGGGTTAGGGTTAGGGTTGATCCTAGGGTTAGGGTCTCTTAAACCAGGAAGCCCTGAGCTCCAGGCACACTGCAGCTGCAAAAGGCATCCCAAAGAGAGCGCAAAACTGCCACAACATGGCTGTCTCCACCCCTTTTTCCTTGGGACCTTCCCTAACCCTAGGCTGATTTACCTGCCTAGTGTTAGGGTTAGGGTTGAGCCTAGGGTTAGGGTTTTTTAAACCAGGAAGCCCTCAGCTCCAGGCACACTGCAGCTGCAAAAGGCATCCCAAAGAGAGCGCAAAACTGCCACAACATGGCTGTCTCCAGCCCTTCTTCCTTGGGACCTTCCCTAACCTTAGGCTGGTTTACCTGCCTATGGAAAAGGTTATTACAGAGCCTAGGGTTAGGGTTTCTTAAACCAGGAAGCCCTGAGCTCCAGGCACACTGCAGCTGCAAAAGGCATCCCAAAGAGAGCGCAAAACTGCCACAACATGGCTGTCTCCACCCCTTTTCCTTGGGACCTTCCCTAACCCTAGGCTGATTTACCTGCCTATGGAAAAGGTTATTACTGAGCCTAGGGTTAGGGTTTTTTAAACCAGGAAGCCCTGAGCTCCAGGCACACTGCAGCTGCAAAAGGCATCCCAAAGAGAGCGCAAAACTGCCACAACATGGCTGTCTCCACCCCTTCTTCCTTGGGACCTTCCCTAACCCTAGGCTGATTACCTGCCTAGGGTTAGGGTTAGGGTTGAGCCTAGGGTTAGGGTTTTTAAACCAGGAAGCCCTGAGCTCCATGCACACTGCAGCTGCAAAAGGCATCCCAAAGAGAGCGCAAAACTGCCACAACATGGCTGTCTCCACTGCTTTTTCCTTGGGACTTTCCCTAACCCTAGGCTGATTTACCTGCCTAGGGTTAGGGTTAGGGTTGAGCCTAGGGTTAGGGTTTTTTAAACCAGGAAGCCCTGAACTCCAGGCACACTGCAGCTGCAAAAGGCATCCCAAAGAGAGCGCAAAACTGCCACAACATGGCTGTCTCCACCCCTTTTTCCTTGGGACCTTCCCTAACCCTAGGCTGATTTACCTGCCTAGGGTTAGGGTTAGGGTTGAGCCTAGGGATAGGGTTTCTTAAACCAGGAAGCCCTCAGCTCCAGGCACACTGCAGCTGCAAAAGGCATGCCAAAGAGAGCGCAAAACTGCCACAACATGGCTGTCTCCAGCCCTTCTTCCTTGGGACCTTCCCTAACCCTAGGCTGGTTTACCTGCCTATGGAGAAGGTTATTACAGAGCCTAGGGTTAGGGTTTCTTAAACCAGGAAGCCCTGAGCTCCAGGCACACTGCAGCTGCAAAAGGCATCCCAAAGAGAGCGCAAAACTGCCACAACATGGCTGTCTCCACCCCTTTTCCTTGGGACCTTCCCTAACCCTAGGCTGATTTACCTGCCTATGGAAAAGGTTATTACTGAGCCTAGGGTTAGGGGTTTTTAAAGCAGGAAGCCCTGAGCTCCAGGCACACTGCAGCTGCAAAAGGCATCCCAAAGAGAGCGCAAAACTGCCACAACATGGCTGTCTCCACCCCTTTTCCCTTGGGACATTCCCTAACCCTAGGCTGATTTACCTGCCTAGGGTTAGGGTTAGGGTTGAGCCTAGGGTTAGGGTTTTTTAAACCAGGAAGCCCTGAGCTCCAGGCACACTGCAGCTGCAAAAGGCATCCCAAAGAGAGCGCAAAACTGCCACAACATGGCTGTCTCCACCCCTTTTCCCTTGGGACCTTCCCTAACTCTAGGTGATTTACCTGCCTATGGAAATGTTTATTACAGAGCCTAGGCTTAGGGTTTCTTAAACCAGGAAGCCCTCAGCTCCAGGCACACTGCAGCTGCAAAAGGCATGCCAAAGAGAGCGCAAAACTGCCACAACATGGCTGTCTCCACCCCTTTTTCCATGGGACCTTCCCTAACCCTAGGTGATTTACCTGCTTATGGAAAAGGTTATTACTGAGCCTAGGGTTAGGGTTTCTTAAACCAGGAAGCCCTGAGCTCCAGGCACACTGCAGCTGCAAAAGGCATCCCAAAGAGAGCGCAAAACTGCCACAACATGGCTGTCTCCACCCCTTTTTCCTTGGGACCTTCCCTAACCCTAGGCTGATTTACCTGCCTAGGGTTAGGGTTGGGGTTGATCCTAGGGTTAGGGTCTCTTAAACCAGGAAGCCCTGAGCTCCAGGCACACTGCAGCTGCAAAAGGCATCCCAAAGAGAGCGCAAAACTGCCACAACATGGCTGTCTCCACCCCTTTTTCCTTGGGACCTTCCCTAACCCTAGGCTGATTTACCTGCCTAGGGTTAGGGTTGGGGTTGATCCTAGGGTTAGGGTCTCTTAAACCAGGAAGCCCTGAGCTCCAGGCACACTGCAGCTGCAAAAGGCATCCCAAAGAGAGCGCAAAACTGCCACAACATGGCTGTCTCCACCCCTTTTTCCTTGGGACCTTCCCTAACCCTAGGCTGATTTACCTGCCTAGGGTTAGGGTTAGGGTTGAGCCTAGGGTTAGGGTTTTTTAAACCAGGAAGTCCTGAGCTCCAGGCACACTGCAGCTGCAAAAGGCATCCCAAAGAGAGCGCAAAACTGCCACAACATGGCTGTCTCCACCCCTTTTTCCATGGGACCTTCCCTAACCCTAGGTGATTTACCTGCTTATGGAAAAGGTTATTACAGAGCCTAGGGTTAGGGTTTCTTAAACCAGGAAGCCCTGAGCTCCATGCACACTGCAGCTGCAAAAGGCATCCCAAAGAGAGCGCAAAACTGCCACAACATGGCTGTCTCCACCCCTTTTTCCTTGGGACCTTCCCTAACACTAGGTGATTTACCTGCCTGTGGAAAAGGTTATTACTGAGCCTAGGGTTAGGGTTTCTTAAACCAGGAAGCTCTGAGCTCCAGGCTCACTGCAGCTGCAAAAGGCATCCCAAAGAGAGCGCAAAACTGCCACAACATGGCTGTCTCCACCCCTTTTTCCTTGGGACCTTCCCTAACCCTAGGCTGATTTACCTGCCTAGGGTTAGGGTTAGGGTTGAGCCTAGGGTTAGGGATTTTAAACCAGGAAGCACTGAGCTCCAGGCACATTGCAGCTGCAAAAGGCATCCCAAAGAGAGCGCAAAACTGCCACAACATGGCTGTCTCCACCCCTTTTTCCTTGGGACCTTCCCTAACCCTAGGTGCTTTACCTGCCTATGGAAAAGGTTATTATAGAGCCTAGGGTTAGGGTTTCTAAAAACAGGACGCCCTGAGCTCCAGGCACACTGCAGCTGCAAAAGGCATCCCAAAGAGAGCGCAAAACTGCCACAACATGGCTGTCTCCACTGCTTTTTCCTTGGGACTTTCCCTAACCCTAGGCTGATTTACCTGCCTAGGGTTAGGGTTAGGGTTGAGCCTAGGGTTAGGGTTTTTTAAACCAGGAAGCCCTGAACTCCAGGCACACTGCAGCTGCAAAAGGCATCCCAAAGAGAGCGCAAAACTGCCACAACATGGTTGTCTCCACCCCTTTTTCCTTGGGACCTTCCCTAACCCTAGGCTGATTTACCTGCCTATGGAAAAGGTTATTACAGAGCCTAGGGTTAGGGTTTCTTAAACCAGGAAGCTCTGAGCTCCAGGCTCACTGCAGCTGCAAAAGGCATCCCAAAGAGAGCGCAAAACTGCCACAACATGGCTGTCTCCACCCCTTTTTCCTTGGGACCTTCCCTAACACTAGGTGATTTACCTGCCTGTGGAAAAGGTTATAACTGAGCCTAGGGTTAGGGTTTCTTAAACCAGGAAGCCCTGAGCTCCATGCACACTGCAGCTGCAAAAGGCATCCCAAAGAGAGCGCAAAACTGCCACAACATGGCTGTCTCCACCCCTTTTTCCTTGGGACCTTCCCTAACCCTAGGCTGATTTACCTGCCTGTGGAAAAGGTTATTACTGAGCCTAGGGTTAGGGTTTCTTAAACCAGGAAGCCCTGAGCTCCAGGCACACTGCAGCTGCAAAAGGCATCCCAAAGAGAGCGCAAAACTGCCACAACATGGCTGTCTCCACCCCTTTTTCCTTGGGACCTTCCCTAACCCTAGGCTGATTTACCTGCCTAGGGTTAGGGTTAGGGTTGAGCCTAGGGTTAGGGATTTTAAACCAGGAAACACTGAGCTCCAGGCACATTGCAGCTGCAAAAGGCATCCCAAAGAGAGCGCAAAACTGCCACAACATGGCTGTCTCCACCCCTTTTTCCTTGGGACCTTCCCTAACCCTAGGTGCTTTACCTGCCTATGGAAAAGGTTATTACAGAGCCTAGGGTTAGGGTTTCTAAAAACAGTACGCCCTGAGCTCCAGGCACACTGCAGCTGCAAAAGGCATCCCAAAGAGAGCGCAAAACTGCCACAACATGGCTGTCTCCACCCCTTTTTCCTTGGGACCTTCCCTAACCCTAGGTGATTTACCTGCCTAGGGTTAGGGTTAGGGTTGAGCCTAGGGTTAGGGTTTTTTAAACCAGGAAGCCCTGAGCTCCAGGCACACTGCAGCTGCAAAAGGCATCCCAAAGAGAGCGCAAAACTGCCACAACATGGCTGTCTCCACTGCTTTTTCCTTGGGACTTTCCCTAACCCTAGGCTGATTTACCTGCCTAGGGTTAGGGTTAGGGTTGAGCCTAGGGTTAGGGTTTTTTAAACCAGGAAGCCCTGAACTCCAGGCACACTGCAGGTGCAAAAGACATCCCAAAGAGAGCGCAAAACTGCCACAACATGGCTGTCTCCACCCCTTTTTCCATGGGACCTTCCCTAACCCTAGGTGATTTACCTGCTTATGGAAAAGGTTATTACAGAGCCTAGGGTTAGGGTTTCTTAAACCAGGAAGCCCTGAGCTCCAGGCACACTGCAGCTGCAAAAGGCATCCCAAAGAGAGCGCAAAACTGCCACAACATGGCTGTCTCCACCCCTTTTTCCTTGGGACCTTCCCTAACCCTAGGTGCTTTACCTGCCTATGGAAAAGGTTATTACAGAGCCTAGGGTTAGGGTTTCTAAAAACAGGACGCCCTGAGCTCCAGGCACACTGCAGCTGCAAAAGGCATCCCAAAGAGAGCGCAAAACTGCCACAACATGGCTGTCTCCACCCCTTTTTCCTTGGGACCTTCCCTAACCCTAGGTGATTTACCTGCCTAGGGTTAGGGTTAGGGTTGAGCCTAGGGTTAGGGTTTTTTAAACCAGGAAGCCCTGAGCTCCAGGCACACTGCAGCTGCAAAAGGCATCCCAAAGAGAGCGCAAAACTGCCACAACATGGCTGTCTCCACTGCTTTTTCCTTGGGACTTTCCCTAACCCTAGGCTGATTTACCTGCCTAGGGTTAGGGTTAGGGTTGAGCCTAGGGTTAGGGTTTTTTAAACCAGGAAGCCCTGAACTCCAGGCACACTGCAGCTGCAAAAGGCATCCCAAAGAGAGCGCAAAACTGCCACAACATGGCTGTCTCCACCCCTTTTTCCTTGGGACCTTCCCTAACCCTAGGCTGATTTACCTGCCTATGGAAAAGGTTATTACAGAGCCTAGGGTTAGGGTTTTCTTAAACCAGGAAGCTCTGAGCTCCAGGCTCACTGCAGCTGCAAAAGGCATCCCAAAGAGAGCGCAAAACTGCCACAACATGGCTGTCTCCACCCCTTCTTCCTTGGGACCTTCCCTAACCCTAGGCTGATTACCTGCCTAGGGTTAGGGTTAGGGTTGAGCCTAGGGTTAGGCTTTCTCAAACCAGGAAGTCCTGAGCTCCAGGCACACTGCAGCTGCAAAAGGCATCCCAAAGAGAGCGCAAAACTGCCACAACATGGCTGTCTCCACCCCTTTTTCCATGGGACCTTCCCTAACCCTAGGTGATTTACCTGCTTATGGAAAAGGTTATTACAGAGCCTAGGGTTAGGGTTTCTTAAACCAGGAAGCCCTGAGCTCCATGCACACTGCAGCTGCAAAAGGCATCCCAAAGAGAGCGCAAAACTGCCACAACATGGCTGTCTCCACCCCTTTTTCCTTGGGACCTTCCCTAACCCTAGGCTGATTTACCTGCCTAGGGTTAGGGTTAGGGTTGAGCCTAGGGTTAGGGATTTTAAACCAGGAAGCCCTGAGCTCCAGGCACACTGCAGCTGCAAAAGGCATCCCAAAGAGAGCGCAAAACTGCCACAACATGGCTGTCTCCACCCCTTTTTCCTTGGGACCTTCCCTAACCCTAGGTGCTTTACCTGCCTATGGAAAAGGTTATTACAGAGCCTAGGGTTAGGGTTTCTAAAAACAGGACGCCCTGAGCTC